>CM073731.1:4973189-5530689 GCA_037113605.1 Calophaca sinica
CATCCACCTTAGACAAACCCTTTTTTGTTTTTATTTTATTTTTACAAGTGGAACCCTTTTTTTAATATCATCTCAAGTCTCAACTTCTCAACAATACAATATTCTATCCCCCAGACTATTTCTTTTGTTCCTTTGTTATTTTTTTCTCTTAAATGGAGTTTTGTACATGAAACCAACCATCTATTTTTTCAAATGAATGTTGGGATGTAAATAAGTTGAGCTATTTGTGAATTATTTGAGTTTGACTTGTTAAATGTGTCAGTCAAATTCGTTTGTTTAATTAAATAAACAAACTCAAACTTGAGATTGAATCCAATTATTTAAATGAGTCAAGTTCAAGTCTTACGGGCTCGACATTAACGACTCGTGAATACCCTCGTTTTATGTATAACTATCTTGTTTAATTTATATTTTATTTTCCGTGTTATTTTGATTATGCAGGGAGGGGAGGAGAGAGGAGGGGACGGATTTTAATGGAAGGGAGGAGAGGGAAGGGGAAGGGAGGGAAGATAAACATTTGCTTGTTTGGTTCAGGATGGAAGATGAGGGATTTTAATGGAGGAGAGAGATCAATTTACTTGTATATCCTTATAGCCTTTTATATTATATTATATATAAGTATATTTAAGTAATTTTATTTTAAATAATTTAAACTCCCTCCTCTCCCCTTCAAAACCCCCCACTTTTGGAGGGGAGCCAAAATCTGCTTGGGAGGGATTTTGCTCCCTTCCCCTCCCCTCCAAAACCCTCCAACCAAACAGACTCTCAGTGAACTGCAGTTAGTTCAAACTTTTTCCCAGTTACCATATGAAGAGACATGTTCTAATTCAATCTCTTTTAGTAGTGAAATCATATAATTATTTACCCGTTTAAATATTTAAACATATCAGTCTATATGAAATATTTGAGCCTATAAGTTTATTTTGTGATAAACTTATTTTTTTTAAATGTCTTTTTTTTATGAATGAAATTTAGGGTGAGGGGATGACGTCCCAGTCTATGGCAGGGAAGACCTCCTGACTCTTTGAACACTTACGAAAGTAATTACATTTACCTCATCCCAAGGGAACTAATGGGGACTCGAACCCATGACATGTCGGATACAAGTCTTGTCATGCCCCACTAGGCCAACCCCTTGGGGTTATTTTTAAATGTCTTATTGCAAAATATATTTTAAGAGACTTTTATATCAGGTTAGATTTTTAAAAAAATTAGGCCAAACATTAAAAAAGACCTATATTAAATAAATAAGACAGTCACGTTTCTTATGTTTCATGTCATTGAGTAGTAGTGATTAATTTATTATAATTTACACTTTATGAGGCGTAAAGTTTATATTTGTTGACTCATTACTCTTTTAACCTACTTAGAGATAGTTCGAATGACACACCTTTAAACATGCTAACAGGCCTTACAAGGCTTTCAGAAAATGTCAGATCACACCTCAAAAAAGCTTATGATACATACAGGACTTAAACCTTAAAAATCACGGTACTGACCTATTCTATTTAAGCAAAGTCTTACTAGACTCGTTCTACTTCCACTTGATAACCAATATAGTATACTTTTCAGTATGGATACAGAAAAATATGCCATCATTTTTTCTCTCAAGTTCGCCTGTTTCACCTTGAAGGTGTAAGGACTTGGCATTTGGCAATCACATCATGAATTTCATCCAATTAAATAGAGTTGGTTGAATATTTCTTAATAAGAAAAATCAACAATCAAATTATTTTTTCATCTGGTTTATGATAAAACAGATAAATAAATAACAGCAACCCCAAGAGGGATGACCTAGTGGAGCATGACAGGACATGTATCCGACATGTCGCGGGTTCGAGTCCTCACTAGTCTCCTTGGAGTGAGGTAAATGTAATTACCTTTGTAAGTGCTCAAAGAACCCGGAGGTCTTCCCTGCCTTGGATTGGGGCGCTATCCCCTCACCATAAAATTTTTTATATGAAAAAAAAAGACAAAAAAATAACAACACCTTTGGTCATAATATATTTTTCTTACAATCAAACCAAGACAAAATGAAATATTTATACTCACTAAAAATTGGAATATTACCATGTACTAGATGCAATATTTTTTTTAAAAGAAAAACATAGTATTTTAGAGAATATAAATATGCATTGTCTAGTTTATTTTTTTAGTTTTATTTTTTCTACTAGAGTTGATTTTTTTAGTTGAGTTTTCCTTTTTGCTTTGCGGTATAAAATTTTCGTTGACTCAAACGGTTGACCGTCGCACTTCTACATGTAGGAAGAGTACTAAACAATGAACATGGGAAGAGTACCAAAGAAGGATCACATGACTGAGCTCTCTATTTATATTTAGCAGACTTTCTACTACATAGCAAGCATGCAAATCAAGTGAACTAAAACGAAGAGATAAACAATCACAGAGGACGAAGGAACATGGAGAAGAAGACCCTGCAACTGCCTCAGGAATTGATAATCCAAATCCTGTTGAGGTTACCGGTGAAGTCTCTTGTACGTTTCAGGTGCATGTGTAAGTCATGGCTTTCTCTTATCTCTGATCCCCAATTTGCAACATCACATTTTGAACTTGTTGCCGCACACACCCGTAGACTTGTGTTTATGGCTGTGCATGGTACAAGAACCATACCATATTTGTACCAAACTGGTTTTCAGTCCAGTAATTTAAAACTATTTGAGAAAAAACTGGTTTATTTCCGAACCAGTTCTATACTGTTTTCGAACCGATTTGTAACTGGTTTATTTTTTGTACCGCTTTATTACCGGTTTACCTGTTTTGTACCAGTTTTTAATACCGAATCGGTATAAAATTCATCAAATCTGATAAAATGAACATCCAAACAACATTCTTTAACGACAATCAATAATAAACTATCGAAATAAGTAGAGAGAACCACGAGGAACAAAATCAACAGTAAAAAATTAAAATTAATTAAATAAACAAGTAATGATTTCCAATCGGGATGAAAGGAAAAAAAGATTGGTGAAGACCTGCAAAACGTTGTTACAGTAACAAGTATTGCCGAAATATCGCTCTCCTTCAGGGAATTGGTCCCCAAGAGCCTTCTCAAGTTTAGAACCAGCAGCATCCATGAATGAGCGATCACAGAGACTCGGGGCTTTATCAGGTTCAACTCATTGAGTCGCATAGCACTCCATAATCAAAGGCTAAACGACCGTTTCTTTCTCACACACTTAACCAGAAATCACTCGGGTTTGTTGCAAAGAGAATGGTATTGGTCCTTGGTTTTAAATCGAAAGTAACAAAGGAAGAAGCAAACGAGGGTTTCGTTACAAGACAAGGAATGCACGTGGAGAAAAAAATGAAGAAAAATAGGGAATTTGAGAAAGTGGAGACGAGAACGGCGTTTTAAGAAAATCTCTTGAAGAGAGTTCGCCGATTTGGGACTTGGAGAGAGGCTGAGACTTGAGAGAATTTAGGGAGAAGGAATGCGGGAACAGTGTTTTTACCTGTTTTGAGAAGTGATATCCCGGTTTACCCTTTTTTTATTAAATGGACTGGACTAGTATTTAACAAATCGGTATGGGCTTTTTTTTGAAGGTCCAGTAGAGTTTTTAAGATGGTTCCAGTATACCGGTGTTTTTGCACACCCTACTCGTGTTCATAGCAATTCATGCTCAAGAAACTCAATCCATAGATTTAGAAGCATCGCTTAATGATGATTCTGCTTCTGCTTCACTAAAGCTTGATTTTTTGCTTCCTCAATCTTTTTTTAATCCCAAAATTGGAGGTTCATGTAGAGGATTTCTATTTTTGCATTGTTTGAAAGACCTATACCTGTGGAATCCATCCACCGGTGTCCACAAACAAATACCTTCGTCTCCTATATCTGTGCCCAATGCAGATACCAATTTTTTCACGTATCTATATGGTTTCGGGTACGACCCATCAACGGATGATTACTTGGTGGTTTTAGGGTCTTATGATCTGAGCTCGGCTGATATTTTAACCCAATTGGAGTTTTTCTCATTGAGAACTAATGCTTGGAAAGAAATTGAGGGCACTCATTTGGCTTATATGAATGCATCTGATGACCCGAGAGCTGGGACGCTCTTGAATGGGGTTATTCACTGGTTGGTTTATCGTGATAATATGTCCGTGAATGTTATTGTTGCCTTTGATTTAATGGAAAAAAGAATTTCAGAGATACCTCTGCCAGATGATTTTGATTATGATCCTACATATTGTGATTTGTGGTATTTGGAGGATTTATAAGTCTCTGGGCTATGAGGTACGATACAGTTGAGATCTGGGTGATGGAAGAATACCAAGTGCATTCATCTTGGACTAAGACTCTTGTTTTGTCTATTGATAGCATTCCCACTGAGTACTTTTCCCAATATGATCTACGAATTGTGGTGATATTGTTGGAACAGATGGTAGTACTGGATTGGTGAAGTATAATGACAAAGAACAGCTGCTAGAGCATCACTCCTATTGTGACGATCCACCTGGATCCCAAGTGGCAGTGTATACAGAGTCTCTGCTTTCACTCCCTGGTGATAGCGAGCAAGCCTGAGAAGATGACTGGTGATAACAAACAAGAAGAATGTGATTGTGAAATATTTGCCTTTATGATATTTATCTTGTATTATGAACTCTAGGTATTTTGAGGTGTAATTTGTAAACTAAATTGGAAAAAAAATTGTAGTTTGCATTTTGGAATGACCGTTTATAAGTCAAATACTGAACACAGATATAAGATTGTGGTCATCACGCAAGGAAACAGACATCAGGCTACTGCATTCGACACTACATCATGTAACGTTTTTGTTGTTGACCTATTATCCTTGACAGTTTATTGAAATTTTCGTAATTTTATACCACTTTGATGTAAACTGATAGATAACTAGAGCTGTCAATTCAGCCCTAACCCTATGGGACAACCCGCTTAGCCCTGCTTTTCTTAGCCCACTAAATAGTGAGGTCTTTTTCAGCCCTCAACCCACACAACCCACAAATTGAGGGGCTGGGGCAGGGCTTAGATGGGGCTAGCCCACTCCCAGTGACAGAACCACGCACTAGGAAATAGGGGCGGTCGCCCCCCATCTGAAACCAAAATCTTGCTACCCTTATAAATAAATTAGTCTTATACAAATTTTTCGCCCCCATCCCCATGGTAGAAAATATATTCCCCCCTTTGGCTTTACATAGGTCAACTAAGTTAAAAAAATATCATTAAAAAATATCAAGTACAAAAACATGTTATACTATATTCACTTATCCTTGATTTGTTTTTGTCGTATTCTTTTTTTGATTTACGTTTTTGTCGTATTCTTTAATTATAAAAAGAAGTTATAATTCTATTTTACAAAATAAAAAATATTTAATTCCATTTTGATTACAAATCAAAAATTACTTTGCTTGATTATTATTTCAAAAATGAATACAGTAACAATGAATATATTAATATTTTATTATTTGGAAAAGATCAAGATTTCATGACAATTTTTTTTTAATAAATTTCAAGACAAGTTTTAAGGCTTCAGATCTCCGTGACCGATGAAATGTGTCACCATGTTGAAATTTCATGGTCTTCAACTATTGAAGATTCCTAATATGAGACGTTAAAATAAAAATTAAAGTTAGGGCACATGCTAATTCTTGGAGTCCTTTTAACAAATTTTGGTTCAATTCTTTGATTCTTGAAACTTTTTCCAACAGTTAATATTGGACTAACTTAAGAATGGGCCAAATGAATAAAAACTATAAGCCTAAAGAATGGGCCAAAAGAAATAAAAAAATAAAAAACAAAAAATAAAAAAATAAAAATAAAAATAAAAAAGTAAAAAAGTAAAAAATAGGGCCTGTGGGCCAGCCCTAGCCCACATGGCTTTTGAGACTTTTTGGCCCTGTGGGTTTTTACACAACTGGGCTTTTTGGCCCTAACCCACGTGGGTTAGGGTTGGGCTTGGCCAGATGCGCCAAATTGACACCTCTATAGATAACATGAGAATTAGAATTGACAAATTATGTGGCTTGAGAGTGGCTAGTATGATGTTCCTAATATGAGCCTAATAGAAAGCTCACAAGTGAAGAAGGCTTATCAGAAAGCAAGATTATGCCTCCACCCAGTTAAACTGAAGCAAAGAGGAGAAACACTCATCCAGAAGTACATAGCAGAAAATGCTTTCTTCATTCTCCAGGTTTGTAAATTACATACTTATATTGATAAGTCCTACCATTGAGCTCTCATATGCAATAATACAAATCAAAGCGGAAATTAAGTTCACATTTTCTATTTTGGAACAGGATGCATGGACTGCATTTAATTCTTAAGATGTTTGCTTCTAAACAGCGGATGACTCTTAATTCAAGAACATAACTCAGTTTTGGTTTAAAGCTTGTGAACAAACTCCGGGCATTCAGAATGATGGATGTGTTCTTTTCCCGTAGCAAATGCACGTGAAGTACATGAGTTTTCAAAACATCTCCTTTGTACAAATAGTAGTCTGATGGATCATGAATCTACTATTTTATTTCTGTTTGTATCATAAATTGTTGATTGTTGATACTTTTGTAAGTATTATTATGGAAGTATTGATTGGTTTCAGTATTTGACATTTTGACTTGTATATATCTGGGTGAGAGGATACTAAAAAAATACAGATAGTTGGTATCTTTCTCCTCTAGTGATCCTTCATGTTTTTGCACCATCTACGTTGTACTTTTTTGTTTTTATAATTGGGTAGAACACTGAAGGGTTGTTTTTGCTCTGGTGATCATATTGATACGAGGATAAAATGCTTGCAGGAATATAGTGCTTGGAACGTGGATCTTTACCTTATAAATGGTTTCCTAAGAGCACTCATAGCGCTCGTTCTCTAAAATTTTTCAGCGTTGTTTTAATTCCACGCGGCGTAATTTAGTCTAGTTGATAGATTTATTTAGTGCACCGTTGCTTGATATTTGGTCAAAGCAACTGCAAAAATAACGGGCAACTAAATAAAACCACGGGCCCACGAGGAGAGAGATAGAGAGAAAACGAAGAAGTGACACATGTTGTGTCAGTTTGATAACGCATGCAAGACAACCCCGTTATGGGTGCTCTAAGTCCTCTCCAACGTGATATACTTTCTAGGCTCCTGAATAATCCAATATTGTTTACTTGTGACTGACTGATTGTACTAGATCAATTTCTGGCTGGTAAGATTCGACGTCAAATTTTCTTATTTTATGGTAGAATAGGATAAACAATTTTTTTTTCTTTAAGTAGTTTTCAAAATGTCAAAAACGAGTGCACTCTATTTAATGAATGTTTGTAACTCATGGTGGCGAATGGCGATTACTTCAAAATTTGTAACTCTTGGGCTAACTGTCAATGCTAAGTTTGTGTTTTTTCGTCGTATCACCCATCATTCAATTTTTTCTTCTAAAAAAACTATTTTGTGCATGAATTTTCTCTGGATATAGCATTGTAGCTAACATGAGTTCATTGGGTCCTCAGTCACTTTATATTATCTTGACTGTGCCTGTTGCTTTCCATCTTGAGGGTGCCGAGACAGAGAAATAATAAATTAAAATTAGTCATATACTCCTACTGATCTACATTGGATTCGACTAAAAATTATGGGAACTTACTCCAACATAGACACCGTTTTTTGTGACACCGTATTCAACACCGTATACTTTAGTCATTCGCGCGTGGCTTTTGTTTTGTTATTTCGTTCCCGCTCAGTCCAGTTTCACTTTGTCTCGTCTCCCTCGTCTTGCTCTCTCTCTCTCTCTTATTAGATAACCAAGTCAACTGTCGACATCAACACCAAGAGTTCTGTCGAGAACTTCAACACCAAGAGTTCAGTCAAGATCAACAGTCGAGATCAACACTATAAAGTGTATAACTCGATATTATTCCATTGAAGTATGATACAGGTATTTATAGATACAAAGTGGGACAGCATCAATTAATCATTGTTGATGATTATGAGGAGAGGATCTCGGGAGAGGATCTCGCTCACTTAATGCCAAATGAATCTTTGATTATTTGACTAATAGAATATACACAATCGGCCAACTCTTGGTATTGAAGTTACCGGCGTAACACTTGGTGTTGAAGTTACCGACGTAACTCTTGGTGTTGATCTCGACGAGAGGAAGAGCGACACCGTCGTCTCTGTCTGAGCGGGATTTCAAATAAAAAAACAAGAAAAAATAACGCGCAAAATGACATTTTTGCCCCTGTAAGGATACGGTGGTCATACGGTGTTAACAAAAAACGATGTCTGAATATCATTTCTCATACTCCAATGCTGCCGTATTTTTATTTTTTTTTGATAATCCAATGGTGTGCCGTATATTGATGTACAAGAATTTGCATAATAGCACAAGAGAACCATATAACTGATGGTTCGCTGTACAAGTCAGTGAAGTCACCCATTTTGTTATTTTTCTTTCTCCCCTTTTTCTTTAAATTTCTTTCCAGCTTTATAAGACCTTAGAGCAACATTTTTCATTTTTCTTCAATAAATAAAAGAGCATCATTTTTCTTCTACACCATCAATAATTACTATTAAATATATAAAAATCTAAAAAAAAGTTAAAATATTAAGATGTGTTTACTCATCCGCCGGTGAACTACCAGCGAACCGCGTTCTCACTGAACACCATCCTTTTCAAGCTTTAACTAGTAATATGACCCGTGCATTCGCACGGGTCGATTGCGCTGCTTGGCACAAGAAATTGTAAAAAAATTCATAAAGAAGGTGATAAGTGGCAATCCGACAATTATAGATATTCATTTATTTTCTTATCTCAAAATTGGTGCATTTTTAACCAACCAAGAACTACAAAGCAAGATGCCACAAAATGGCTATTGATCAAGAGGCGGCTTGCAGTCCCTGAATCGTTTAACATCATCAATCAGAGCCGTAAAATTTTTGTGAGATGACCCACCTTCCTGACCAGCCAATTTCGCCTTATCCTCAAACACTCGAGCAAGCCGTCTGATCTTCTCGGCTTCATCACCACCGTCCATCAACCTCCTCACAGCCTTCTCTATACTATCTCTGCTCACAAGCTTCTCTCTCTCCCCAAAACCAATGGTACTCCACTCCGCTGCACCAACTTCCACCCCAATCCCCCGCACCTGAGTTATCAACTTCTCATTGTAGAACTGTTCACCGTGCACCGGCCACGTGATCATCGGAACCCCCGCGCTCACAGCCTCCACGGTGGAGTTCCACCCACAATGCGTCAGAAACGCACCCACAGCAGAGTGGCCTAGTATCAAAACCTGTGGGGCCCACCCCCTAATGATCAACCCCTTATTAATCCTATCTTCAAATCCCTTTGGCAACCATTTTTCCTTTTCTTCCTCGCTCTCATCCTCTTTTCCTTTCTTCTCAGGGACAACCCATATGAACTCGTGACCCGAAGCTTCTATCCCGCACGCAATCTCGTAAAGCTGTTTATCCGGGAAATGGCAGAGGCTTCCGAAGCATATGTATAACACCGAGTTGTCTCGCTTCGAGTTGAGCCAACTCAGGCACTCGTGCACGCTCACCACGCTCTCTTGTCCCCTCTCTGCATTCTCTTTAGTCGTTCTGCGAATAAGAGAGGCGGGACCAAGATGCCAGGCTCTGTGACCGGTGGTTTTCTCGTAGTGCTTGATGTACTCTTCTCCGTCGAGTTCAGCGAAATTGTTGACGATGAGTCCGTGGCTTTTGATCTCAGTCTCAAGCAGTGATTCCAGCATTTCGCTCATCTCCTTTGGTGGTGACGCGTTCATGGCGATAGGGTGAGGAAGACCGGGAATGGAAAATGATGAAGAGGCATAGAGGGAGTGTGCCTTGACAGATTCTATGGCGCAAATAGCAAATAGTGAGAAACCGTTGAAGGCGAATCTAGGGATGCGAAGCTTGTTTGCCAATTCATCCACCCACGGGAACAAAAAATCCGCCACGATGCAATCGGGTGGGTGCTGCTCCACGAAGAGCTCAATGGGTGGTCGGAGCAGCGTGGTGGCTTGGTAGACTTTGGCAAGGTTGTCCATGTCAGTGGTGGAGGAAAGGCTTTCGATGCCGTCGGGGAGGCCGACCTCTTGGGAAGGGAATGGAACAGTGTGAAGATGGAGGTGTTGGTGGTGAGAAGGGATGGATTTGTGAAGGGTTTGGGCATTGGAGGGAGTGGTGATGATGGTGACGTGGTGGCCGCTTGAGGCGAAGAGTGTGGCTATGTCGCATAGAGGGATCATATGGCCAGCTGCTAGGTAAGGGATGAAGTAGAGTTTTAGCGGCTTCTGTTCCATTTCCAGATCCATCGGGGCAAAATAAAAGCCTTTGCTCTTTGTCTTCCCTGCAGTTATACTCTTCTAGTCTTCTGCCAATTCCTGCATTGCAGCCTTCATTAATGCTGTGGGTGGGGGTAGTATAAATAGTACTAGTACTCCAAAGAGTCGATTACAACAATAAAGCTCTGTATGGTTGTTTTTGTCTACCATTGACCGGGTCCACTTGATTTTTATTTTTATTTTTGTATTTATCCACTTGATTATTTAAACAACGTAGTATGATACATTGATGGAGATGTTAGTAGTCTTAGTCTGTTGTGAAAGTATTTGTCGACTTGGGCTGACTTGCGTGAGTTGAGCCATTACGCCTCCTTTCAGTTATTTCTTTGGAGTCGTAGTAAACCATTGGTAGTAAGGCCAAAAAAAAACATTGATGGAGATATACGAGTGATGATATTTACATATTAACTTTTTATATTATTTTTAATTTGTTTATATGATAAATTATAAAAAGTAAATATTTTAATTAGTTGCATTTTTGTAAAATTAGTGTAGTGTAGTCTTTTTTGACGAAATTAAAATTAGTTTAGTTAAAAATGATATAAAATTTTAATGTGCATATATATATATATATTAACTTTTTTTTGAGTGGCTATATATATTAACTTGACTCTTACAAATTCACGTTCTAACTGCATATTATTATCATACATTTAAAGTTATTATTCTCACTTTTAAAATGTGTGATAATGTTGTTAAAAATTTTCCACCTCTGTTATGTCTTTTTTTCATTTTTCCCTCTTCTCTCGCAATATTTACATCCACGACCCTTAGACATCTACTATATTATATAAAATGAAGTTTTGTCACGCAGACTCATGCCATTTAGCAGTTGCGCATTCATTCTTTTTCCGCCAAAATGCAAAGTACTTTTTTTTTAATTCATAATATTTCATTAATTAAGACATATATATCAATCAATACTTATATCTGCACTTTTATCGTTTAATCAAATTTGAATTTAATCAAATTCAAATTTAAAATGGAATAAATTAAAACATATCAATCAATTAATTATCATATCAAGATCATTTTCCATTCAATCAAAATATTATCTAAGTCATGTGACAACATAAAAATCATTAATTTTTTTTTTGCCTAAATCAATTTCAGTTTCAATTTTTTATTTTTTTAGTTATTGTTTTAATATAGCAATTATTATTATCTCATGTCAAATTAAACAATAATTTCGCAGTGTAATTATGAATATATTTCCTTAAATAACTTATCTATTTTTATTTGTTATTTATATCAATTATTAGTACTGTTCATCAATATTTTTTTGACAAACACAATTCATCATTATTTTACTATACAAATTTAGTTACTTTTAATTTTATAACTTTTCATGAATGAATAAATTTACTATTCACAATCATAAAATTTAATTTAAAAATCATAACTATATAATGTTAAGTTTAATTTTTTTCTTTCATAATTTATATATTTTATCTCTTACATGTTATTAAAATTTAAAAATTTTCAGTATTCCATTGGAATATAAATATTTCGAACATTCCATCATTCACATGATTGTTTATGTTTAATTATATTTTTATTTTTTTTCTACTTAAAGCTTTGATATTATATGTGAGAAAAAACAGAATTTATTCTAGGATTAATTTGGTGCCTAACATGGATAATTGATTATCTCTTTCTCATGCTACTTTTTTTTAAATTTATCTTACTGTAATTTACATAAATCATTCAATCGTCTGCTTTATATTTTTTTTGTTGAAATACATAGTTGAAAAACCGTCTTTAAATATAAAAAAAATAGAACCAATATTGTTTGTTTTATTTTAAAATTGGAGTATATGTATAAATACATATATTATCTACTTCATAATGAATAATCTATAATTTTTTTTTCTGATGGCTCTGCTTTCGGCTCTTCTGGTTTATCTGCCTGTGGGGGCATTTTTCGTGATAGCAGCGCAGCTGTTTTGGGTTGCTTTGTGTAACGACCCGTTTCCGGACCGCTACCGAGCTCCAGACATACCGAGCTCGAGTTACCGAGCTCAACACACCGAGCTCTAGTTACCCTTTATGCGATGTGTTTTAAACGATACTCTTGTGCCCTTTAGAAAAGTACGGTCTATTATTTTTTATTATTCTAAGACCAGCTCGTGCACATCAGAGTAATTACAACTTTTCGAAAACATGGTGCAACTAAGACACAAGACATAAATTCTAATGAAACATGCATGCATAAAATACATATATATCACTCGAAATAATAATGTATACAAAATACAGAGTAGTAATGTATAAAGAAAATACACCTAAGGTATGACGACTTCAAGAGCAATCATACCCTGGGGGTACTTCCGGCAGACACCCACGCAGTGGTTGCTCCAAAAGTAAGACCACCACTCTACCACATTGCTCAAAATAACATCTAGCCCAAACCGGTCACAACCACTATACACAAAAACATAGACAAAGCAAATCCACGACAAGTAGAGGTCGTCATACGATCCTCGTCGAGCTCCTCCTCGCCATCCTCTGTTTGTCGAGTTCCTGCGCCCTCGACCTGCCTGGGTGACCATCATGGATTGAAGGCACCACGGGAAAGGGTCAACTTCTCAACAATTCAAGATAAACACGGCATAAAGAAATAAGTAAGCGACAAAGTATAACATTCACCAAACGTGACTCAACCATCTCACTCTAAACTCGACTCGACTCGCTATCCATTTCTCTCGACTCGACAATTTTTTGAATGCACACGCAGCCGTGCCGTATCTTTGGAAAGTCCGGTAGTAGCCTTGGGATCTTCGCTCTCCCTAGGACGGTCGACTCGAGGTCCCGTAAGCGTGGCGGCGTCTAGTCAATCTCCAGTAAACAAAGGGGACCTAGCACCCTTAGTTATCAGGGTCACGGCTCAAAACGTCATAACGACTACTGGCTCGCTCACTCGATGAAACGACTCTCCGCACAATATTCAAAGAGTTATACACAAGATATTCAACCGCATGTCAAATAAAAGAGCAAGCTCGACATGAAGAAAGCATAATTCAACGATCGATACATAATTCACAACATATATTCAATCACATATTAAATACATGCAAAAACCCAATCATATCACAACATTACATGCTCGACACAAATCAAGGAATCCATACATAGTAATATAACAATAAAAATCCTAGAATGTTTAGAAGTGCCCTTACCAACTCCAAGCTACGCCGCTCGACAACGACCTCAACACAAATTTGTCTTCAAAGCAGGCTCGACAACGACCTCGACATTTGTCTTCAAGCGAGCTTGACAACGACTTCTCTTACTCGATCTCGACACGTGCGGCTCTCGATCAACCTCGGTTTAGTGTTCTCGTACACCTGATCTCCTTGCAAAGACGATCTCTGAAATCACACCGCCTAATACGAGTACAACTTAGTTCGATCTATGGGTTCTAATAGCACTTAGCTCTCGTTATCCCAATCTTAACCTGACCCAGTAAACATTTAAAACTCAAGAACTTAAACAAATAAAACCAGAATTCAAACGTTACAAAATAACTCCTTTTCTCTAAAATTTTATTAAAACTTCTTTCATACATCACCAGACAAAACCATTTTTCCTCTAACACAAAGTTAGGGTTTTCGATCAAAAGTTCATGAAAAAGGTTCTATGATTCTATAACAAATAAATCAACAACAACATCGACAAAGCAGCGTCTGACAAACTAAAAACAAGAAATCAAAACAAACCAAATAGGAAGGATTTTGGGCCTTTGCCTATTGCAGAAAGCGAGAGAAAGCAATTTGTTTTACAAGCTCAAATAATTGGTTAGAAAGGTAGGTCATGTCATGAAGAAGAAAACCTATCAATACGACATGATTTGGAAGCATAAAAACTAGCTAAAATGGAAGGAAGAAATGGCGCTAAGCGATGGCATGAAGGAAGAGAAAATCTGTTTTCCATACCTCGGATAATGGTCGAGATGGTGATATATGTCGAGGAGATGATAAGAAACAAGGTTGATGAAGAAAGTTTATCACGAAGCTCGATAAAACTCAAGGTTCTTGATGGAGGTTTGGAGAGGAAGAGGAAACTTCGAGAGAAGAAGAAAGAAGAAAAGAAAGTGAGAGTTGTGAGGGTGATCGAATACACCGTCAAGAAACCCTTTCAAAGATATTTTCTTTTTAAAACAAAACACAAATAAGTGGCGTGTAACTCTTTGTTGTGAGATGCTAATCCCATCAATCATTCTACCCATCTAATCTCTTCTCTCTCATGATTACCCTCTAATCTATAGGTTACAGATCTAAAACACAGCAACGAGAACTGCAACCGATAATATAAATATTACAAACAATAGAATCATCAACGCTAAATAACGTACGTAGAATACGAGTGTTACAGTCTCGACATGAGGTCGATCAGGGTGCTTGTGCAAGCGTACAAGGCTCTAACACGAGTTCGTGCACGCGGCCTCCTCAGTTCGACATGCGACCTCCTCAGCTCGGTACGCGACCTCATCAGCTCGACATATGACCTCGGCACGCGATCTTGGCACGGGATCTCGACACGAGGTCTTGGTACGAGGTCTCGACACGAGATCTCGACGCGAAATTGCAAATAAGATACTTACCATGAAAGAGTTCAGGGTACTGAGTCTTCATCTTCTCCTCCAGCTCCCAAGTCGCATCTCCAGTCTTCTGATCCCACACAACTTTGACAAGTTGAATCTCTTTGTTCCGCAACTGTTTGGCTTTCCGGTCAACGATCCTTCTTTGGTGATGCTTGAAGGATAAGTCGTCCCTCGGTTGAATCACATCCGGTTCGATGACATGAGAGGGTCGGAAATATATCTCCGCAATTGTGAGGCGTGGAAGGCGTCATGAATGTTTGACAAGAAGGGTGGTAAGGCAATCGATATGCCACTTTGGGCCGTCTGACGAAGAATGCGGTAAGGTCCAATAAATTTAGGGTAAGTTTCTTGGACTCGATCGCTCGACCAACTCCGGTAGTGGGGTGACTCTAAGAAATACATGTTCTCCTTCTTGAACTCGAGTGGTCGGCGTCTTTGGTCCGCATAACTCTTACATGCGACTTTGAGGCGTTCGCATCCTATCTCGATCAAGCGGATCTTCTCGATGGTCTGCTGGATCATATCTAGTCCCACAACGAGCGCTCGCCATCCTGGTACCAACAAAGAGGCGTCGACATTTACGTCCATACGATTGCTTCAAAAGGTGCCATTCCAATACTCGCATGGAAAGCTGTTATTGTAGGTGAACTCCACCAATGGTAAGGCGTCGTCCCAACTTCCTCGGTGATCTAAGGTACACGCTCAACAATTCTTCAAGCGATTGGATCGTTCTCTCGATCGGCCGTCGGTTTGGGGATGATATGCCGAAGCTAAGCGAGCTTTCGGTTCCCATCGCTTCTTGCAATTCCCTCAAAAATGAGGCGTGAACTTGGGATCTCGGTCGACACGATTGAAGAGGGTATACCATGAAGTCGCACTATCTCGCGATGTAGATCTCGGTCGCCTTTTCCACGTTGTATGTCGACCTCCTTTGGTAAGAAATGAGCGATTTGGTCAATCGGTCGACGATCACCCAAATCGAATCATTCTTCTTCTGCGTCTTCGGTAAACCTACAACGAAATCCATGGAGATCTTGTCCCATTTCCATCTTTGATGCGTCAGCGATTGTAGCATTCCGCGGTCGTTGGTGCTCCACGCCGGCTTTACGCCCACGTTAAACACGAGCTACGTGCTCGACCACTTGCCTCTTCATTCAGGACCACCAAAAATGCTTCTTCAAGTCTTGATACATCTTCGTAACTCCTGGGTGAATACTAAAGTTGCTCTTATGCGCCGTCGGTATTAACTTTCTCGGCTCAGCTCGTTAGGTACACATACTCGGCCATTGCACCATAAAATGTTGTCCGTTCCGACTTGGAATTCGTCGCCTTCTTGCGCGATCAATGGACCTTCTCTTGTAGGAGCTCGTCATGAACCTTTGGTCTCGGATCTCGCCCAACAATCTGTTAGAAATGGTAAGCATACCAAATCTCGAACTTCCCGGTGAAACTTCCACACTCGACTTCAAGTCTCGGAACTTCTCGAGCATCTCCAACTCCTTGATCATCATTCTTTGAGGCTAAAGCGCTCTTTACGCTCAATGCATCCGCTACTACGTTAGCCTTACCGGATGGTATTCCAACGTAAAGTCGTAGTCCTTGAAATTCTGTCCATCTTCATTGGCGCATGTTGAGCTCTTTACGATCGAGCGGTACTTCAAGCTCTTGTGATCGGGAAAGCGATAAGAGTGCTCCCATAAAGGTAGTGTCTCCATATCTTGACGCCAAAAACCACTTCTTTGCCCGACTCCAAATCGTGAGTAGGGTAGTTCCTCTCGTGAATCTTAAGTTGTCTTGAAGCATACGCTACCACCTTCTGATGTTGCATCAGCACGCATCCCAATCCCTGGTGTGACGCATCACAATACACCTCGTAAGGCTCTTCGGGTTGAGGCAAAATCAACACAGGCGCTGTTGCCAAAAGCTCCTTCAGTCTTTGGAAACTGGATTCACACTCATCGGTCCAGGCAAAGGGTTGATCCTTCCTCGTAAGCCGTGTAAGAGGCGCGACAATCTTCGAGAAACCTTCAATGAATCTTCGATAATAGCCTGCTAAGCCAACAAAACTTCTGATCTCGTGCCGTCTTGTTTGTTCCCACGCTAACACACCTCAATCTTAGTTGGATCCACATTATTCCTTCTTTGGAAATCACATGACCAAGAAAATTCACCTCTTCGAGCCAAAATTCACACTTGACAGGTTGGCATAGAGTTGCTTCTCACGCAACATCCGTAGTACTCGGCGTAAGTGTTCTTCGTGCTCTTCTCGGTTCTTGAGTAGATCGAGGATGTCGTCGATGAACACTACAACGAATCGATCCAAAAGCGAATGGAAAATCCTATTCATGTAATCCATAAACACACGGTGGCGCATTTGTCACTCAAGCGGCATCACCAAATACTCGTAGTGACCATACCTAGTCCTGAAAAGTCGTTTTGGGGATATCTCTCCTCCTTCACGCGAATCGATGATAACCGGACTTCAAATCTATCTTGGAAAGATCGCCGCTCACGGTTGATCCATCAAGTCGTCAATACGGTAACGGATACAGGTTCTTCACGGTAACCTTGTTGAGCTCGCGGTAGTCCACGCCTGACCTTGATCGTCCATCCTTCTTCTTAACCAACAACACCGGGAGCTCCCCACGGTGACACACTCGGTCGTATGAATTGCTTTGACTCCAAGTGTTCGATCTGGGACTTCAGCTCTTTCATCTCGGCAGGAGACATCCTGTATGGCGCTTTGGAAATCAGTCCTGTTCCTGGAATCAACTTGATGGAGAACTCGACCTCTCGTACTGGTGGTAACCCTGGCACGTCTTCGGGAAAAACGTCCACAAAGTCACACACCACTGGTACATTCTTCACTTCGACCTGCTGGAAAACTTCTGAACTAGCCAGATACATGTATTCTCTAGTTCCTTCTTTCAAAGAAACCCCAATACGTTCAGCAGAAAGATAATTGGAGACTCAGTGCGGAAAAATTACGCTTTCACGGGCACATCCAAGAGGACATGGTGGTGTGACAACCAATCCATCAGGAGGATGACATCTAAGCCCTTAAGAGGCAAACAAACCAAATTGGCCACAAACTTTCTACTCGAATAACCACTACACAATTAAGACATGCGGTGTTTGTGACTAAGGTTTTAGCATTTGGGTTGTAACTACCAATTTGAGCGGTGGCGATCACGGTCAAGTTCAAATGGTTCACACAATCGAGAAGAAATAAAGGAATGGGTTGCACAGAATCAAAGAAAACGGATAAGGATTTACCTCAATCTCACATTCACCTTGAATAAGATCATCGGCTCGCTCGCTTCCTCACCGCTCATGCGAAGACTACGCCTTTAGCTACCTGGCGCTTCCGCTTTGGCCTTTGCGCAAGCATTGCGGTTCGGCTTTAGGTGTGGGACAATCCTTGGCAAAATGCCCTGGCTTATTACGATTGTAGCACACATCCTCTTTACGAGTACTGATCACTCGCATAATGTCCTGGCTTTCCCTGGCGATAGCAAGTCACCTCGACGCCGATCGACCTCCGCTTCGCTCCTGGGTCATCGGACGATATTGTCCCTGTTGTTGTTGTTCCCCGAGGTCGGTTGTAAGGCTTCTTCTGCGGTTGTTTCCCGCTTCGTGTAAACCTCGCCCGCGCTCTGGGTCTCACCGGTCACTTCTGAGTTTTCTTCTTGTGGCTTCTTACACCCTCTACCTCGACACAACGATCTATCAGCTCTTGTAGATTCCTGATCCTCAATGACACCACCGACTTCTGAATGTCAAATCTCAGACCTCGTTAGAACCTCTCGCTTAACCATCCTTGGTCAGCTCGATCACGAAATGGACTGAAATACCTCGCCAGTGACTCAAACTTGGCTGCATACTCGGACACTGTCGAACTGCCTTGTTGTAGTTGAAGAAACTCTTGCTCCTTCTCAGCTCGTGCAGTATCTGGGAAGTATTTGTCCAAGAACCTTCCACGAAAAAGCTCCCAAGTTATCTCGCGACGTTCCGCTATCAGTGCTTGCTTCACTCCCTTCCACCAATACTCTGCGTCTCCTAGCAGCAAGTAGGTAGCGTAGTCTACCTTCACGTTGTTTGGGCAATGGAGTGCCTCGAAGATCTTCTCGATCTCTTGCATCCAAAGATCGACTTTATCTGGGTTTGGCTCATAGTAGAACCGGTGGATCATGCTTCCTAAAGTGCGCTAATCCTCTCGCCTCGGCCTCAGCTCTGCTCATTGTTGTTCTTTGTAAGTTTCTTTGGGTTAACGCTGCCGTCTGTTGAGCCATTGCGTTAACTTTGTTGAGTTCTGCACGGTGATTCTTTGAGCCATGGCCGCCGCCATCTAGGTCATAGCTTGAATTGCTCGTTCCATGTCGGCGTTCTCGAGATGCAATTGTCGTATCCCTACGAGGTGGCATTAGATTCCACAAAGTTCAAAACCCTGTCAGAATCTCACAACAAGGATGTGTTAAAACACACTGCTTCAATCAAGAAACAGTTCAAACAATTTTTCAAGCAATAAGTGCTTCACTTAATCAAACAGCAATCAGTATAGTACAACCATGTACCCGACACACACACACACACACACACACACACACACACATATATATATATATATATCCCGACACAGTGACCAGTCCAAATTCCTATACACAGCCGAGGCCGAATCAGCCTGATACCAACATTGTAACGACCGTTTAGGACCGCTACCGAGCTCCAGACATACCGAGCTCGAGTTCACTGCTCAACACACCGAGCTCAAGTTACCCTGTATGCGATGTGTTTTAAACGATACTCTTGTGCCCTTTAGAAAAGTACGGTCTATTATTTTTTATTATTCTAAGACCAGCTCGTGCACATCAGAGTAATTACAACTTTTCGAAAACATGGTGCAACTAAGACACAAGACATAAATTCTAATGAAACATGCATGCATAAAATACATATATATCACTCGAAATAATAATGTATACAAAATACAGAGTAGTAATGTATAAAGAAAATACACCTAAGGTATGACGACTTCAAGAGCAATCATACCCTGGGGGTACTTCCGGCAGACACCCACGCAGGGGGCTGCTCCAAAAGTAAGACCACCAGTCTACCCTGTGCTCAAAATAACATCTAGCCCAAACTGGTCACAACCACTATACACAAAAACATAGACAAAGCAAATCACGACAAGTAGAGGTCGTCGCCCTGATCCTCGTCGAGCTCCTCCTCGCCATCATCTGCTGTCGAGTTCCCTGCGCCCTCGACCTCGCCTGGGTGACCATCATGGATTGAAGGCACCACGGGAAAGGGTCAACTTCTCAACAATTCAAGATAAACACGGCATAAAGAAATAAGTAAACAGCAAAGTATAACATTCACCAAACGTGACTCAACCATCTCACTCTAAACTCGACTCAACTCGCTATCCATTTCTCTCGACTCGACAATTTTTCCGGAATGCACACGCCGTACCGTATGCTGGAAAGTCCAGCCGAAGCCTTGGGATCTTCGCTCTCCCTAGGACAGTCAACTCAGGTCCCGTAAGCGTGGCGGCGTCTAGTCACTCTCCCGTACCCAAAGGGGACCTAGCACCCTTAGTTATCCGGGTCACGGCTCAAAAACGTCATAACGACTCGCCTAGCTCGCTCACTCGATGAACAGCTCTCCGCTTACAATATTCAAAGAGTTATACACAAGATATTCAACCGCATGTCAAATAAAAGAGCAAGCTCGACATGAAGAAACGCAATTCAACAGTCAATACATAATTCACAACATATATTCAATCACATATTAAATACATGCAAAAACCCAATCATATCACAACATTACATGCTCGACACAAATCAAGGAATCCATACATAGTAATATAACAATAAAAATCCTAGAATGTTTAGAAGTGCCCTTACCGAACTCCAAGCTCTGCCGACAAACCAGCGACCTCAACACAATTTGTCTTCAAGCGAGGCTCGACAGCGACCTCGTCCCGGCTGTTTTCAAACGAGCTTGACAACGACTTCTCTTACTCGATCTCGACACGTACGGCTCTCAGTCAACCTCGGTTTCGTGTTCTCGTACACCCTGATCTCCTTGCAGCACGATCTCGGAAATCACACCGCCTAATACGAGTACAACTTAGTTCGATCTATGGGTTCTAATAGCACTTAGCTCTCGTTATCCCAATCTTAACCACAACCCAAGTAAACATTTAAAACTCAAGAACTTAAACAAATAAAACCAGAATTCAAACGTTACAAAATAACTCATTTTCTCTAAAATTTTATTAAAACTTCTTTCATACATCACCAGACAAAACCATTTTTCCTCTAACACAAAGTTAGGGTTTTCGATCAAAAGTTCATGAAAAAGGTTCTATGATTCTATAACAAATAAATCAACAACAACATCGACAAGAAGCAACGTACAACAAACTAAAAACAAGAAATCAAAACAAACCAAATAGGGAGGATTTTGGGCACTGCCTATTGCAGAAAACAGAGAAAGCAATTTGTTTTACAAGCTCAAATAATTGGTTAGAAAGGTAGGTCATGTCATGAAGAAGAAAACCTATCAATACGACATGATTTGGAAGCATAAAAACTAGCTAAAATGGAAGGAAGAAATGGCGCTAAACAGTAGCATGAAGGAAGAGAAAATCTGTTTTTCCATACCTCAGATGACGGTCGAGATGGTGATATATGTCGAGGAGATGATAAGAAACAAGGTTGATGAAGAAAGTTTATCACGAAGCTTCGATAAAACTCAAGGTTCTTGATGGAGGTTTGGAGAGGAAGAGGAAACTTCGAGAAGAAGAAAGAAGAAAAGAGAAAGTGAGAGTTGTGAGGGTCGATCGAATACTGGTGGTCAAGAAACCCTTTCAAAGATATTTTTCTTTTTAAAACAAAACACAAATAAGTGGCGTGTAACTCTTTGTTGTGAGATGCTAATCCCATCAATCATTCTACCCATCTAATCTCTTCTCTCTCATGATTACCCTCTAATCTATAGGTTACGGATCTAAAACACAAGAACGAATCGCAACCGATAATATAAATATTACAAACAATAGAATCATCAACGCTAAATAACGTCGTAGAATACGAGTGTTACAGTCTCGACACGAGGTCGATCGGGGTGCTTGTGCAAGCGCACAAGGCTCTAACACGAGTTCGTGCACGCGGCCTCCTCAGTTCGACATGCGACCTCCTCATTTCGATGCAGCGACCTCGTATTTCGACATATGACCTCGGCACGCGATCTTGGCACGGGATCTCGACACGAGGTCTTGGTACGAGGTCTCGACACGAGATCTCGACGCGAGGTCTCGATACGACGTCCTAATACGAGGTCGATCTCGTCCTCAGGTGTTACACTTTGCCAAGCCGCTTAGTTCGCTTGATGCCTTACAGGCGGAATTCATCGGTGCCATGGTAGCTATTGAAATTGCTTACTCTAAAGGTTGGCATAGGTTTTGGTTAGAATGTGACTCCTTAATTGTTATTAAAGCCTTCAACAATTCCACTCTTGTCCCCTGGTTCCTTCGTAACAGGTGGCATAATTGTGTGGCCCTCACCTCTTCTATGCAGTTCGTTTACTCGCATATCCACAGGGAGGGGAATGCTTGTGCAGATAAGCTGGCCAAATTCGGGGCCTCTCAGACGAAATTTATTTGGTGGAATAACATCCCCTCTTTTATTGCTATTGAGTTTTTTAATAATAGGTTCGCTTCCACTTATAGATTTGCTTAATTTTTGTTTGGATTTCTCCCCTTGTATTTGAAATTTGCTTTCGTTGTTTTTTCCTTTGCATGGGTTTTGGTCTAGTCCCCCATGTTTTCTCTGTATTCTTTTTCCAATTTTTTTCTATTTTAACAGGGAGGAGTACTCTTTTTCCTTCTAGATGTTTTTTCCCTAAGGAGGGTTTTGCATCAGAAGGTTTTAACGAGGCTCATTTCCTTCATTTAAAAAAAAATCTATAATATTTTTTTTGAAAATTTAAATCTATTAATAATTTTTTTTGGGAAAAGAAACTTTTGATTTATTCTTTCACGTTAGATATTTTTATAATTCATACAAATAATTTGTGCAAACACAGATAAATACACTAGTTCAATTTTATATCTGAGTGATAATTTTTTCTGTGATAAACGACGTCTCGGCGGTCTCGCGAGCATTGCATCATTGCCGCTGCTATAATTTTTCTTTTTCTAAAATAAAACTTTGCCGAACTCGAGATTCCGTTTAATTGATGTGTTTTCCCCCTTTCATTGTGCTGCCTTGAATGCATAAATTTATGGACAGTGTGGGCCCCAGCATGGTCGGGAGAGGCCATTGCTCAATGCCCCATTTTTCACGTTTTTCAAGGGGTACAAATTTTTTTTGTTAATGCTCTCTCCACTCGTTTTGATAAAGGAAAAAACACTAATTCACAGGTATCAATAAATACCAATAAAATTACAACTTTTTAATTAATACTCCTTTCACCTCATTTATAAGTAAAAAAAACATTTTCACATTTATTAAAAAATATATATATTTGGTCCAAATTTTGGACCAAATACATACATTTTTTAATGAATATGGAAATATCTTTTTTGCTTATAAATGACGCCAGAGTAGTAGGCCTAAAGACATAAATTTTTCTTTAAAACTATTTTTATTAAAAATAGTGTCTCATAGTTCTAATTAATGATATTTTTTTAATTACTTTCAATAACATGAGACTTAAATAAGGGTATAAATAAAATTAATCATTTAATGCATTTAAAAATTTATGCTTATTTCTTATATTTAGGACAAAAAAAAATGTCATTTAGGATCTATAGATATACAAATTGTTTTTTTAAGCAAGTCACCTAACAAGTGACGTTTCATTTCTTTGTATCAACAAATATACACTTGTGATCTTGACTACTGAAATAGTGATAGTCATTTAAGTGTAAAATTCAAAGTCCCAACGGAAAAAAAACTATTGTTGGTGTTGGAAAAAATTGCAAATGTCATTAATATTGAATGTATATTTGTTCAAAAAGTCAAATTCGTAAAAAAAAACTATGACGAAAATTTGGGTACACACAACCAAACCTTTTATGATTTATTATTTTTATATATCATGGATCAAGCAATTGCTTACTTGATAGAAGATTTGAACAGTATAGCACATTTGACGACATTTTTGGATTTTTGTTTAATGTTGAAAAGCTTACATCATTATTTAATAATGACTTGAAATTATGTTTCAAACATCTTGAAACTTACTTAAAACATACAATTCTTATGATCTTGATAGTGAAATTCTCTTCGAAAAATTAAAAGTCATTACAGAGGTTTTAATCGTTAATTGAAAATCAAATATTGAGTTCTTTGACGATATTTAATTGGTTTCCTAATTCATGCATGACTTATAGAATAATATTAACTATAATTGTTACTCTTGCATATGTCGAAAGAAGTTTTTCTAAATTGAAATTGTTAAAATCTTATTTACGATATACTATGTCACGAGATAGATTAAATAGTATTGTTTTTATTGATAAAAAAATTGTATTGTTTTTATTTCTATCGAAAGCAATTTTTTTAAAGAACCTTAATTATCAACAGATTATTGATGATTTTACAACAAAAAATACAAGGATGATAAAATTTAAATGTTTACAAAAGCACTATTCTCTTAGTTTCCCGAGACACTCAAAATCTAAGGACCGCCCTAATTATGAACATAGATAAACTATAAAAAGTACAAAATAAATAGTGTTAAAAAATAATACAATTTATAAAACATAGTTTATTGATAAAAAATATAAAAGATGTATAGGTTTCTAATTTTTTTTGAAAAGTATTTAGTCAAAAAAATTGAAAAATATTAAAAACTAATACCATTAAAGAATATTATTTCAATGGGGAACATGTGAGTATTTTATTATAATAAATTTTATAAAAAATTAAAGATTAAATGGAAATTTAAAAATAAAATCTTATTCAGGGTCCATTTGTTTTAATTGTGATACAATTGATCATGAAGAATTAATTTCAAAAGAAGCGATTTAAAAAAATTGATTCGTGTTTGGTAATGACATTTTAAAAGTGGGTTCAAAATAATTGATTTTTTTGGATGATAAAAGTAGAATCACTTTTGATGTGTAAATATAAAGAATTTTGTGGGTTTTACACTCAAAATTGATTTTATTCAACGCAAAAGCTAGGAAGCTCTTGCTTCCATCAGAATCAAATCTACCCATCACCGTAGAATCAATTTTATCCATCGAAATATTTTCAATTAAATTAGCATTATTTTTACTCCCATAACTAATTATGGACTTCCAGCATCTAAAACAAGCATGCACACAATATGTATAACTAATTCAAAAAATATTGAAGTAAACAAAGTGAGAGGATGCATGATAGAAGTAAATAGTGAAGGATGCATGATAAAAGTAAACAGAGAGCCACATGTTTCATTAAAATACAGCACAAAATTGCGTCTAGGTTTTTCCATTGGCCCGACCACGAGATTCCGTGTTTTCCGTCTGATTGGGATACATTTTTTCAATCTTTATATTAACCCTAGTAATTAACCAAATAAATATTTATTTCAATCCATCAAAAAGACATATTATTTTTATTCACCAAATTAAATTTTAATGTATACGTACTCCCTCCGAAATGAATTATAAGCAAATTGTATCTCATGTTCTTTTAATGAAATATAAGCTAATATTAACTACTTTTTTTCTATTTAATGATAGTATCTCCAAAATACTCATCATTTAATTTAACTTTTTGTATTTCTAATAAACTAATTTATTAGTCATGGAGGATAATTTAAGCAATAGAGTTAATTTTTTAATTAAGATTATATAGATTAAATGTAATTAACAAACTATCTTAATAACCGTGAATTAGATAACTTTTGCTTATAATTCATTTCGGATGGAGTATTATTTCTGTAACGACCCGTTTCCGGACCGCTACCGAGCTCAATATACCGAGCTCGAGTTACCGAGCTCAACACACCGAGCTCAACTAAACCTGTATGCGACGCGTTTTAAAAACGGTACTCTTGTGCCTTTTAAAAAGTACGGTCTATTTTTTTTATAAAACCAACTCGTGCACATCAGAGTAATTACAGCTTTTCGAAACATGGTGCAACTAAGACACAAGACTTAAATTCTAATAAAACATACATGCATAACATACATATATATATCACTCGAAATAATAATGTATACAAAATACAGAGTAGCAAATGTGCAAAGAAAATACACCTAAGGTACGATTTACTTCAAAAGAGCAATCATACCTGGGGTACTTCCTCCAGACTCCCACGCAGGGGGCCGCTCAAAAGTAAGACCACCAGTCTAACTCAAACGACAAAACAATACTGCCCAACTGGTCACGACCTCTGAACACAAAAGAAAAACGAGGTACAGTCATCAGAAAAACAAACATCCAACAACATAATCAATCACGACAAATAGAGGTCGTCGCCCTGGTCCTCGTCGAGCTCCTCCTCGGCATCATCTGCTGTCGAGTTCCCTGCGCCCTCGACATCGCCTGGGTAACCGTCATGGATTGAAGGCACCACGGGAAAGGGTCAACTTCTCAACAAATCAAGATAAACGAGGTACAAAGAAATAAGCAGACATCACAGTATATCATTCACCAACGTGACTCGACCATCTCACTCTAGACTCGACTCGACTCGACTCTTATTCCGGAATATCGTCAGCAGGTCCATCCCCAAACTGACGTAATAGGTAAGCGGCAGGTCCAACCCCAAACCGATACCATGCATTAATCGGCGAGTCCAACCCCAACCGATAATGCGACGTCTAGCCAATCCACCATAAACAAAAAGGGGACCTAGCACCCTCGATTATCGGTCCCGGCTCAAAAGCGTCATACGACTCCCTAGCTCTCTCACTCGATGATTAGCTCGCCGCATGTCAAAGAGTAGCACATAAACTTACTTGATCACATATCAAATAAAGAGAGCATGCTTAACATGAAGAAAACGCACTCGACATTTAAGCAATAAAAACATTCTGCATGAAGAACGCATGATTAAAGACAATTCACAATTCACAACATATATTCAATCACATATCAAATACATGCAAAAACCCAATCATATCACAACATTCCAAGCTCGACACCAATCAAGGAGTCCATACGTAAATATAACAATAAAAATAAAGTCTTAATAATGTCTAAAAGTCGCCTACCGAACTCCAAGCTAATCTTTGCCGACAACGACCTCGACACGGCTGCCTTCAACGAGCTCGATCACGACTTCTCTTACCCGATCTCGACACGGCTGTCTTCAACAAGCTCGTCAACGCCTTCGACACGTCCCGCCCTCAATCGACCTCGACACGTACACTTCTCAGTCGACCTCGACACGTACAGTTCTCGATCTGGATCCCACTGCTTCCACGTCCTCGGATTCGCTCTCCCGTACACCTCGAATCGGAAATCACACGATCTCGGGAATCAGACTTCCTAAAACAAGCACAACTCAGTTCGATCTATGGGTTCTAATACACTTAGCTCTCATCCCAAACTTAACCACAAAGTTAGGGTTTTTGATCAAAAGTTCATGAAAAAGGTTATCTGATGCTACAACAGATAGATCGACAACAACAACAACCAGAAGCAACGATCGACAAACTAAAATAAGAAATCGAAACAAACCAAAAAGGAAGGGTTTCTGGGCACTGCCTATTGCAGAAATCAGAGAAAGAAATTTGTTTTCAAGCTCAAATAATCGGTTAGAAAGGTAGGTAATATCGTGACGAAGAAAACCCATCGTTTGACATGATTTGGAAGCATAAAACTGGCTAAAATGGAAAGAAGAAATGGCGCTAAACAGTAACATGAAGAAGAGAAAATCTGTTTTTCCATACCTCAGATGGTGGTCGAGATGGTGATTTATATGTCAAGGAGATGATGAGGAACAAGATTGATGAAGAAAGCTTATGCAGAAGCTCGATGGAACTCAAGGTTTCTTCGATGGAAATTTTGGAGAAAAACAAGGAACTCAGAGCAGAAGGAAGGAAGAAGAAAGAAGAAAAGAAAGTGAGGGTTTTGAGAAAACTGATCGTGAATACTGCTGGTGAGAGAAGGGGTATTATCGTAACTCCAGCTATAAGATGCCAATCCCATCAATCATTCTACCCATCTAATCGTTCCTCTCTCATAATTACCCTCTACTCTGTCGGTCAACGATCTAGACACGACGACGAGAACGGCAAGCCGACAATATAATTATTACAAACAATATAATAATAACGCTGAATAACGTTCGTAAGAATACGAGTGTTATCATCTCGACACGATGTCGACTAGGGTGCTCGTGCAAGCTCACAAGGCTCTAACACGAGTTCGTGCACGCGGCCTCCTCAGTTCGACATCACGACCTCCTCATTTCGATGCAGCGACTTCATCACCGACACGCCGACCTCCTCGGCTCGTGACTAGTGCGCGCGCGGTCTCCTCATTTCGGCAAATGACCTCGACGCAGCGATCTTGGCACGGGATCTCGACACAAGGTCTTGGTACGAGGTCTCGACACGAGATCTCGGCGAGGTCTCGATCCGACGTCCTAATATGAGGTCGATCTCGTCCTCGGGTGTTACAATCTCTCCTCTAAAAAATTTCGTCCTCGAAATTGCAAATAAGATTCTTACCTCGGAAGAGTTCAGTCTTGAGTCTTCATCTTCTCCTCCAGCTCCCAAGTCGTGATCTCCCGTCTTGATCCCACACAACTTTGACAAGTTGAATTTCTTTGTTCATATTCGTTTGGCTTTCCGATCAACGATCCTTCGGGTGATGCTTGAAGATAAGTCGTCCTTCCGTTGAATCACATCTGGTTCGATGACATGAGAGGGGTCGGAAATATACTTCCGCAATTGTGAGACGTGGAAGACGTCGTGAATGTTCGACAAGAATGGTGGCAAGGCAATCTGATATGCCACAGGACCAATACGACGAAGAATCTGGTAAGGTCCAATGAATTTTAGGGGTAAGTTTCTTGGATTTGATCGCTCGACCAACTCCAGTAGTGGGGGTGACTCTAAGAAATACATGTTCTCCTTCCTCGAACTCGAGCGGTCGACGTCGTTGGTCTGCATAACTCTTCTGTCGACTTTGAGACATTCGCATCCTATCTCTGATCAAACGGATCTTCTCGGTAGTCTGCTGGATCATATCTGGTCCTCTGACGAACGCTCGCCGTCCTGGTACCAACAAAGAGGCGTCGACATTTCCGTCCATACGATTAGCTTCAAAAGGTGCCATTCCAATACTCGCATGGAAACTGTTATTGTAGGTGAACTCCACCAATGGTAAGACGTCGTCCCAACTTCCTCGGTGATCTAAGGTACACGCTCGCAACAAATCCTCAAGCGATTGGATCGTTCTCTCAGTCTGACCGTCAGTCTGAGGATGATATGCCGAGCTAAGCCTGAGCTCGGTTCCCATCGCTCCTTGCAATTCCCTCCAAAAATGAGACGTGAACTTCGGATCTCGGTCCGACACGATCGAAGAGGGTATTCCATGAAGTCGTACTATCTCCGCGATGTAGATCTCGGTCAGCTTTTCCACGTTGTATGTCGACCTCACTGGTAAGAAATGAGCAGATTTGGTCAATCGGTCGACGATCACCCAAATCGAATCATTCTTCTTCTGCGTCTTCGACAAACCTACAACGAAATCCATGGAAATACTATCCCATTTCCAAACCTACGTCAAGCGATTGTAGCATTCCCGCAGGTCGTTGGTGCTCCACCTTCGCTTTCTGACACGTTAAACACGAAGCTACGTACTCGGCCACTTGCTTCTTCATTCCGGACCACCAAAAATGCTTCTTCAAGTCTTGATACATCTTCGTAACTCCTGGATGAATACTAAAGTTGCTCTTATGCGCTTCGTCGAGTATCAACTTTCTCAGCTCGGATACGTTAGGTACGCATACTCGGCCATTGCATCTCAAGATGTCGTCCGCTCCGACTTGGAATTCTGTCACCTTCCCTTGCGCTATCAACTGAACCTTC
Source organism: Calophaca sinica (assembly GCA_037113605.1). Taxonomy (NCBI): domain Eukaryota; kingdom Viridiplantae; phylum Streptophyta; class Magnoliopsida; order Fabales; family Fabaceae; genus Calophaca; species Calophaca sinica. The sequence continues at coordinate 5,003,160 of CM073731.1, forward strand.
TCTTGCAGAAGCTCGTCATGAACTTGCTGGTCTCGGATCTCGTCCAACAATCTGTTAGAAATGGTAAGCATACCAAATCTCGACTTCCCAGGTGAAACTTCGACACTCGACTTCAAGTCTTGGAACTTCTCGAGCATCTCCAACTCCTTGATCATCATTGCCGAGGTTAAAGCGCTCTTCTGCTCAATGCATCCGCTACTCGTTAGCCTTACGGGATGGTATTCCAGCGTAAAGTCGTAGTCCTTGAGAAATTACGTCCATCTTCGGCGCATGTTGAGCTCTTTACGGTCGAGCAGTACTTGACTCTTGTGATTGCTGAAAGCGAAGAGTGCTCCCATAAAGGTAGTTCCTCCATATCTTCAGCGTATAAAAACTCTGCTGCCCGGCTCCAAGTCGTGAGTAGGGTAGTTCCTCTCGTGAATCTTAAGTCGTCTTGAAGCATCTGCGACCACCTTCCGATGTTGCATCGACGCATCCCGATCCACAGTGTGACGCATCACAATACACCTCGTAAGGCTCTTACGGTTGAGGCAAAATCAACACGGTATTTGTCGTCAAAAGCTCCTTGATCTTTGAAAGCGGCCGCACTCCTCGGTCCAGGCAAAGGTTGATCCTTCCTCGTCGATCGTGTAAGAGGCGCAACAATCTTCGAGAAACCTTGATGAATCTTCGATAATAGCACGCTAAGCCAACAAAACTCGACCTCGTGAACCGCCTTCTACTGTTCCCACGCTAACACCGCCTCAATCTTAGTTGGATCCACGGTATCCCTTCTTTGGAAATCACGTGACCAAGAAAATTCACCTCTTCAAGCCAAAATTCACACTTGACAGGTTGGCATAGAGTTGCTTATCTCGTAATATCTGCGATGCTCGACATAAATGTTACTGCGTGCTCTTCTCGGTTCCTCGAGTAGATCGAGATGTCGTCGATGAACACTACAACAAACCGATCCAAGAACGAATGGAAAATCCTGTTCATGTAGTCCATAAACACGGTGGCGCGATTCGCTACCCAAACGGCATCACCAAGTACTCGTAGTGACCATACCTAGTCCTGAAAGCTGTTTTGGGAACATCTTCCTCCTTCACGCAAATCGATGGTAGCCCGACTTCAAGTCTATCTTGGAAAGATCGCGCTCACGAAGTTGATCCATCAAGTCGTCAATACGTGGTAACGGATAGCGGTTCTTCACGGTAACCTTGTTGAGCTCGCGGTAGTCCACGCCACCAGTCTTGATCGTCCATCCTTCTTCTTAACCAACAACACCGAGCTCCCCACGGTGACACGCTCGGTCGTATGAATTGCTTTGACTCAAGTGTTCGATCTGGGACTTCGATTCTTTCATCTCGGCGGGAGACATCACTGCAGCGCTTTGGAAATCGGTCTGTCCTCGAATCGGTCGATGGAGAACTTCGACCTCACGCCTTGGTGGTAACCCAGCACGTCTTGAAAACGTCCTCAAAGTCACACACCACCGTACATTCTTCACGTCGATCTGTTTGGAAAACTTAGAACTAGCGGATACATGTATTCCCTAGTTCCTTCTTTTCAAAGAAACTCCAATACGTTCGGCGTAAAGATAATTGGAGACTCCAAGGTGCAGGAAAATTACAATTTTACGGGCACAGTCCAAGAGGACATGGTGGTGTGACAACCAATCCATCCCGAGAATGACATCTAGGCCCTTAAGAGGCAAACAAACCAAATTGACCACATACTTTCTACTCTGAATAACCACTACACAATCAAGACATGCAGTGTTTGTGACTAAGGTTTTAGCAGCTGGGGTTGTAACTACCAATTTGAGCAGTAAAGCGATCCACAGTCAAGTTCAAATGGTTCACACAATCAGAAGAAATAAAGGAATGGGTTGCACCCGAATCAAAAAGAACGGATAAGGATTTACCCTCAATCTCACATTCACCTTGAATAAGATCTTCAGCTCGCTCTGCTTCCTCGCCACTCATGCAAAAGACTCTGCCTTTAGCTACCTGACGCTTTCCTTTGGCCCTTGCCGCAAGCATCGTCGGTTCAGCTTTAGGTGTAGGACAATCCTTGGCAAAATGTCCTGGTTTCTTACAGTTGTAGCACACCTCCTCCTTCTGAGTACAGTTATTGGCGTAATGTCCCGTCTTTCCACAACGGAAACAAGTCACCTCGACACGGCGTCTCGCTTCGGTACCTGGGTCATCGGACGATACTGTCCCCTGTTGTCGTTCCCCTGAGGTCGGTTGTAAGGCTTCTTCTGCAGTTGTTTCCCTTTCTGTGCAAATCTCTGCCCCGCACTCTGGGGTCTCACTGGTCCGCCTACAACAGTCTTCTTCTTGTGGCTCCTCACTCCTTCTACCTCGACACAGCGATCTATCAGCTCTTGGAGGTTTCGGATCCTCAATGACACCACCGACTTCTGAATGTCGAATCTTAATCCTCGTTGGAATCTCTCACTTAACCATCTTTGGTCAGCTCGATCACGAAATGGACTGAAATACCTCGCAAGCGACTCGAACTTGGCCGCATACTCGGACCTTTGTCGAGTCGCCTTCTTGCGATTGAAGAAACTCTTGCTCCTTCTCGGCTCGTGCAGTATCTGGGAAGTACTTGTCCAAGAACCTTTCACGAAAAAGCTCCCAGGTCATCTCGCGACGTTCCGCTATAAATGTTTGCTTCACTCCTTTCCACCAATACTCTGCATCTCCTAGCAGTAAGTAGGTGGCATAGTCGACCTTCACGTTATTCGGGCAATGGAGTGCCTCGAAGATCTTCTCGATCTCTTGCATCCAAAGATCAGCTTTATCCGGATTTGGCTCACCGTAGAACTTCGGTGGATCATGCTTCCTAAAGTCTGCCAATCCTCTAGCTTCAGCATTTCGCTCTGCTCGTTGTTGTTGCTGTAAGTTCTGCTGAGTTAACGCTGCCGTCTGTTGAGCCATCGCGTTAACTTTGTTGAGTTCTGGCCGGTGATTCTTTGAGCCATGGCTGCCGCCATCTCGGTCATAGCTTGAATTGCTCGTTCCATGTCGGCGTTCGATTCTGGTATCGTATCTCTACGAGGTGGCATTAGATTCCACAAAGTTCAAAACCACTGTCGAATCTCACAACAAGGATGTGTTAAAACACACCGCTTCAATCAAGAAACAAGTTCAAACAATTTCTCAAGCAATAAGTGCTTCACTTAATCAAACAAAGAATCAACATATTACAACTAGGTACCCAACACACATAACCCGAAACCACGGTGGCCGGTCAAATTCCTATGCACGGCTCGGTCGAGCAGAATCGCTCACGATACCAACAATGTAACGACCGCTTTGGGACGCTACCGAGCTCAATATACCGAAGCTCGAGTTCACCGAGCTCAACACACCGAGCTCAACTAAACTCAGATCGACGCTGCGTTTTAAAAGCGGTACTCTTGTGCCTTTTAAAAATGCGGTCTATTTTTTTATAAAACCAACTCGTGCACATCGGAGTAATTACGACTTTTGAAACATGGTGCAACTAAGACACAAGACTTAAATTCTAATAAAACATACATGCATAACATACATATATATATCACTCGAAATAATAATGTATACAAAATACAGTAGCAAATGTGCAAAGAAAATACACCTAAGGTAATGCATTTACTTCAAAAGAGCAATCATACCTGGGGTACTTCCGCCAGACTCCCACGCAGGGGGCTGCTCCAAAAGTAAGACCACCAGTCTACCCTGAAACGACAAAACAATACTGCCCAACTGGTCACGACCTCTGAACACAAAAGAAAAAGCGAGTGCAGTCATCGGAAAAACAAACATCCAACAACATAATCAATCACGACAAATAGAGTCGTCGCCTGGTCCTCGTCGAGCTCCTCCTCGGCATCATCTGTCCGAGTTCCTGCGCCCTCGACATCGCACGGGTAACCGTCATGGATTGAAGGCACCACGGAAAGGGTCAACTTCTCAACAAATCAAGATAAGCGAGGTACAAAGAAATAAGCGAGACATCACAAGATATCATTCACCAACGTGACTCGACCATCTCACTCTAGACTCGACTCGACTCGACTCTTATTCTAATATCGTCGCCAGGTCCATCCCCAACCGACGTAATAGGTAGCGGCGAGTCCAACCCCAAACCGATACCATGCATTAATCGGCGAGTCCAACCCCAAACCGATAATGCGACGTCTAGCCAATCCACCATAAACAAAAAGGGACCTAGCACCCTCAGTTATATGGGTCCGGGCTCAAAAACGTCATACGACTCCCTAGCTCTCTCACTCGATGATTAGCTCGCCGCATGTCAAAGAGTAGCACATAAACTTACTTGATCACATATCAAATAAAGAGAGCATGCTTAACATGAAGAAAACGCAATTCGACATTTAAGCAATAAAAACATTCTGCATGAAGAACGCAATTCGACAGCAATTCACAATTCACAACATATATTCAATCACATATCAAATACATGCAAAAAAACCCAATCATATCACAACATTCCAAGCTCGACACCAATCAAGGAGTCCATACAGAAATATAACAATAAAAATAAAGTCTTAATAATGTCTAAAAGCTGCCCTTACCGAACTCCAAGCTAATGCTGCTCGACAACGACCTCGACACGGCTGTCTTCAAGTGAGCTCGACAACGACTTCTCTTACTCGATCTCGACACGGCTGTCTTCAACGAGCTCGACAACGACTTCGACACGTACCGTCCTCAATCGACCTCGACACGTACACTTCTCAGTCGACCTCGACACGTACAGTTCTCGATCTGGATCCCACTGCTTCCACGTCCTCGGATTCGCTCTCCCGTACACCTCGAATCGGAAATCACACGATCTCGGGAATCAGACTTCCTAAAACAAGCACAACTCAGTTCGATCTATGGGTTCTAATACACTTAGCTCTCATCCCAAACTTAACCACAAAGTTAGGGTTTTTGATCAAAAGTTCATGAAAAAGGTTATCTGATGCTATAACAGATAGATCGACAACAACAACAACCAGAAGCAACGATCGACAAACTAAAATAAGAAATCGAAACAAACCAAAAAGGAAGGGTTTCTGGGCACTGCCTATTGCAGAAATCAGAGAAAGAAATTTCTTTTTCAAGCTCAAATAATCGGTTAGAAAGGTAGGTAATATCGTGAAGAAGAAAACCCATCAGTTTGACATGATTTGGAAGCATAAAACTGGCTAAAATGGAAAGAAGAAATGGCGCTAAACAGTAACATGAAGAAGAGAAAATCTGTTTTTCCATACCTCAGATGGTGGTCGAGATGGTGATTTATATGTCAAGGAGATGATGAGGAACAAGATTGATGAAGAAAGCTTATGCAGAAGCTCGATGGAACTCAAGGTTTCTTCGATGGAAATTTTGGAGAAAAACAAGGAACTCAGAGCAGAAGGAAGGAAGAAGAAAGAAGAAAAGAGAAAGTGAGTGTTTGAGGGAACCGATCGTGGTATACAGCTGGTGAGAGAAGGGGTATTATCGTAACTCCAGCTATAAGATGCCAATCCCATCAATCATTCTACCCATCTAATCGTTCCTCTCTCATAATTACCCTCTACTCTGTCGGTCAACGATCTAGACACGACGACGAGAACGGCAAGCCGACAATATAATTATTACAAACAATATAATAATAACGCTGAATAACGTTCGTAAGAATACGAGTGTTATCATCTCGACACGATGTCGACTAGGGTGCTCGTGCAAGCTCACAAGGCTCTAACACGAGTTCGTGCCGCACGGCCTCCTCGATTCGACATGCGACCTCCTCCTCGGCTCGATGCAGCGACTTCATCACCGACCGCGCGACCTCCTCACCGGCGGCTAGTGCACGCAGTCTCCTCAGCTCGACAAATGACCTCGGCACGCGATCTTGGCACGGGATCTCGACACAAGGTCTTGGTACGAGGTCTCGACACGAGATCTCGACGCGAGGTCTCGATCCGACGTCCTAATACGAGGTCGATCTCGTCCTCAGGTGTTACAATTTCTGTTAAATATACTAGCAGCAAGTTGGGCACTACCATATCTCTCTTTCCGCATTTCTATTACATTACCATGAATACCTGCAAAAAATCATGGATAGAGGATACAATACTTCAAACAAGAAGAAGATGCCAAGTTTATTTTTCTGTTCGATTAGTCTTTTGTGTAATTGTTTTAGATAGAAGTATTGTGTAGGAGTTGTGAAATCGTGAAGTTTTAAATTTAAGAAAACAGTTAAGTGAAGAATATAATAGTATTAAAAATAATGATACACCAAAAGTTAGTTTGCTTGGGTTAGTTTCTTTATTATTTTTGTTTTGTTTTGGGAAAGTTAGTTTCTTTATTAAAAGGTATAGATATATTAACACGATTACACGCCTCTCACAAATTCAAGTTCTCACTTCTAACGGCATATTATTATACATTTAAAGTTATTATTATAGACTAAAAGTTTGGTGAAAAAAAAAAGATGTCTTTCTATTCTAAATGTTTGAGGAACCCTCTGCTAGGGTTTCAACAGCACACCGTGGAGCCATCGTCCGAAGAAGATGATTTGAAGGTTCGGAGTTCAAAAAAGGTGAAGGATGGAGGCCATGCATACTCGGGCACGTCATCTGTGCCTTTGGTTTACGATGGAATAGTAGACTCACACTCAAGGAGTTACAAGGACTCTGTGGTGGGGGAGACCATTGAGGAATCGGAAGAGGAGAAAGACTCGGATGAGGCGACTGAAGGAGAGCAGAATGATGAGTTTGAGGGGCTTCAAGTGATAGAACAAATGCTAGGGAAATATGAGTGCCCTAAATTTGTTTTGTCAGAGGAGGAAAAGAAACGAATCTATAGACCTTGGAGGAATGGCGTTATAGTCAAGCTATTGGGTAGGAAGATTGGTTTCAAGGCTTTGGAAACTAGACTGAAACAAATGTGGGTGAAGAGTGGCATCATCAATATCATTGATCTGGGCAATGATTACTTTCTTGTGAGATTCTCTAATAAGGAAGACCAGCAACACGCCTTATTGGAGGGTCCGTGGTTGATCTATGATCATTACCTCATTGTAAGGGAATGGAGTCCGAACTTCAAACCTACTAGCAGTGCCATTGAGAGGGCTTCAGTTTGGGTGAGAATCTCAGGAATTCCGGTTGAATACTATGATCCTAAGATACTTCATTTTATTGGTAATCGGATAGGGAAAACGGTCAAGGTGGATAAGAACACGGTGCACCAGGAGCGAGGGAAGTATGCTCGGATTTGTGTGGAGGTGGATCTGGCGAAGCCATTACTAGCCATCTGTGAGGTGGAGGAAAGTTATTATAGGCTGGAGTATGAAGGGCTCCACCTTCTTTGTCTTTCGTGTGGCAAGTTTGGCCATTACAGGGAAGGCTGTCCGGACAAACCAGTAGAAGTTGAGGGCGACAAGGAAGCTGAAAGCCGTCTAGGGGGAGAGGTGGGGAAGCACGATCCTAGCCTTTGGGCCGGTGGTGCGAGCGGCGAAGGCCACGGAGGAATAAGGATATGGTGGTGGTGCCCCATGGTGGCTGGAAGGTGACTGATCCCGGATCTTTGGTGCATCTCAGTCACCGTGTATCTCCGGGAGTAGTTAATGCTCCTGCGAAAGTTTCGGGATCTCGTTATGAGGTATTGATTGCTGATACAACGGTTTTGGAAGGAAGAGATAATGATAATAATATAGTGGAGAATAACGTTGGAGATCACGTGGATGTTGGGAATCAATTGGAACAAGATTTAAGGGAGAAGTTAGTGGTGAATGCGGCTAAATCGGATGCTGCCAGGAAAGGTAAATTGATCGATGTAGTTACCAAGAAGAATAAAGTCTTGGTTGGTCTTGGTAAACCTAGTATTCCTACCACTAAAAAGGCAGGTAATCACGTGAAAAATTCGGTGGGAACAAATAAAGGAGCACGTGGGCAAAAAAAGGATATTATGGGTGCATTTAAGAGGAATGCCAACGATACTACCACCCAGATTTTGCAGCCAAATCATCTTGAGGATTATTTAGCTAATGCTTTTAATATGAGGAACAAGGAGGTGGGAAATACTAGTGGTCACGTGAAGAGTGCAGGGCCAAGTACGAGAGAATTAAACAACGGTGTCCCGAGAACCAATGATGGGCCGCTTGTGGTGCACCTTGGGCCGGACAGTACTAGTAGTGGTGTGGGCCCAAATGGTTTGGGCATTCTTCCGCATAATAGACCACCCGATCCTCAAGAGATCCATCAGGTGCAGCAAAACCAAAACCCGCTTGAGGAGAGTGAGCAGCATTATAACTCTCAGCCTGGAGAAACATGGCAACGTGATCATAAAGTAGCCAGCTTGGAAAATGGCGAGGAAGACATGGAGGTAGTGGTGGAGACCCCTGGTCTCAACCATGTTTAACCTTTCCGTTGTTGATTATGGGGCTTTTTTTCTTTCTATATTTTCTTTTAATGTTAAACAAAATTATGGTATGGAATTGCCGTGGTGCAGCTAGTAAGGATTTCTATAGCAATTGCAAGCAATATTTGGATATTCACCATCCAGAAGTGCTAGTAATTATGGAGACCAGAGTCAATCCCAATATGCTTAAGAGGACCTTGGAGCTCTTAGGCTTTGATGGTTTTGTGTGTTCCATAGGGCGTGGTTTTGCAGGTGGTATTATCACGGCTTGGAAGTTGAATCTTGTTGATTTGGTGGAAGTTGACACAACTTTTCAATTCATTCATGTTCAGATTACCATGAACCATGGCTGGAAGTGGTTCTTTTCTTCAGTTTATGCTAGCCCTGATGATGAAGTTAGGGGTGTCTTGTGGAATGACTTAACTCGATATGCTCAGAACATGCAGGATCAATGGATGTTAGCTGGTGACTTTAATGATATCCTTGGTCCAAATGAGAAGAAAGGTGGTGCTCCTATTAACTTGCGGCGGTGCTCCATATTTCAAGACCGCATTAATTCTTGCCATTTGTTGGATGTAGGGTCGGTGGGCTCCAAATACACGTGGAAAGGTCCAATATATCAGCAGTATGATAGAGCCTTTGAGAGACTTGATCGAGCTCTTTGTAATGATAGGTGGAGGCTAGCTTTTCCCAACGCTATGGTCAAAGTTCTGCCTCGTATTGATTTTTCAGATCACCATCCCTTGCTTATTTGTCTTCATGGTTCTAATTACTTGAGGAGAGACAGGCCTTTCCGATTTGAGAGTGCTTGGCTGACTCATACCTCTTTCACTGAGGATCTTCGTAATTGGTGGGATAGTGGAACTGGATTACCAGAAAATTTAGCAAAGGTTGAGGATTGTGTCAAAAGTTGGAAACTTAATACTTTTGGTAGTGTGAGTGGCAGAAAGAAGAGACTCCTAGCTAGGATAGGAGGTATTCAACGGAAACAAGAACTTGGTCAAATGAATAGATTTCTCATCAATTTAGAGGAAGCCCTCCAGAAAGAATTGGCGGAAGTTTTGTACCAAGAAGAGCTTCTTTGGTTCCAGAGGTCTCGCGCTAAGTGGCTTCAGGATGGTGATAGGAATACTAGGTATTATCACATAAAAGCTACGAATCGCAAGAGGAAAAATAGAATTCTGATGCTTAGAAATGATACTGGTGCTTGGATTGAAGAGGAGCAGGAGCTAAAAAATTTAGTTAATGATTTTTTTAAGGGCCTTTTTAAGGAGTCAGCTCCTCCTCATTTGAGGATTTCAACAAAGTTTTCTTTTGTTCCTTTGGATGGGGAGGCGTTTGTTTCTCTTGGCAAAGAGGTGGACAAGAAGGAAATCAGGCAGGCTTTGTTTGATATGGCTCCATGGAAATCACCTGGCCCCGATGGTTTTCCTGCAGGGTTCTACCAGTCTAATTGGAAAATTATTGAGCACACGTTTTGTCAGTTTGTCTCTCATCTTTGGAAGCACCCTGAGGAGGTTGGTGCAATCAATAACACTGACATCTGCCTTATTCCTAAATTTGACAAACCTGAGTTTGTTAGTCAATTTAGGCCTATTTCGCTGTGTAACGTCAGCTACAAGGTGCTTACCAAAGTCATTGTTAATCGTTTGAAGCCTCTAATCCCAAATATTGTTTCTCCCTACCAGACAGGATTCGTGCCGACTAGAAGTATTCATGAAAACATTGTGGTTGCTCAAGAATTGGTGCACAGCATGAACAAAATGCGAGGTAAGTCGGGGTTTTTTGCTATTAAAGTCGATTTAGCCAAGGCTTATGACCGCCTTCGTTGGTCTTTTATTCTTGAGGTTTTGAATGAGGTGGGCCTTCCATCAGATTTGATCAGTTGCATCATGCACTGTATTACTAGTGTCAGAACTAATGTGCTCTGGAATGGTAGTCGTTCTGAGTTTTTCTCTCCGGAGCGGGGCATCAGGCAAGGTGACCCTATTTCTCCTTATATCTTTGTCTTATGTATGGACAAGCTCACTCACCTCATTGTTGAAGAAGTGGACAACGGTGAGTGGACGCCCATAAAAGCGGGTAGATCTAGGCCTGCGGTGTCTCATCTGATGTTTGCTGATGATTTACTTCTTTTTGGCAAAGCCTCGGAGCGTCAAATGAGATGTGTTATGTCTACTCTGAATCAATTTTGTGAGGTGTCTGGGCAGTTGGTTAGTCTAGATAAAACCTCCATTTTATTCTCTAAAAATGTTGATAGAGTCACAAGGAATGCTCTGGTGAGGTTTTCTGGCTTCAAGGAGACTTATAGTTTGGGTAGATATTTGGGAATCCCTCTCATTGGTAGAGCTCCGAAAAGGCCTGATTTTCAGTACTTGATAGATAAAGTCAAGAGTAAATTGTCCGGTTGGAAGGCGTCTCATCTTTCTTTTGCAGGGAGAGTGACTCTAGCAAAATCTGTAGTGCAAGCTATCCCTATTTATTCGATGATGTCTACTCCAATTCCTAAAAGTTGCTTAACTGAAATCCAAAAGCTTCAGAGAAGTTTCATTTGGGGTGAGGAGGAAAATCAACGTCGTCTTCATCTTGTGAATTGGAATACTATGACCCTTCCTAAAGATCTTGGAGGTCTAGCTATAAGGAACCTTCACAACATGAATAAAGCTTATCTCATGAAGATGGGATGGAATCTTAGGGAGGGTGAGGATAAGTTATGGTGCAACGTCCTCAAAGGGAAATATGGTAGGAATACTCTTGAGACTGGCCAGGTTATCGCTAAGAACACAGACTCTTTCATTTGGAAGGGTATTGTAAACGCTTGGGATGATATTTCAATGCACCAGATGTGGGTTGTTCGAGATGGTAATGCGATCAACATTTGGAGGGATAGTTGGTTGGGGGAAGGGGTGCACCTTGCTGATGAAGTCTCTAGTATTCCTAATCATTTGGAGGAGCTTCGGGTTAGGGACTTGGTTGATCATCAGACCGGGGGCTGGAATTTTGCTTTGTTGGAGGCTATCATTCCTGAGGCGTTTTTGCGCAAGTTACATGCGCTTCCAGTGCCTTGTGATGGTAGAGTCGGACGTTAGAATCTGGCCTGGGAACCGCTTGGGTCAGTTCTCGATTGCTAGTGCTTATCGTTTGGTCAGTGGGTTTGATAATCTGGTTAGCCATGGGTTGTGGTCGCTGGTTTGGAAGCTAAAGGTTCCTGAGCGTACTAGGTGTTTCGCTTGGCAAATCATGCATGGTAGGTTGCCTACTAATCTTGTTTGTAGCAAGTGGGGCCATGGAAGTGCTTATTGCCATCACTGTCTCAACATTGAAGAGTCTATTTTGCATGTGTTGAGGGATTGCCCTCTTGCCTCCCAGATTTGGTCTCATCTGGTTCCAACTATTCATCGGACGAACTTTTTTGCACTTGATTTTCCTGACTGGGTGCTCTTTAATCTGCAGGCGGTGTGGTCCAGTAGTGGCCTGTCGGACTGGAATAATATTTGGGCTTCGGCCTGTCATTTTTTGTGGCAATGGAGGAACAAAATGGTGCATGATCCTATGTTTGTGAGGCCTTATCACCCATCTGTTCATGTGCTTCGTTTTGTGCAGAATTACAAGCAGTGCCTTTCCGTGGATGTGGCTGGAGAGATCAAGATTTTTGATTCCATCTTGGTGCGGTGGATTCCCCCTCGGCGTAACTGGGTTGTGCTTAATTGTGACGGAGCTGCGAGGAGTTCTTCGGTGGTGGCTGGTTGTGGTGGTGTTATTCGGGATGCTGATGGTCGTTGGCTTTATGGGTTTGCGAAATTTTTAGGCGATGCTAATGCCTATATTGCGGAGCTTTGGGGTGTTCTTGAGGGTCTTCAGTTAGCTAAGGATTGTGGTTATTCCCGTATTGAGCTTAACATTGATTCGCAGGTGATTGCTCAGTGTCTGAAGGGCAAGTCCTTGGGTAGTGCTCGTGGTTGGTCCCTCCTTCAGCAGATCAGAGTCTTGCTTCAGCAGGATTGGCAAGTGTGTATTAACCATACTTATCGTGAAGCGAATAGAGTAGCAGATGGCTTGGCTAATTTAGGTTGTGAGTTAGCCTCTGGGATTTTGTTGTTTGAGTCCCCTCCTCCTCAGGTGGAGGCGTTGGTTGTTGCTGATGTTTTGGGAGTCTCTACTCCTCGTGTTATTCGTGTGTAATCTCCTTTTGGGCTTTTAGCCCCGTTTAATGTCAAAAAAAAAGTTATTATTCTCACATTTTTTTTTGACAATATTCTCACACTTAAATGTGTGATAATGTTGTTAAAAATATTTCACCACAGTTATGTGTTTTTTCATTTTTTCCCTCTCTCGCGATATTTTCATTACATCCACGACGCTCAGATATTGATTTTTTTTTTGTTATAAAAAAAATTAAGGCATTAGACAAGTACTTACGAAATTTACCTTACCTTATGGGACTAGTGAAGACTTAAATCCGCGACATATTCGATACAAGTCATTTCATACTCTACTACGTCATCCCTTGGGGTTCAAACATTGAATTTTATACCTAACTAATAATTTTTTTTTGACATAAACATTGCATCATCTCAGAATAAATAGTCTATAACAAAAGTCTATGAACTTCCCTTTTTTATGCTAAACTCATTTGATTCTGAGAAGAGGCAACCTAGAATACAAAGTTGCTGTGAACATTGAGCACTACGTGGAGTGGGACCCACTTGTGGGGGAGGGAGACATCGACCGGAAACAGGAGAGAAAGGGGAAGACCAGAGAAGATGAGTATGCGTTAGGATTTGCATATGCGATAAGACTTGTTTATGCAGGTGCCACGTGTCGTACATCGACACAGTACGACACGTGTCAGAGACACGCATAAAACTAGGGATCTCCATGCTTCATAGTTCAACACCAAAAGGATTTCTTCCTAAGTAAATGTCTGAGGGGCATCATTGATCAATCTAAAGCTCAAGTTCTGTTCATGTCTGGTGTCTCAAATATGGTGGAGCGATATTGTGACAGAAATAATCATATATTGGTATACCAAGTCTTAAATATGATTTTTAAGTAACGTGGACTTAAAAAGTGAAAAATGCAGACTGACTCAATTGCTACAACATTTCCATGTCCAGTACTATACATATCAACTCCAACTACTTCATTTTATTGGGGAAAGGGGTTCGATCCCATTTGAAATTTTAGAATTTCCTTTTTATGGTTGATATTGTGGAGCATGTGCGGTGTTTTATCTTGTCTCGGCCTCTAGACTCAGATAACTCCTTAAATGGGGTTGATAATATGATTCAGATTATTTGACATATAGCCTTGTTTGGAGTAATTCCTTTGGATCTGCTTGCTTTATATAACTATCATACTGTGAAGAGTTTTCAAATTTCACTCTTAATTTTGTTACCTCTTGGGCAGGGCCGACCCAAGGGGTTGCAAGTGAAGCAACTGCTTTAGGTCTCAAATTTTTTTAGGCCCCAAATTTATTTTTCAATTTAATTAATAGTATTAGTTACATTAGTATTTATTTTTTAAGCTCCATAGTATTAATTACACTCACTAATTTTACTACTAATTAATTAAAAAAATGAATTAGTTATGTGAATGCATTTAATATTTATTTTGTATTGTTTAATACTAGTATTCCAACCCGTGTCATGCACGAGAATGTGTGTCTTATGAACTTTTTTATAAAATAATTGAAATATTATATGTATTAAACATTTGTAAAAGGACTTGTATACAATAATTTATATAATATTTGATTTATTTCAATCATGGATCACAAAGTGTAATAATTTACATATAGATATTAATAGTTTTCGTGTAAAATATTGTGTTATCTTGTAAAATGTCAATCTTAGTGTCTTAAACTTTATATATTATACTAAAAGAAAATTGTAATTTTCTTTGATAAAACATATTTGATGTTTTTTTTACAATACATTTGTTGGGTTGTGCTACACACAATATATACTTAATAATTATAATCATACGATTGGATTTCGAAAAAGCGACGCTTTGTACACATTGAAATCATCAATATCTAAGCTTTCATTTGAGAATAGATTTAGATCATATAATCATAATTTTTTTTACAATATATATACAATCTCGTGCTACTCACCACATATAGTTAAAAATTATAATTATACACATAGGGTTTAGAAAAAGTAACATTCGGTATATATTCAAATCTTCAAATTATAAGCTTCCATTTGAGAATAGATTTAGATCATATAATCATAATTTTTTTCCAATATATTTGTAGGCCCCCACTACGCACGGATATACTTAGAAATTATAATAATACACTTAGGGTTTAAAAAAAAACAACATTTTGTAGACATTCAAACCTTCAAAATTGAAGTCTCCTTTTAGAATAGATTTAGATCATCAAATCATATTTTTTTATAATATAATTGTAGGCCCATGCTACGCACTGTATATACTTAAAAATTATAACCATACACATAGGGTTTAGAAGAAGCAACATTCTGTATAAAATTAAACTTTAATTATCAAAGGCTCCCTGTGAGAACATATTTAGATCATAAAATCATAATTTTTTAAGTATATCTGTAGGCACATACTACGCATGGTATATAATTAAAAATTATAATCATACACCTAAAGTTTAGAAGAAGCAATGTTCTGTATAGAGTCAAACCTTCATTTTGTATGGCTCTATTTGAGAAAATATTTAGATCATAAAATCATAATTTTTTATAATATAACTATAGGCCCGTGCTACACACAATATATACTTAAAAATTATAACCATGCATCTATGGTTTAGAAAAAGCAATATTATGTATAAAGTCAAATCTTCATTATCAAAGGCTCCCTGAGAGAATAGATTTAGATCATAAAATAATAATTTTTTTAAGTATAACTGTAGGCCCGTGCTATGCACAGTATAAATTTTAAAAATTATAACCATACATCTAATGTTTAGAAGAAGCAACATTCTGTATAAAGTCAAACCTTCATTTTCTATATATTTATGTCATAAAATCATATTTTTTCAATATAACTATAGGTCTATGCTACACACGGTATATACTTAATTTTTTTTTGGTGAGTATATACTTAAAAATTATAATCATACACTTAGGGTTTAGAAGAAACAACATTATGTACACATTCAAACCTTCAATATCTAAATATCTCTAGAATAATTAGTTATATTTAAAATAATAATCATAGTAATAATATTTTCAAAATCATAATTATAATTATGATTAAAATTATATATAGTATAATGAAAATTAATATTATGTTCTCAAAATGATTATCTTGTTGAAAGACATGCAATTTTTATTTTAAATTTGAAAAACATTTGTGTATCTGACAATAAACATTTTTATTATAATGAAAGCATAAAATAGAGATTTCGAACCAAAATACAACGACATCTAATATGGTAACCCGTGTCATGCACATGTATGTGTGTCTTATAAATAATTCTATAAAATAATTAAAACATTATATATGCATTTTTCTAAACATTTGTAAAAGGACCTTCGTTACAAAAATTTATATAATATTTGGTTTATTTCAATCATTGATTACAAATTATAACCATTTTAAAGTTACTGATTACTATTATATACCTAGTAAAACAAGTGGATGAATTTTTTTATATACCTAGTAAAACAGGTTTATTTCAATCATTTGATTACTATTATATACAAGTAAAACAGGTTTCAGCTGGTCAAGAAGGAGAGGGTCTGAAAATGATTTACAGAATAAGGTTGCAAATAGGGTTAGAAAGGGAGGGAGGTTGTAGAGTGAGAGTGAAATCACGAGATGCCTACAAACTGAAAATTGCAAAAACCCCTAAGCGGCCAAAGAAAATATTTTTACATAAATTATTTGTGCTTGTTTATGACATCTAGGAGAACGGTTATTTTCTTATGACAAATAGCCAACATTTTTTAGCTATTCTTTAAAAAACTTATGATAAAAAGCCATTGTCCATTAGAGTTTAGAACGGGAGATTGTTGGAACCTAAACGATTGAGAAGTTTAGACCCTCCTTAATTTTGATGATAACAAAATACTTTTAAGTGAACAAATTGTCTTCTAATAAGTCTTGAAGTGTGCAGATATTAAAATTGTTTACGCTTTGTATGTCACTCAAGCAAGAAGGAGAAATTCACAAGAAATTGAATACATTCCATGTGTGTCAGCATCTGGTTCACTCCAGCGTCTTGTGTATAGCGAGCGTTCGGTAGTGTTATTATTTGACACGTGGATTACTCAATTACTGCGAGCGCCCGTCGCTTGTTCTGAGTGAGCATCTAATCTTTAAATGAACAACGTGATGGTCACGTTTATGCTCTCCTACTATTACCGGTTGTAATTAACTTAACTAATGATAGTTAGTTGTTAGAACTAGAGTTAGTTTACTGTTATATTTAACTAATCATAGTTAGTTTACGGTTACAGCTGTTTAACTCTGTATAAAGATTAGTTTGTACTCTCTTTGATTCAGTTGAATCAAACACATTCAATGAAGAACATTTCTTCTCCTTTTCCTGTGTATCGCGAAGCTAAGATGGTATCAAAGCTCATTCTTTGAGCTCTGGTTCCGTCATTGGCGATTTGATTTCTTCGTTCATCTTTCGTTCTCAGTTCTTCAGTTGAATTCGATTTTTCTTTCGTTTTCATTCAATCGATTCAATTTCTCAAATCGCAAATCCCTAATTACGTATTTGCGATGACGAACCAGAGTCTCAATCCGCTTGCAGACTTCGCGACCAACACTACAAATCCATACTATCTCCATCCAAGTGAATCCCCTGCGGTGGTCTTGGTTACACCGTTACTTGAAGGAACGAAGAATTTTCAGTCTTGGATTCTCTCGATGCATGTAGCTTTGGTGTGCAAGAATAAGATCGGATTTGTCGATGGAACAATATCCATGCCGCCTAAAACTGATTTGCTCTATAATCAGTGGTTACGATGCAACAGTATGGTTCTTGCCTGGCTTCAGAGATCGATTTCTGTGAATGTTCGCAAATCGATTGTATTCTTTCGGAAGGCATCCGATGCGTGGAAAGACTTGCATGATCGATTCGATCAGGGAGATATGTTCAGAATTGCTGATATTCAAGAAGACCTCTGCAAGATTTCGCAAGGAAGCCGTGATGTATCAGATTACTACAATGAATTGAAGGCACTATGGGATGAATTGGATAATTTCAGACCATTGCCTCAATGTAAGTGTGCTATTCAATGCTCTTGTGGTGCTGTAGATTCAATGCGTTTGTTCAGAGATCAAGATTACACAATTCGATTTCTCAAAGGCCTTAATGAGGAGTATTCTCATGTGAAATCCCAACTTATGATGATGGAGCCTTTTCCTCCAATTTCCAAGGCTTTTTCACTTGTTATTCAACAAGAAAGACAGCTACATACTTCTTCAATTGGTTCTGTTGAAAATGATTTGAAGGATCTTTCGGTTGATGCTAGTAAGGCTCTTGCTGTCAATAACAGTTCTTTCTCTAATAGAGGAAGAGGAGGAAATTTTCATAATAGAGGTAGAGGTAGACAAGGTGCTGGAGGTAGAGGACAAGGAGGGAATAGGCTATGTACACATTGTGGAAAGACAAACCACATAATAGACACTTGCTATTTTTTACATGGATTCCCTCCAGGTTATCAAACCCGAACCAAGACTGGATCTTCTGCTAATATGGCTGCAACCAGCACTGCTCCTGATGAGGAATTTCAGAATGCCTCTAACTCATCCAATGCTGGTGTCACCTTATCACAAGAACAATACAATGGACTTTTGGATTTGCTTCAACAATCAAAGCAACAAGCTGCTGTTCCTGCATCCCATTCTGCAAATACAGTCATGTCACATGCTGCAAATTCGGTTATTTCCAACCACTCTGCCCTAACTACTAATTCCAATGTGAGCTTTGGTAAGAGCTCTACCTCCTGGATCATAGATACAGGAGCCACCAATCACATTACACACAATTTACAAATGCTTACAAATTGTCATTCCATAAAACCTATTCGAGTTCATATGCCAAATAACACTTATGCTACTGCAAATTTAGCTGGAACAGCTTGTATTTCCAATGATTTGCAGCTGCATGATGTGTTATATGTTGCAAATTTTCATGCTAACCTTGTTTCAGTTCCTCAACTCACCAAAAACAGCAACTGTCAAGCTGTTTTTGATAACCAAATTTGTTTCTTTTTGCAGGGCAATACCAAGAGGATGATTGGTACAGCTAGACTGAGCCATGGATTGTATATGATAGACTCTCCAGCAACTGAATCTGCACACAAGACTTCTGCTTCTGTTTGTAATGTTGACTCTCATTCCACTTTTGCTTGTAATTCCAATTCTAAAACATTGTCTGATTGTTCCCTTTGGCATATGAGATTAGGCCATCCTTCATTTGAAAGACATCAATGTTTGTCTGTTCAATTTCCTTTCATTGGTTTTCACAATGCTAGAATTCCTTGTGATACTTGTCAATTTGCCAAACAAAGAAAATTACCACATTTTAGTAGTCTAAATAAAAGCACTCATATTTTTGATATCTTGCATGCTGACATTTGGGGTCCATACGCCCATACTTCAATTTTGGGTCATAGATATTTTTTAACTCTCGTGGATGACTTTAGTAGATTTACTTGGATAATTTTGATGAAATCTAAAGATGAAACTCGCAGACACCTTTCTCATTTCATAGCTTTCATTGAAACTCAATTTCATACAAAACTAAAATGTTTAAGAAGTGATAATGGTGCCGAATTCCTTATGCATGATTTTTATCTAAGCAAAGGCATCATACATCAAAGATCTTGTGTTGAGACACCTCAACAAAATGGCATTGTAGAAAGGAAGCATCAACACATATTAAATGTGGCAAGAGCTCTTTTCTTTCAAGCCAATTTGCCCAAAATTTTTTGGAATTTTGCTATTCAGCATTCAGTACATTTGATTAATCGGATTCCAACTCCTATTCTTAAAAACAAAACTCCTTATGAAGTTCTTTTCAACCAGCCACCTTCTTTAATACATCTCAAAGTTTTTGGTTGCCTTTGCTATGCATCTACTTTACATAATCATCGCACCAAATTTGATGCTAGAGCTAGAAAAACAATTTTCCTTGGTTATAAAGAAGGTGTCAAAGGTTTCATCCTTTATGATTTACAATCTCATCAACTTTTTACTTCAAGAAATGTCATCTTTTATGAGAAACACTTTCCATTTCATATTTCCACTTCAAACACTAATTTGCATACTTTGCCAAAAGTCACAGATAACTCAGCTTTTCTGTTTGATCTGTCACATTCAGATTCATCATCATTCAATCCACCTCTTCATGATTCTGTTTCTGAAACCATTGTGCCTGAACCCCCTTCCCTGTCACTTTCTGACTCTGTTTCTGAGTTAGTACCATTGCACTCAGAACCTGTTTCTGGTTTAATTCCGAGCAGTGCATTTTAATTCCGCAATGCACTCGTTTAGATTCGCAATTGCACTGGTTCTATTCCAGAACAACCAGCAATTCGACATTCAAACAGAATCACCACCAGACCAAGTTACTTGAATGACTATCATTGCAATCTATCTAGTTGTTCCAATCAAGCCTCAGGTATTGTTGATTCTACTCCTTATCCTTTAGATTCTGTACTTTCTTATGATAAATGTTCTTCTGTTTACAAAAGTTTTTGCCTAGCCATTACCACTCAATTTGAACCCAAAACCTTTCTTCAAGCATCAAAACATGACTGTTGGCAGAAAGCTATGCAAGCTGAGCTTAATGCTCTTGATTTGAACAAAACTTGGTCCATTGTTGACCTTCCTAGTGGTAAAACACCAATTGGGTGTAAGTGGGTATACAAGATCAAATATCATGCTGATGGAACCGTTGAAAGACACAAGGCTAGACTCGTGGCCAAAGGGTATACTCAATTGGAGGGCGTGGACTACTTTGAGACATTTAGTCCAGTGGCCAAACTCACTACTGTGAGAGTTCTTTTAGCCCTTGCTGCTGCCAAAGGATGGTTTTTAGAACAATTGGATGTCAACAATGCATTTTTGCATGGTGACTTGAGTGAAGAAGTCTATATGGTCATTCCTCCTGGTTTGCCTCCTACTCATTCTGATATGACCAATAAAGTGTGCAAGTTACACAAATCTTTGTATGGTTTAAAACAAGCTAGTAGGCAATGGAATCACAAACTCACTCACACTTTGGTATCTCTTGGTTACTCTCAATCTTCATCTGACCATTCCCTTTTTGTCAAGTCTATAGATTCCTCTATCACTATTTTATTGGTGTATGTGGATGATATAGTTCTAGCAGGGAATAATATGGGAGAAATCAATTATGTCAAGCAAATTCTGGATAACAAATTCAAGATACAAAATCTGGGTGCTCTTCGGTTTTTCCTTGGGCTGGAAATTGCAAGATCCAGTCATGGTATTACTCCCAATCAAAGAAAATACACCCTAGAGCTACTTGAAGACAGTGGAGTTCTAGCTGCCAAGCCTGCAAATACCCCTTGTGATCCCTCGGTTAAATTCAGCAGTGAAGGCAGTGTTGCATTTCCTGATCAAACAGCCTATAGGAGACTTATAGGCAGACTTATCTACCTCACAACTACCCGTCCCGATATATCTTTTGCTGTCCAGCAGCTCAGCCAGTTCCTATCCAAACCACTACAGTCTCATTTTCAAGCTGCCACGAGAATTCTGCGTTATCTCAAGTCAGCTCCTGCACAGGGATTGTTTTTTCCTGCTTCCAATTCATTACAATTATCTGGATTTGCTGATTCTGACTGGGCCTGCTGCATCGACACACGCAAATCTGTTTCCGGGTATTGTGTCTTCCTCGGATCTGCTATCATTTCTTGGAAATCCAAGAAGCAAGAAACTGTTTCAGCATCTTCAACAGAGGCTGAATATAGAGCCTTGGCAAAACTGACAAGAGAAATACAATGGCTGCATTATATTTTGGCAGATTTACATGTTCACTTTTCTGCTCCTTCAAATCTCTGCGACAACAAATCGCCATCTATCTAGCTCATAACCCCACCTTTCATGAGAGGACCAAGCACATAGAGATTGATTGCCATGTCACTAGAGAAAAGGTCCAGCAAGGGGTTATTCGATTGCTGCCAGTTCCCTCTGCATCTCAGCTAGCAGATGTATTCACTAAGCCGCTGCATGCTACCTCTTTCAAAACCTTCATTTCCAAGTTAGGACTTTGTAATTTACACAGTCCAACTTGAGGGGGGGTATTACCGGTTGTAATTAACTTAACTAATGATAGTTAGTTGTTAGAACTAGAGTTAGTTTACTGTTATATTTAACTAATCATAGTTAGTTTACGGTTACAGCTGTTTAACTCTGTATAAAGATTAGTTTGTACTCTCTTTGATTCAGTTGAATCAAACACATTCAATGAAGAACATTTCTTCTCCTTTTCCTGTGTATCGCGAAGCTAAGACCTACCTCAGCTGTTTTGGAACATAATTTGAATTTGATTTTGTGCACTCATTTTGATGTACGAGGTATCAAAGGTGACACCTTTGGTATAAGACAAAATTCGTACAAGGCAATTGTGAAAAACAGATAGTACAAAAACGGTAATATGTACTATTCTGATATTCTCTGAAAGGAAGAAAATGACAACATTTCAAATTACATCACTCAATGATATGGAGCTAAAATTTACTGCAACGTAATGGTAATATCCCTCAGAAACTCCTATAAATACCCCAAGGTATTCATTGAAGAAGGTTGCCAAAAACTGCTAGAAACTATATTCTGAAAGAGCTATTACTCAAGTGAGCAATCAAGTTTCATGCCAAGTTTCTGGACACCAAGAACTGAACCTCATCGTCTGATATTATTTATTTTAGAAAGTTATTTATTTTGTGCTTAATCTTTTCATCCTTTATGTGAGAGTTATTTGATTGTATTCAAAAGAAAATCACTTTGTGAAAGTTGTATTGCCTAGTTAAGACTTTATTCCTCAAAGTCTCTAACCTATTGAGTCGTTTTGAGAAGTTAAGAGTATTGTCAAGTTTGTGACAGTAGAATATTCTTAAGGAAATTTGTAATCAGTTGATTATAGTGGAAACTCCTTCAGGAACGAATGGACTAGACGTAACTACCAAGTTAATGGTGAACTAGTATAAATCTCTGTGTCTCTTGCTTTACTGTTTTACACTTACTTTTATCTTGCGCATAAAAAAACAAGTTTTCATAAACTTTATTTCCAGCGTCTGGTCATACTCCAGCATCCGTTTTCAAACAGATTCAAAATTCAGTGTTCTAAAGTGTTTTTAACTTAAAGTTTACGAAAAGTTTTCAACACAATTCAACCCCCTTCTTGTGTTCACGTTCAGTTTTGAACCGTTGCAGTACAAACTATATAATTTACTTGGCTAAATCAGCAGAATAAAAAATCGTTCTCTATTATGACATAAGAGAACGGTTTTTTTGGGTCACTCTCATCAGCGCTGCTGTAAGCTACAAATGTTGTAGTGTTAAAACAAAGTTATTTTAACCTAATTTCCAAATCATATATTCTACATGTCACCTCTAGATTAATTCATTTTCCCGTCCATTCTTCTATCTTTGCTTATTTTTTAATTTTTAAATTATTATCCGCATCGATGATTATAGAAACAAATGTAAGACAATGATACACTTATTTATTCGATATATATAAACTAATTATGACCATATCATTTGTCAAAAAAGATTTCTTCACGTTTTTAAAATTTTTAAAGTCTCAAAATTTATGGAACAAACAATTTATTATTTTTGACCTTGTTACCTAAATAAAACATTCCATAATTAATATGTTTCCAAAACCGATTGATTGTAATCATTTCCATGACCAAAAATTAATTTCAAATTCATATTAAATAATTTTTTTATGGTTTTGATTATATATATTTTTAAACTTGTACATTGCAATGCTGAATCATGTATCCATGTCACCATTTTTTAAACACATCATCGAATTTTTGTTGAATTGCACGACACATAATCACGAATAAAATGCTAATTGTATAAGAAGATGACATTTTTTGTCGAAAAAAAAAGATGACATTTGAAAAAATAATCAATGAGATTATTCCCAAATGTATATAATAGAGATGGATGCTGACATTTTTTAATTAATGGTATTCCTATATATATCATGAAATTTAATTTTTTTGCATTATTCCCATATATAACAAGAAATTTAATTTTTATGCATATACATTATATAATTTATGGCAATTTCTAAATTCTAAAGCATGTACTTTCAGTGTCTAAATTTTTATACATATTTAATACGCCATCACATATATAAACAATATCGATAGAATTATTTTTTAAGACACCATTTCATGAATAAAGTCAAATTTGTAATTTTTGATTTGAAATTTATGAATATATATTCGTATATTCCCCCAATATGTATATATAGTATATGCAAATGATTGATAAACGTTATTTTTCATTAACGACACCTATCAATTATGATTTGTTATTATAAGTTATAATCTGCTAATTAAATACTTTAATTGTGCAAATCGGGAAGTTATTACACAAATAATTCCTTGTTAAGAATGCTATATTGTTTGATTTAATAAAATAATTTCTATATATATATATAAATAAATTTAATTTTTATGCATTATTCCCATATATATCAAGAAATTTATTTTTTATGCATTACCATTATATAATTTACGGTAATTTCTAAATTCAAAACAATGTACTTTCAGTGTCTAATTTTTTTTATATATTTTAGTACGCCATCTCATGATTAAACAATATCTTTAGAATTATTTTTTAAGACACAATTTCATGAATAAAGTCAAATTTGTAATTTTTGATATGAAATTTATGACTATATATTCGTATATTCCCCGAGTATTTTTATATAGTATATGCAAATCATTGATATACGTTATTTTTCACTAATGACATATATCAGTTAGGATTTCATACGCCAAGTTATAGTCTGCTAAAAAATACTTTAATTGTGAGTCAAATTTATTCATAAGTCAAATTTGTTAATTTCATATCTTTAATTTTTTAATTATTTGTTTTATAGTTGAATGTTTATTTTATGTTTACTAAATGATATTTTTCCAATAATCAGTTGTGTTGACCGGAGGAGGAGAGATTACGGAAACGAATTTGGTAAATATTTAAACATGTTTTTAACATTTTATGTTGTTATTATGGTAACGTTTGTCCAAATCATTTTTTGTAACAGCTTTATGATTAGGTAATAAGGAATAATATTTCACTGTGTTATGGAATCCCAAATAACAAAATAAAATGTATTAAAGATAATAAATAGCAAAATAAAAAAGTGGTAATATTGATTAAAAATATGAAATAAAATAATTAAAATAACAACACAAAATTTATAAAATCACTAAACAATTCAAAATAGAAATAATATCCCAGAATTTAGAAAATAATTAAAAATAGGCAAATTTATGGAATCAGAAGCTAGAAATACTATAATGAACTTAATGATAAACGTTGCGCCATCAAACATCAAAATTTTACAAAATAGCCATCCTATTGAAAATGCCGATAAAATTGTAAACAATCCACCCAACTGTTGTCTGGTTTAGTCGTCGCACAGCCACTCTTTGGTATTCCTGATTATTTGCCATCCTGTGACAAAACAAAAAGTTGGTTATATTAATATTGATATTTAAAAAAAGATTGTGAATAAAGTAAAAATGCTTACTAATATTATCCTTAAGTAATCAGCGTGAGGATGTTCAGAATTTATTAAAATCCTAGAAGCATTGAGTGTGTTTAGCAGTACACTTTTGCCTGAAAAAAGCATGTAAAGATGGTGATTATTTGGTTGCAGAAACGATATAATGGTATATAAAGAAAAAATAAACACACATTTAAAAATACATTTTCACCTCATTGTCAATAAGAATAACTTCAATCGATAAAGGAAAACTTTGTGTTTCTGATACATTAGTGCACCACATACGACAAATCCCAACTACTAAATTCCAATTCTGATGAATGGAAGAGTCAATGTCAGCAATCCGATCATGGTTGGGGTTCATTTTAACTGAAAGGATAAAAATACAAAAATCAAAAATTTTGAGAGATCAAAACACAATTAGCTAGTATGCTTATTTTTACTATTTATAGAATTCGTAATTACATTGGAAATTAGTAGGACCAAGATTTGGTTAAGCTAATCCGGCCGATTTTTGTAGTTTACGATTTGGATCCAAATATTTTAATTTAATATATCACGATTAAAATATGGTAACGTTTTTTTTCACAAAGAAAAAAAATATTGATTGCCAAATTAGTCGGCTAGTCAAAGGAATGACATTTATTACTTTCGAAAATTTATTACTTTCCAAAAAACGCCATACACAATAATATAAAATTATACGTGATATCTTATCTTAATCTTAATATAGTAATAAAAGTGTGGATCCAAATTATACTTTTTTTTTCCGTAAAATCATGGATCCAAATCTTTACGATTAATGAAACGCGTTTAGCAATAAAAGTGCCTGTTTTCAAAAAATTTAAACCGCAAAACTAAAACGGCATTATAATTTTTTTTTTAAATTATATATGTCAATGCCATTTAATATCTCCATATCACTCTTTTTTCTATCACATCAACAATTTTCCTTAATAAAGATGACACCTTAGCCGTAATTAAATGATAATTTACCAATTTGTGATTAAAGGATGACTAAAGTGATTTGGTGGGGTCTCTTTTCTAATAATTTTCAAATGGATGAGAGACGTTAATTGAATTCTACTTAAATGGCATAGTTTGCAGCAGTGCGTTACAGTGAATGCACCAAATCCCTGCATAATATACAGACTAATGTTTGCTAAAGGGACAAATGCTCTAATAGGACAACTTTCTTGTCAGGGCCATTAGAGATAATCAAACTATATTAAATGATAAAACATAGTATTTTGCAAAGAAGGAAGGACAGCCGAGTGCAATGGCAGAATATGTGCTCACGAATTCCTGAAGAGTACTGCATGCAAATCTAAGAAAAAATGAGTAGAACTTTATCAGAGAAGAAAAAGTGGGAGAACAGAGGGAAAGCTCCAATAAACACATAATCGCAATTTTTAAGTCCTTAAGACAATACAAAGAAGTCTGATATAAGAAGGCATTTACTGCAAATCTGATATAACTAAGAAAAATGTCTAATAGCAAATCATCACATTATCTGATATCATTTACTGCAAAACAAATAAGTCTGATCTTAAACCACAATAATATATATCACAATGAAAAGAATAACCAGATTCTAACCGCTAGGTGCTGAAATTTGAAAAGAGGTATTGAAAAATACAACTCCCCCATCTCTGCCTCCGTTCTTGGCTACTACCATCTGTTCACATGAGCCAAGACTTTTAATATAACCAAACTATACAACAATTGATTATGAAGATTAATCCAAATTGCAACCATTGTTCGTCATATTCCCTCCCAGCTAAGGCTCATAGTGGTTGAGGATATGAGAGGGGTTAGTTCCCGTCTTGTTTCTTAGTTTTCTTTTTTCCTCCTTTTGAATAAAAAGAAATATCTTATATACTTACGAACTCCGTGATAAAAATCCCCAATAATACACCTGAGAATCAACAAATAGAGCCTAATATACATGTCAGGCTCGCACCATGCTAGCATTAATCACAACACACGTGTCACCATTATATTGTAGCCTACGAGTTCGGAATACATGTGTCAACATTACATAACCTTCAAACCTAGCAGGAAAACTCCTAACCTGGACAATAAATAACATTACAACTCAATTAATGCAATTCGATTAATACATTTTTTAAAAAATAACCAAATATTAATTACTCTATCCTTCCAAATTTGAATTTCTTACTAATAAGGCCAAATTATTACGAAGATGGAAACAAATTTTAAAAAATAGCCAAATATTAATTACTCCATGCCAAACATTCTATTTTAACATGAATACAATTAAGAAAGACAATCGTAAATGTAATAAGACACTAATTCAAATTTTTTCTTCCTAATAAATTCGATTGATTATGGATATGGGAGCATATTAAGAAAAATTTCCTAAAATTTATTACTCTATTCCAAACATTCCAATTTGACGTTTATATTACATCAAGGGTTAAATATATTTTTGGTCCTTGTAAAATAAGCGAATTTTGGTTTTAGTCTCTGTAAATTTTTTTTCTTTAGTTTTCATCCTTCTAAAATATGAAAGTATTGTTTTTAGTCTCTTCCGTCATGTGATGTTTGTTAAGTACTTATGTGTCTTACATAAGATCACGTTGTCATCCTAGGTGACACCTAATAACGTATATGATGCTATGTTAGCATAAAACTACCCTATAATTTTTTCTTTACCCTTAAAATGAATTTTATTTACCTGCCCTAAAATGAATATTAAGGACTAAAAATAGTGATTTCAGATTTTAGAGAGATGAAAATCAAATAAAAACATTTTACCGGGATCAAAATCAAAATTCATCCATTTTACAAGGATAAAAAACAATACTTTTAAATTTTGAAAGGATGAAAACCAAAGAAACAATTTTACAAGGACCAGAATCAAAATTCGCCTATTTTATAGGGACTAAAAATATATTTAACCCTTACATAAATGATTCTCAAAACTGTTGCACCTATATCATAATAATTCTTCCTATTTCGGATTACAATAAAAATGGCAACAAATTGGGATCAATCGATATAAAAACATAGCAACTTTAAGATAATATCAAAAAATCCACTCAATAAAAAATCTGATGTAAACCGAATAAAGAATTTTTTTTACGGATATCAATCCAAATCAAATGATAGTAAAGTAACTACATTAATACAATAATAAAAAATATTAAAATCCATAAAAAGGCAGGTAAGTGAAAACAAACGCTATTATATGTTACAGGCTAGAAATATAGCAATCTTTGGGAGGACCGAAGGTCAGTGTTCTACTGTTGCTTCATAAGGTGTAGTTTTAATGCACTTTATCTTTCTATGAATTACTTAGAAAT
Organism: Calophaca sinica; assembly: GCA_037113605.1. Lineage (NCBI taxonomy): Eukaryota > Viridiplantae > Streptophyta > Magnoliopsida > Fabales > Fabaceae > Calophaca > Calophaca sinica. The sequence goes on from CM073731.1 coordinate 5,031,608, forward strand.
TATATTATGTTTTACTAATTCTATATGATTGTGTTTGAGGCTCAAGAATGAAGAGTTTATCTATCGCTGCCACAAAATTGTGTTATACTTTCAATTTCCTTACATTGCCTAAACTAAGAATGCATGATTTCAGATGTTGTGTTTATATCTTTTGACAAGAACATGAGATGGAATTCAATACATCTCTAAATTAGGGAATCAAAAAAAAGTATGAATTCAATAAATACAAGGTAGAACAAAATCTTTGACCTCAAAAATCGCTTTAAGAAGCTGTTTAATGTATGACAGACATGTTGTTGCTATATTGAGTATATAAGGATGATTCACTAAATGAGGATATCATTTAGAAAGAAATATCTTGAAGAAAAATATGGTTATATCATAGGTTAAGTGGGTATTCCTCTATTATAAGAAACTTTATGAATCATCTGAATATTTGAAAGGCCTCCCAAAATCCTACAAGTCTATTCCTGTAGGCCTAAGGAAGCAAGAGGAAAAAGGGAAGGAAAATATAGTTGAGAAGAAATAAATTAAACTTGAACAATTAGTTACAGAAAGGAGAAAATGGAAAATGAATGTAGAAGAAGAAAATTGAGCATCACTTCTGATCAGGGGAGCCTATCCCAACTCTTGAGTTAGTGCAGATTAGTCTTCCACAAGCATCTTTTATTAGATAAAGTATTTCATAGAGCTGCAATGTGCAGCGGAATGGACAATGCAGAGTAGAAAGATGGGTAAATTTATTTTAGCTGTGGTCGGATCGTGAATGATAGTAATACATTGATCTCCACTGATATTCCACATACATTGATCATCATTAATATCTGTGGTACCAACTTACCAATTGATTGATCTCCATCCAAAATTTTAGACAACTTGATACACGCATATTTGGCTAGGCAATACATCATGAAAGATAGCCAATTCAGGATATCAAGGCATTGAGTTCCTAAGCTATTTAGTCTTTCCTACTGTCACACTTATAGGTTATCCTTCAACGTGCAATTATAAAGAAGTTGTTCTTTATAACATGCCAAAGACATTTCCATAGCACAACAATGAGAAGCCAAGACAAAATCATTAGTATCTATTTTTATTCAGTATAGCCACCCTCAAACTAGCCAATATGAGATGTTTAAATTTTAAGAACAAGTTAGACACCAAAATAAGAACTAGTAGTCAGGGATATCTTCAGATACTATTCTGTTAATTCCTTTTCAAATTGTAGAGACAAGCGAACGTTTGTTAAAGGTCTATTCATTTTTGTAATTAGAGGATCAAATTTTTTAAACATGGGTATATTTTAGAAGGCTTGGATACACACATCATCAGAGACAACAATCATCTGAAAACAACACGACTTTAGGGGGCTATTATCCATCACCTTCAACTCTAGCAAGTCTAAATCAGCAGAGGCTCTGCTTCAAGCTACCAGATATAATACTATTGTGAGAAGATGAAGAGTAATACCATGTATGATCCTTTCTTTAATGTTTTCCCTTGCACCAGAGGACAACAAATAAAAACCACCTCGGTAATTTAAACCACATTTACGCAGTATGTCAAATAAGATCAGAAATGTTAATTGGACACAGAAACCATATTACCCTGTAGCAAAATACAAGTGAATCGCACGCTTTCAATAAAGGACTCACGTGCGTCCTTCTTTTCTTTTTATTTTTCATTCCCTCCTTTTCATTTGTTGAAACTGAAATCAAAAAAAGGGGGTTCTGAACCTGTGTGAAGAAGAAGCCATGACGTGAAGCTCCCTCCAGCTGCTCCGCCGTTCTCCTTCTCTATCTCTCTCTCGTCGCAGACTCGCGGTCACCGGCGCATCGCGTCGCAGTCTCCTTGTACCGCGGCGTTCTCTGTTGCTCTCTCCCTCATTGTAGACTCCAGCGACGCAGTCCTCCTGCGCCGCGCCCGCGTTGTTCTCTTCAGCCCTCTCCTAGTCACCACGCCGTTCTCCTCCTGTCACCGCTTTTGATTTTCACATCAGGTACCTATGATTTGAGCTGTAGCTTGTTAGAGGGAATGAAATCAGTGTTAACATTTTGTTAAAATCAGTGTTAGATGGAATGGAATCAGTGTTAACATTTTTTTAAAACCTGTTCAGATCTTAGTTTAAAACCTGTTCTCATCTAGTTTTAGTTTTTGGGTCGAATGTAGTTTTAGGGTTTTTGGGTCTAATATAGTTTTAGTTTTTGGGTCTAATGTTTGTAGTTTTACAATCGTTCAGGTTGCTAATGTAGTCTTCACTTGCTTCTATGGTTATTTTCTGGTTATGACCGTCTTAGATGTTCTGGTTCTTTTCTAATAGAGTCTTCCCTTACTTCCCTTCATTTATTATTATTTTTTTCTATGAGTTTTTATGTTTTAATTTGCAAAAATGTGTTGTGGTTCTTGTTAGAGTGGATCATCTATCAACGGGTAACAAAAAACAAGGAATATGGCTGCTTCAAATGATAAAAATGTAAGAAAACTTCGTAACTATTTGTATTTGCCCGTGTGCGAATATTTATTTACAATCTAACTGACATTTAATGATACTTGGTAGGTTCGTTTGAGGCATGCTTGTGTTCCAACAAACTTGTTTGATGTTAACAAAACGCTTAAAGAGGATCAACTTACATATTTGAAGACCACCTCATTCCATTGGGTCAGCAAATTGTCGAAAGAAATGAAGATTTCAAGCGTGCCGTTGGCGGAACTTGTGAAAAGGTGGAATGAGGGGGGCCGAGGATTCAATGTTAAGGGTACGGTGATCCCTTTTACCCCTGCTGACGTATGTTTAGCATTGGGACTCCCAGCCATAGGTGATCCTGTGGTAGGGGCAGAGGATGATCAATGTTATACGATGTCAATGTTCGAAGGGGCTGAGGTGATCATCGATGATATTCTCAACAAGTTGCCCGTGGTTCAGGATAATGTGGGAGATTTTTGCAGGACATACATACTCCTTGCTTTTGGAGAGTTTTACTTTCCGAGAACAGGAAGGTCGGTGTTTACTGATTATGCTTGGGTGCTAGATGACCTAGAAGCCAACAACAACTTCAATTGGGCACGTGCGGTGTATGATTACTTGATTAACAGTTTGAGCAAAGCTGTTGTTGCCATAGATCATGGGCCAAATGAGCATCAGATACATCTGTGTGGTTGTGCAGCAATCCTACAAGTATCTATTTTCGCATATGTTATATCATCATATTTTGTTGTGTTAACAAAATTTTATACCTTATAATTGGTCATTAATCTTTGTTGTATATATTTGGGCAATGAACAACCACGTGTCCATTGGGGAAACACTTGCAACCCCTCCTGAGCACCCTTTCCCAAGAATTCTCAGTTGGCCAATCGTGACGTTGAGAAATAAGAGAATGAAGAAAGCATTCCAGAATGCTAGGGGAACTATGGTTGTCCATTGTTTCTATAATATGCTGAAATTTATATATACAATGTGTATTTGATGTGCTTCTCGTTTTTGTAGGTAACTGTTGCTTTAACAGCAACAGATGTTGAGCTTCAGGAAAATATTTTTCAGGGATGCATTGCAGTTGGGCCAACAACACGGATATGTACATGTTGATGAACATGAGAAAGTGTTGGCAAAGCTTTAGGAGCATGAAAAGAAGATTCGAGAGCATGAAGAGAAGATTAAGGCTCTAGAGGCGGACGTCAGAAGCTTGAAAAATGGTGCTTCTCGTCGCCGATCACACACACCGCCAGTGAATGAGTATGGTGGATGCTCTAGTTTAGGTAGGCATCATGATGCATCTCCTCATCACCAAACTCCATTTGCTGATATGTATGCTGACATGGGTGGCACGTCATTCTAATATATATATATATATATATATAATTAAATTAATATATTTCGAGTAAAAAGAATAATTCACTTTCTAACTAGAATTAGTTTACTATATTCGAATTCATTAGAATGATAACAATAACTTATTAAAATTAATAATTCCATTTTTTAATGAAATTATACTATTCGTTAGTTTTTATTTTATTTTATTTACAAACGGAAACTTCTTACAAATATCAAGAATATCTCTATTCTTCCTTCAAAAAGGAATACCGCTCTTAGTATTTTATGAAGAAAAAAAAGTCAAAAGCCCCTTATAGTTTCAAGATTGACATTAACCAGATAATTAATAGAATTAATCATATAGGTGAACTTGATTAATCAGATAATTGATAGGTTGTGGAAAATGGCTAAAGCATCACAATATACTATAAACCATATACTGATCATTAACCATGCAACTTCTTTTGACATTTATACATGATCATTTACATAGGATTGTCTAAATAAATACACAACAAATGGTGGTTTTGTCATGCAAAAAAATGACAAAAGTGAGTTGCACCCGACCAACTTGCATGAACTACATATACATATAGTAAACGTTATACACATCAAAAAATGACCCTAATTCCTTTACAAGATAATGGTTTTTTTGTGCTACAACCTGTACATCAAAAAATGACAAAAATGTCGGGTTCCCCGACTAACCTGCACAACCAACGGTGTTCATTAGTAAAGTGTTAAACACTAAAAAAGGTATCGCGATGTTAATGAGCACAATAAAGGACTGATGAATACCATACCATCATGTAAAAATTGTCTTCCTAATCTTCCAACCCATATAAATATGCGACAACCATATACCAAAGAACACATGTCATTAGTCAAGACAAATAAATTCCAAAATCTGTCTAATCATACAAATTTGTAGTGAACAGCAAGGACCCCATGAAGTCAACATCAGACGTTGTCAATAGGTCCATGAATGATATATTACCTCCAAATGACTGTATAGAAAAACAATCAATCAATCAACATAAATTCTGGCTCATCATCCACAACACATAATAAAACAAAGTCTACACATTGCGTACATTTTACCCAAAACACATAATAAATTTCTGGCTCATCATCCATCAAATTGCGTACATTTAACCCACAACACATAATAAAACAAAGTTTACACATTAACCACAATCTTGTAATGTACACAAACCACGGTGCTTGCATCTAACAAATCTCCACCGGTGACAACTTCAAGAGATGATTCTACACGGATGTTGCTTCCGCTCTGATTACCCACCAGTCCAGTGTTTGCCTCCTGCATATTTGTTTCAAAATATTTGGTTAACAGGGTTCAAATTACTGGTTAATCCTGTGTTGTATATGGTTAATACAAAATTTCTGGTGAAAAACACATACCTTGGTAGTCTCTTTGTCTTCGGTATGCTTTGACCGCTTCCTGGCCCTTCTTACAACTTTTTCAACTACCCCTATTTTTCTATTTGTACGAGGTCATCCTTTACATTCGACTCACAATGGACTACGAATGTGGGTAGCATTGTTTGGATTTGATTCAGCAATGGAGACTTTTTTTAACATCTTGCGTTGTAGCATTCTGTTAATTCCTTTTCAAATTGTAGAGACAAGCGAACGTTTGTTAAAGGTTTATTCATTTTTGTAATTAGAGGATCAAAATTTTTAAACATGGGTATATTTTAGAAGGCTTGGATACACACATCATCAGAGACAACAATCATTTGTAAAACAACACGACTTTAGGGGGCTATTATCCATCACCTTCAACTCTAGCAGGTCTAAATCAGCAGAGGCTCTGCTTCAAGCTACCAGATATAATACTATTGTGAGAAGATGAAGAGTAATACCATGTATGATCCTTTCTTTAATGTTTTCCCTTGCACCAGAGGACAACAAATAAAAACCACCTCGGTAATTTAAACCACATTTACGCAGTATGTCAAATAAGGTCAGAAATGTTAATTGGACACAAAATTGGACACAGACACCGTATTACCCTGTAGCAAAATACTAGTGAATCGCACGCTTTCAATAAAGGACTCACGTGCGTCCTTCTTTTCTTTTTATTTTTCATTCCCTCCTTTTTCATTTGTTGAAACCAAAATCAAAAAAGGGGGTTCTGAACCTGTGTGAAGAAGAAGCCATGACGTGAAGCTCCCTCCAGCTGCTCCGCCGTTCTCCTTCTCTATCTCTCTCTCGTCGCAGACTCGCAGTCACCAGCGCATTGCGTCGCAGTCTCCTTGTACCGCGGTGTTCTCTGTTGCTCCCTCCCTCATCGTAGACTCCAGCGTCGCAGTCCTCCTGCTCCGTGCCGGCGTCGTTCTCTTCAGCCCTCTCCAAGTCATCACGCCGTTCTCCTCCTGTCATCACTTTTGATTTCCACATCAGGTACTTGTGATTTGAGCTGTAGCTTGTTAGAGAGAATGAAATCTGTAACATCCCCCCAAATTAGCCTAATTAGCTTAAATTGCATAATTCGTATAACTTGCTTAAATTGCATAAATTATTTGATTTGAGTATCTAAGTCCCTACAATTATGATTTGAATGTGATGTGATTAGGATTAATAAACTTTGGGGAGTAACTCATGAGAATAAGGGGTGTATCTAGCAAGTATAGTTGTTAAATTAGAACACAAGTGAGGGTAGAATGGTAAAAACCACTCCCAATCAGCTCCTTTTCCCTTTAGGGCTCGACCATGCCCTCATTCTTCTCCTCTCTCATGAAAATTCTGGGCAAGAGAGCAAGGGAGAGAAGCCATGAGCTAGGGTTTGGAGTTTTGGTGAACAAGAAGGTGGAAACTTGAAGGAGTTCACTCATATATTGCCTAGGAGGAAGTTTGGTGCTGCTCTTTGTTGATCTTGAGGAAGATTAGAGTGACATTTGGTGGAGAAGAAGGGAAGCTCGAATTTCCTGAAGGAAAAACCAAAAATTTCCAAGCATCTACCCCCATTTATTTTGATTGGTGAGTTCTTCTCCTCTTGGAGTGTTGGGCAACCAATAAGACCCACATTAGGATTCGTTTTGTCTTCCTTGCATGCCTCATTTCTGATATGTGGGTAGCTAAGAATGGGTTTGAAGTCTAACTAAGTTCATGCATGTTGAATCTAGTATATGACATGTGAATCATGAAAGTTGTTGAGATTAGTTGGTTACATGAGCTAATAACGTGATTATGTTGCTTGAAACCTTTGATTTACCACCTTAGTTGTCTTGGTTTTGATTGGGATTGAGTAGAAATGAGATTGGAGAAGTGGAGTAGCTGAAATAGGGTAATCTGCACTGGTCTGCAGACACGTGTATGACGTGCCATCTCAGTGTGCGACGCGCATTGGAAACAGAACCAAATTGCAGAAATGCGCATGACGCGCTCCTAGGCGCGCGCGACACGCTTTCTACAGAGCGCCAACTTCGAGGATTTTATTAAAATATCAAACGAAATCTGAATTAAGCATATGACCACTTGTTGGAAAGCTTAGGATGTCTAGTTTCTAAATCTAATCTTTAATTTAGGAAATATCTAACCAATTAGTGCAGATTTAAGCTACAAGCTACAGGGTTCAGAAAACTGAACAATAATTATTCCCCATTTTGTAGCCTAAGTTGTTCCATCAATGCTTAATGACAAAATACCATTGTGCACATGACTTTGAGACCCTTTTTATCATAATCTATGATGATTAAGGGAATACTTAGTATTTCATTATTATTCAATGCCTTATGATTGATTTGATTGTGTTTGGAATGTTTGTAAATTCATTTGCACCCTCTCGTAAGTGACTAGCTATCACCTGTGCCGATGAGAGCCCCTTGATCTTATCCTTTCCTCTATAGGATTTTACTCATTGTGTGCTTGAGCTGGATCAAGAGGGGAACATTCATTGTGGTCTTATGACCTTTGTTTGCATTTGTTTGAATCATTAATGATTTAAATGCATTGATATGAATTGAGAATATGACTAATTATTGTCATGCATTTGACATTGAGCCTTGTTTATATTGTGTGGATTGAGGTAAGTGATGGTAAGGGGGTCCGTGAAGGGCTCACTAGGATTTTTCTTAAATCTCACCCCTTCCATTTTGTTGTTTCAGATAAACAGGTGCAAGAGGATTAATCCTTTATGGAGACATTTATTAGCTAGTTTTTTTTTTGTAACTTGGACCCTTGGTGGTATATGGGTCTATGAACCCTACTTTTTGTAACCTTAAGACTTAGCTTCTGTATTTACTAAGTTGAACAATATGTTGTATGGATTATGACTTGTGGATAATCAAGTTTTAATTTATTTGCAAGTATGATATCGTGTGATGTTAAACACAATGATTCGATGTAATAATTGAATTAGGGTGTTACAAAATCAGTGTTAACATTGTGTTAAAATCAGTGTTAGATGGAATGGAATCAGTGTTAACATTTTTTTAAAACCTGTTCAGATCTTAGTTTAAAACCTGTTCTCGTCTAGTTTTAGTTTTTGGGTCGAATGTAGTTTTAGGGTTTTTAGGTCTAATATAGTTTTAGTTTTTGGGTCTAATGTTTGTAGTTTTACAATCGTTCAGGTTGCTAATGTAGTCTTCACTTGCTTCTATGGTTATTTTTTGGTTATGATCGTCTTAGATGTTCTGGTTCTTTTCTAATGGAGTCTTCCCTTACTTCCCTTCATTTATTATTATTATTATTTTCTATGAGTTTTTATGTTTTAATCTGCAAAAATGTGTTGTGGTTCTTGCTAGAGTGGATCATCTATCAACGGGTAACAAAAAACAAGGAATATGGCTGCTTCAAATGATAAAAATGTAAGGAAACTTCGTAACTATTTGTATTTGCCCGTGTGCAATTTATTCACAATCCAACTGACATTTAATGATACTTGGTAGGTTCGTTTGAGGCATGCTTGTGTTCCAACAACTTGTTTGATGTTAACGAAACGCTTAAAGAGGATTAACTTACATATTTGAAGACCACCCCATTCCATTGGGTCAGCAAATTGTCGAAAGAAATGAAGATTTCAAGCGTGCCGTTGGCGGAACTTGTGAAAAGGTGGAATGAGGGGGGCCGAGGATTCAATGATAGGGGTACGGTGATCCCTTTTACCCCTGCTGACGTATGTTTAGCATTGGGACTCCCAGCCACAGGTGATCCTGTGGTAGGGGCAGAGGATGATCAATGTTGTACGCTGTCAATGTTTGAAGGGGCTGAGGTGACCATCGATGATACTCTCAACAAGTTGTCTGTGGTTCAGGATAATGTGGGAGATTTTTGCAGGACATACATACTCCTTGCTTTTGGAGAGTTTTACTTTCCGAGAAAAGGGAGGTCGGTGTTTACTGATTATGCTTGGGTGCTAGATGACCTAGAAGCCAACAACAACTTCAATTGGGCATGTGCGGTGTATGATTACTTGATTAACAGTTTGAGCAAAGCTGTTGTTGCCATAGATCGTGGGCCAAATGAGCATCAGATACATATGTGTTGCTGTACAGCAATCCTACAGGTATCTATTTTCGCATATGTTATGTCATCATATTTTGTTGTGTTAACAAAATTTTATACCTTATAATTGGTCATTAATCTTTGTTGTATATATTTGGGCAATGAACCACGTGTCCATTGGGGAAATACCTACAACCCCTCCTGAGCACCCTTTCCCAAGAATTCTCAATTGGTCAATCGTGACGTTGAGAAATAAGAGAATGAAGGAAGCATTCCAGAATGCCAGGGTAACTATGGTTGTCCATTGTTTATATAATATGCTGAAATTTATATACACATTGTGTATTTGATGTGCTTCTCGTTTTTGTAGGTAACTGTTGCTTTAACAGCAACAGATGTTGAGCTTCAGGAAAATATTTTCAGGGATACATTGCAGCTGGGCCAACAACACGGATATGTACATGTTGATGAACATGAGAAAGTGTTGGCAAAGCTTTAGGAGCATGAAGAGAAGATTCGAGAGCATGAAGAGAAGATTAAGGCTCTAGAGGCGGACGTCAGAAGCTTGAAAGATGGTGCTTCTCGTCGCCGATCACACACGCCGCCAGTGAATGAGTATAGTGGATGCTCTAGTTTAGGTAGGCATCATGATGCATCTCCTCATCACCAAACTCCACTTGCTGATATGTATGCTGACATGGGTGGCACGTCATTCTAATATATATATATATATATATATATATATATATAATTAAATTAATATATTTCGAGAAAAAAGAATAATTCACTTTCTAACTAGAATTAGTTTACTATATTCGAATTCATTAGAATGATAACAATAACTTATTAAAATTAATAATTCTATTTTTTAATGAAATTATACTATTCGTTAGTTTTTATTTTATTTTATTTACAAACGAAAACTTCTTACAAATATCAAGAATATCTCTATTCTTCCTTCAAAAAGGAATACCGCTCTTAGTATTTTATGAAAAAAGAAGAAGTCAAAAGCCCCTTATAGTTTCAGAATTTGACATTAACCAGATAATTAATAGAATTAACCATATAGGTGAACTTGATTAATCAGATAATTGATGGGTTGTGGAAATTGGCTAAAGCATCACAATATACCATAAACCATATATTGATCATTAACCATGCAACTTCTTTTGACATTTATACATGATCATTTACATAGGATTGTCTAAATAAATACACAACAAATGGTGGTTTTGTCATGCAAAAAAATGACAAAAGTGAGTTGCACCCGACCAACTTGCATGAACTACATATACATAGTAAACGTTATACACATCAAAAAATGACCCTAATTCCTTTACAAGATAATGGTTTTTTTGTGCTACAACCTGTACATCAAAAAATGACAAAAATGTTGGGTTCCCCGACTAACCTGCACAACCAACGGTGTTCATTAGTAAAGTGTTAAACACTAAAAAAGGTACCACGATGTTAATGAGCACAATAAAGGACTGATGAATACCATACCATCATGTAAAAATTGTCTTCCTAATCTTCCAACCCATATAAATATGTGACAACCATATACCAAAGAACACATGTCATTAGTCAAGACAAATAAATTCCAAAATCTGTCTAATCATCCAATTTTGTAGTGAACTGCGAGGACCCCATGAAGTCAACATCGGACGTTGTCAATAGGTCCATGAATGATATATTACCTCCAAATGACTGTATAGAAAAACAATTAATCAATCAACATAAATTCTGGCTCATCATCCACAACACATAATAAAACAAAGTCTACACATTGCGTACATTTAACCCACAACACATAATAAATTTCCGGCTCATCATCTATCAAATTGCGTACATTTAACCCACAACACATAATAAAACAAAGTCTACACATTAACCACAATCTTGTAATGTACACAAACCACGGTGCTTGCATCCAACAATCTCCACCGGTGACAACTTCAAGAGATGATTCTACACGGATGTTGCTTCCGCTCTGATTACCCACCAGTCCAGTGTTTGCCTCCTGCATATTTGTTTCAAAATATTTGGTTAACAGGGTTCAAATTACTGGTTAATCCTATGTTGTATATGGTTAATACAGAATTTCTTGTGAAAAAAACATACCTTGGTAGTCTCTTTGTCTTCGGTATTCTTTGACCGTTTCCTGGCCCTTCTTACAACTTTTTCAACTACCCCTATTTTTCTATTTGTACGAGGTCGTCCTTTACGTTTGACTCACAATGGACTGCGAATGCGGGTAGCATTGTTTGGATTTGATTCAGCAATGGGGACTTTTTTTAACATCTTGCGGTGTAGCATCCATGGTGGGCAAATTAGAACTAAATTCATGTAGTCTTTTATGGAGTGCCTTAGTTGCAACTTCAGACTCTGTAGCTACTTCAGCGACCTCGTAGAAATGCTTGCACAATTTATCAAATCTGTCCATTTGTGGCTTCAATTCCGTCACACAGTAGCTGCTCTTAATATATGAATACTTCCTTTTGATATTTTTCTTCCATCTTGCTAAAACATACTTATCGGACACATTTTTAAGCCTCTCTTAAGTACATACACACAACACATGGCGACACAAAATACCTCTAAACTCAAACAACGAGCATCACAAAAAACATCATGGTTTTCACGATTAAACACAACCATATATATACACTCTTTTGGTCTATCTCCAACTAAGATCTCCTCCAACACATGATAAGTAGCAAGGCAACCATCCACAGCCTTCAAAGATGACGCACAATTCATTTCTGATCTAAACTCAGCTTGAACCTCTTTAAACTTGGCATGAGTATACTCGCATTGGAATTGCTTTTCAATTGACGAGTTTGACCTGCAGGGAATTGTTGTATCCATGCATTGAAAATCAACTTGAAATTTCTTTTCAGCTCTACTCTTGAGAGCATTATCGTACTGCTTTACAAATTGACTCAGACTTGTTGTAAAATTGATATATCCATCAAAGAAAGCATGTATGCTCTCGCTTCGTTGCGTTGTTGACATACCTGCCCAAGTACATACAAATGATTAACCATTAACCAGATAATGAACAGAATTAACCAAATAATTGCAGGTGATTAACCATATATTATCGTGAGAGTGAAAAACTTCAGGATTTTATTCCATTAACCAAATAATGAACACTATTAACCACATATTTACAAGTCATTAACCATATATGAAAAATGCTGTCGAAAACTTAGAAGTATCAGAATGACCCATTAACTAGATAATCAACAGGAGTAAGTATACATACCTGCCCAAAAATATTTCTTCAGCATGGTTGGTGCCCATCTATAACGTTCCTTGATCACCCCACTCAACTAGTCATTCTGTCCAAGCTCAAATTTGTCAATGAAGGAAGACCATTTGTCTTCAAAATTAGCTGTTGTGATTGTATCGTAAACCACTGCTTTCATTGCAGACTTAATCCTCTTGTATTCACCATATCCGCTTAGCTTTCAGGAATTTTTTTTCATTATATGCCACAAGCACCACCTATGACGAGTTGTAGGGAAGACTATCTCAATGACATTTTGCATAGCCTTGCATTGGTCAGTGATAATACCCTCAGGGGCTTTTCCCAACATACAACAAAGCCATGATTGGAAAAGCCAGATAAATGACTCTGTGTCTTCTGTAGAAACCAGACCACATCCAATGGTGATTCACACCAACAAACGCAGCAAAAGACATGCCATACTTATTGGTCAAGTAAGTTGTATCAAAAGTCACAACATCTCCAAAAGATGCATAAGTAGCTCTATTTCTTACATTAGCCAAAAACACATTCCTTACATGAAAATCATCATCCATATCTATGTCATAGAAGAAATCTTTATTTTGCTCCGTCATTCGACAAAAATAGCTTAGTATGGCATCACCTTCTTTCCCAACCGTACGCCTTTCTTTGTGGACATAATTCCTCACATCTCTTTCAAAAAATGGTATCTGCTCATGCCCTCCTGCATTTGTAATGAGAGATTGGAAAGTCTTATTGATCCTCACTCCTGTATCATCATTGATTTGAATTGTTCTCTTTACATGGAGGTTGATTTTCTTGTTAGCCTTGAATAACTTTGCCTTTGTAGGGCTGATCTCGTGAGAATGGTTGGGTTCAAATTTTGTAATGTACCACAGTCCATCTTCATCCAACTTAATAATAATCTTTGCAGGACAATTTTTCACCTTAGTCGGACGTGACATCAATGTACATGGAATTTCTGACGCTCGGGACCCCTCTCTTGTGCATGCTAGAATCAGGTAGCAGATCTGCCCATCCTCTCCTTTTCTTGATGTTCTAATCTTCCAACCAAAACCCTTTTTTTAAGCATATTTGCCATAAAATGATTTAACCTCTTCTATGGAAGAAAAACACATCCCTATTGTAGGCTCCCACTTTTCTTGATCATCATTAACAATGTCAACTCCAGCAGCTTCACCATCATCACCACCACAGTCCACAGAATTATTTGAAGTATCCATCAATATCCAATTGTGGGTGCCACAATAAAACTGCACAAATTAGATCTTTCATAAGTTATGTCACAATTAAACCATCTATTTACAAGCTTATCGTATCAAATAATGTTGACAAACTAAAACCCACAAATAACTATAAAGCAGAAATGTTGTACATGGTTAATAATGGACTGCAAATGTAGTATCAGAGTAACCGATTAACTAAATAATGAGAAGCAGTAACCAAATATTTCCAACTGATTAACCATTTATTTACTGAGTTGTGAAAACAATTGCAGTATCAGAGTAACCGATTAACCAAACAATGAGAAGCAGTAACCAAATATTTCCAATTGATTAACTATTTATTTACTGAGTTGTGAAAACAATTGCAAGTGTAAGGAAAACAATTGCATATCAAACTAACACATGTTTTGCCCACACAGATTCACAGAATGTTGATAAATGAGATAGAGTAGTAGGAAAATGAATTAAAAGAAAAAACTGAGAAATTGATTTGATGCCAAAAATTTGGATTAACAGATGTGTCTATATTGATCCATAAAAAGAAACCATATCAGTAAACAAAGACATAACCAGTCTGTTTGTCTAATTGAACAAAACATTTAGCCACACCCCCTAAAACACACATATTTTTTTGACCAAAACATTTAGCACACATTAAAAGCAAACACATTTGGTTCCTTCCTAGCTCAGTCAGAAACACAAGACCAAAGGTTTAGACTTATGAACCAACCAGATGCTTAATTTATTGACAAGTAAATTATTTGTTTACAAGTAAATTACATAAAGGGATCTGCTATTTATTTGGGGTACAAAAACCATATCATTTTCTGCAGTAAAAACCCACTGATGCAACTATGGAGCTTCACCCAACTATGGAGCTTCGCCGCCGCCGCAACACCACCGTCGAAACTTGTGTCTGTTTCACCAACAACAACAACAGAATGCGAATACCAAAACACAACGCAATGTACAGTGAAAAATGAAGGCTTGAACGCGACGGTCTCTCACATGGTCTCTCACGTTGCTGGAGAAGGAGGGAAAATGGAGTTGGGAGAATGAAGCTTTCACGCTGCTGGAGTGACAAAGTTGGGAGAAGGGGAAAATGTAGTTGGGAGAATGGAGCTTGAACGCGATCCTCTCTCACGTTGCTGACTGAAGCAGGGAGGGAAAGTAAAGAGAAGAAGGAGGGAAAATGAAACAAAAGGAAAAGAAGTCACGTGAGTTGTGTGGATCTTCACTTGTATTTTGCTACAGTAAATACGGTGTCGCAATGTCTGTGTCCAATTAACATTTCTGAAGTACGATGCATCACATCAGCAGAGGTAAGGTAATGTACATGTGTACTTATTCAAGTAGTCATAAAAAATCAAATTATAAGTATTGTGCTTCCTTTCCAGAATCATTGTTGTCAAGGTTAAGATTTGAATCAAGAAACAAGAAAAAAGTCAAGGTCAAATCAGCTAATATAGATGTGTGTATATCTATAATTGAAAAGCAAAACAAAATAGTAGTAAAATGTTAAAATGAAAGGAAAATAAAGCCATGTTTTGCCAATATAATAGTTAACTCTAGTTCACCATTTGCTTTCCTATTTTAACTTAAAACAAATTAATGCTTTATATTTTTATTCTATTGCAAATTTGCAATATTCCAATTACAGATAATGTTAGTCCCCCAAAAAATGGTGGAGCGAACGCGTGATGCTCGATAAAGTATTGTAAACTCTGTCGATCAAGATCTACTAATCGGCCTGCTATCTCTCAAGTCTCAATCGCATAAGATCGTCAATCAAGGCCGTCAAATTCTTATGGGACGAGCCATCTTCTTGAACAGCCTGTCCAGCCTTTTTCCCAAACTCTTGAACACGCCGTCTGATCTGGACGGCTTCATCACCACCGTCCATCAACCTCTTCACAGCCTTCTCTACATGATTTCTCCCCACCAGCTTTTCAGTCTCGCGATAAGCAGACGTGATCCACTCCTCTGCACCCACTTCCACCCCAATCCCCCGCACCTGAGTCACAAGCTTCTCGTTGTAAAACTGATCACTATGCACCGGCCACGTAATCATCGGAACCCCCTCGCTGACAGCCTCCGCCACAGAATTCCACCCACAATGCGTCAAGAACGCACCCACGGCGGGGTGGCCCAAAATCACCACCTGCGGGGCCCACCCCCTAATGATCAAACCCTTATTCCTCTCTTCAAATCCCTTTGGCAGCCACTTTTCCTTCTCCTCATCGCTCTCATCCTCCATCCCTTTCTTCTCCGGAACCACCCATATGAACTCGTGACCCGACGCTTCTATCGCGCTTGCTATTTCATACAACTGTTTATCAGGGAAATAACAAATAGTCCCAAAACATATGTACACCACCGAGTTGGCTCGCTTCGAGTTGAGCCAACTCACACACTCGTGAACACTCACCGCACTCTTTTCTCCCCTTTCTGCTTTCTCTTGAGCGGTTGTACGAACTAGAGAGGCCGGACCAAGATGCCAAGCCTTGTGACCGATAGTTTTCTGGTAATATTCAATGAACTCTTCTCCGTCGAGTTCCGCGAAGCTGTTGATGATGAAGCCATGGCTTTTGAGCGCTACAGTGAGGAGAGGATCCATGAATTCCTTAGAGCCCTTGGGTGGTGTTGAGTTGATGGTGATATGGTGAGGAAAATGGGGAATTACAAAAGAACCAGAAGCATCGTCGGGGAGTGGGTGTGCTTTGAGGGATTCCATGGCACAAATGGTAAATAGAGAGAAACCGTTGAAGGCAAATCTGGGAATGTGAAGCTTGTTTGCCAACTCATCCACCCACGGGAACAAAAAATCGGCGACGATGCAATCGGGTGGGTCCTGCTCCACGAAGTGTTCGATGTGTTTGCGGAGCAGTGTGGTGGCTTGGTAGATCCGGTAGGAGATGTCGAGGTTGGTGGCGGTGGTGAGGTTTTCGACGCCGTCGGGGAGGCCAACTTCTTGGGAGGGGAATTGGAAGGTGTGAACGCGGAAGTGGTGGGATTTGGGAAGAATTTGGGCGTTGGAAGGAGTGGTGATGATGGTAACGAAGTGGCCGCGTGAGGCGAAGAGAGCGGCTATGTCGCAGAGAGGGATGATGTGGCCTGCTGCTAAGTATGGAATGAAGTAAAGTTTGAGTGGCTTTTCTTCAGAGTCCATTGCTGTGTAGCAGAGTCAGACAGTGTGCCTTTGCCTACACTTTCATGTCTTTTTATTATTGGAAACTTTTGAGTTTGAATAAGCCAAAGGAGATGTTGTGATCATCGTTCCTTCTTAAACAATAACCAGAAAAATTTGACCCAAAAAAAAAAAAAAAACAGCAAAGTTCCTGATGTTGCCGCCTCGCCGGCCTCTCGTCTGTTTTTTTATTATATATTAATTTATTAATTTAAGGGTATATTTAGAAGGAGGGTTTTGAATGGGAGGGGAGATGACTTATTTTTTTTTTTCAAAATTAAGAACTATAAGATATTTCGAAAAAACGAATGAAGTGAGATTGAAATGTTATATAATTATTTATCATGTTATTTTTTCATTTTTTTTAAAATTTCAAATATATATCAACATATAGACTTAGCCTTCTAAAATCCTCTACTTCAAAACCTTCCAAAAACCTCAATCCAAACGTACCCTAAAAGTTAAATCAAATAAACGGGTGGATTTAGCCTTTGTTTGGATTTGATAGGATCTAATTGCACATTTAGTGAATAATCCTTCTCACTTTATTGATTCAACAGAAAAACCTTATATACACGATTTGTGATGAATACTGGTTAAAACCAGTTTTTCAGAAAACTAACAACAACAACCTACTTAACATGGGCCTCATTTACACAAACAAATAACTGAGGCCCAACAACCAACAAATAGGCCCAACAAATCCTCCCTTGAACTGAATTACATGACAGTAATCAGTTCAAATTTTTTTATAGCTACAGACTCCTAAATCACTTCTTAACCGAGAGAAAGAATCAGCTTTCAAGGCCTTGGTCATAATATCAGCAACTTGCATCTCAGACTTGCAGTGCAGCAGCTCAACAGTTCCATCTCTAGCCAAGTCTCTGAGGAAATGAAAACGCACATCAATGTGTTTACTTCTTCCGTGTAAAACAGGATTTTTAGACAGCTTGATTGTTGAGCTATTGTCGCATAGAATTGTTAAACAGTCATCTTGCTCATGCCCAAGATTCTGCAGAATTCGTTTCAGCCATATGCCCTGGCAAGCACACAGTGCAGCTGCAATAAACTCAGCTTCAGTGGTGGAGAGACTCACCACCGGTTGTTTTTTGGATGCCCAAGAAACTGAACCATTTCCCAGCAGGAAAACATAGCCAGAAGTGCTCTTTCTATCGTTGATATCACCAGCATAATCAGAATCTGTGTAAGCAACAATGTCCTCCCTGCCTTCTCTGCTGTAAAAGATTCCAAAATCGGTTGTTCCTCTCAAGTATCTCATGATCCTCTTTGCAGCCTGCATATGCAACTCAGTGGGCTTTTCCATGAATCTACTTATCAAAGAGACTCCATACATGATATCTGGCCTAGTAACAGTCAAGTACATTAGGCTACCTACAATTTGTTTAAACTTTGTAGGATCTACTTCAGCACCTTCACCTTCTTTAGACAATTTGAACCCCGGAACAACTGGATTCAGAACTGACTTGCTTCTTTCCATGCCAAATCTTTCCAATACTTCCTTTGTATACTTACTTTGCCCAATGAAAATTCCTTTTTCACTTTGAATTACCTCAACACCAAGGAAGTAACTCATCTTCCCTAGATCGGACATATCAAATTCCTTCTTCATTAATTTTTTGAACTCCTCAAACATGTCTTTGTTATTCCCAGTAAAAATCAAATCATCAACGTAAAGACTAACAATAAGTATCTCCCCAGTCATACCTGTTTTAACAAACAAAGTATATTCGGATGGACACTTATTGAAGCCTTCTCTTTGGAAGTAAGTCTCAATGCGGCTGTACCATGCCCTGGGTGCTTGCCTCAACCCATAAAGGGCCTTTTTCAGTTTGTAGACCCTGTCTTCCAAGCCCTTTTCCTCATACCCCTCAGGCTGCTCTACATAAACTGTTTCATCTAGCTTTCCATGAAGGAAAGCACTCTTAACATCAAGCTGGAAGAGTTCCCAACCTTTCAAGGCTGCTAGAGCAACAATGGTTCTAATTGTGTCCCACCTTGCAACTGGTGCAAACACTTCTTTAAAGTCCACTCCATATTGTTGGGAATACCCTTTGGCCACCAATCTTGCTTTATGTTTTTCAACTTCACCCTTCTCATTATATTTGGTCTTGAACAACCATTTCACTCCTATCCTCTTAGCCCCGAGAGGAAGAGGGACCAATTCCCATGTTTCATTTTTCTTAATTGATTCCAACTCTAGCTCCATAGCTCTTCTCCACTTGCTATGCTTTGCAGCTTCATCATAGGAGGTGGGATCTTCAGCAGGTGCAAATATGGCCAGATTAAGCAATTCATCATCCCTTGCTAATTCTTCATAATCATCTAGCCAAGAAGATTTTTTCCTGTTTCTCTTATCTGCCTGATTTGTTCCCACAGCTTCAGCCTCACTGCCAACTGTTTCTGCATTATTGTGAGCTGTTTCTGTATTGCTTGTCTCAGTATTGTTGTTTCCTCTCTGCTGAGTTTCTGCATTTTCTGTTATAGCTTCATTATCATCAGCTCTGCCACTGGTTTCTCTGTTACTGGTATTTGCTGCAATCTGTTCTGTTTCTTCACTCAGATCAACCTGCTCACTGTATTTTCCTCATTCCAATTCCATTTTTCCTCTTCATTAAAGATTACATCTCTGCTGACCAGAATTCGGTTTGCTAGAGGGTCAAACAACCTATAAGCTTTTGATTCCTCACTTATACCCAACAGAACACATTTGATGCTCCTGTTATCCAGCTTTTTCCTTTGGTTCTCGGGTACATGCACATGTGCAACACAC
Source organism: Calophaca sinica (assembly GCA_037113605.1). Lineage (NCBI taxonomy): Eukaryota > Viridiplantae > Streptophyta > Magnoliopsida > Fabales > Fabaceae > Calophaca > Calophaca sinica. The sequence goes on from CM073731.1 coordinate 5,051,369, forward strand.
CCAAAAACACTAAAGAAATCCACTGATGGTTTAATTTCACTCCATGCCTCCTCAGGGGTAATATCTTTAACAGCTATAGTAGGGCATCTATTCTGAATATAGACTGCCCAATTAACTGCCTCGGGCCAAAACTTCTTAGGCATTCCTTTCTCAGAAATCATACTTCTTACCATATTCATAATAGTCCTGTTTTTTCTCTCAGCTACTCCATTTTGCTGAGGAGTATAGGCTGCAGTAAGCTGCCTTTTTATGCCACAATCACTACAAAATTTATTAAACTCAGTGGAAGTAAATTCCCCACCCCTGTCAGTTCTAAGGCAGCAAATATGACAACCAGTTTCTTTTTCAACAGCAGCTTTAAATCTTCTAAATGTATCTAATGCAGCAGATTTTTCTGATAGGAAATAAACCCATGCCTTTCTACTATAATCATCAATAAAGGTAATAAAATACCTCTTGTGGCTGTGAGATGCTGGGTTGATAGGTCCACAGATGTCAGAATGAATGAGCTGAAGCCTTTGAGAAGCTCTCCACGAACTCTTCTTAGGGAAGGGATCCCTATGTTGTTTTCCCACATAGCAGTCATTGCAAGCAACTTCTAAGTCTTTCAGCAATGGCAATCCTCTTACCATTTCCTTTTGTGCAAGCAATTTGAGCCCCTTGATGCTTAAATGCCCAAACCTGCAGTGCCACATATGAGTGACACTCTTATTTGTGACCTTGAAGCAGCCTGGCAGAACAGCAGCAGCCACCACTGCATACATGCGGTTTGAGGACATTTTGGACTGTATAATCACTCCCCTTTCTTCATGGTACACCTTACATACTCCTTCTTTGAACACAATAGTCAGTCCCTTTTCTTGTAGTTGTCCTATGCTTAGAAGGCTGTTCTTTAATTCAGGAATATAGTATACATCAGAGATTACCTGACTCAGCCCTCCAATTCTCAACCTTATATCTCCTTTGCCCGTGACCAGCATTTTTGAGTTGTCACCTAGTTTTACAGCAACTCGAAATTTTTCATCAAGATTGAAAAACCAATCTTTCTTCCCACACATGTGATTGCTGCACCCTGAGTCTAAGAACCAAGTTTCCCTTCTTTCTTGCTGTTCTGGTTCAGTGTGGGCCATGAGAAGCATCTCTTCTTCATCATCAAATTATGCAAACTTTGCATTTTCCTCCCAACTTGGACACTCATACTGAAAATGACCAAGTTTCTTGCATTTGTAACATTCAATCAACTCCTTGTTGAAGGGCTGCCTTCCCCTTCCACGACCACCTTTGAAGCCTCCACGGCCTCTGCCTCGTCCGGTCCTTCCTGCTTGTGTAACCTTTAAGACTTGTTCTTCTTCTTTGTGACCCCTCATACGCGATTCATGGACAATCAGGCTGCTCTGTAATTCGTCAATTGTAAGAGTAGTCACATTGTTTGACTCCTCTATTGAGCACACAACATAGTCAAATTTGGTCGTCATTGACCTCAGGATCTTTTCAACCACCATCGTTTCTTCAATTCTTTCACCCTGTGTCTTCATTTTCCCAACGATTGCTAGGGTTCTTGCGAAGTACTCGCTTGTGATTCGTAATCTTTCATTCCCAAGATCTCGAATTCCGCCAGCGATGCACAGAGTTGAGCCCTTTTCACCTTGTTGGAGCCCTGGTATTTCTGCTTCATCGAATCCCATATTCCCTTCGCCGTGTCCTTGTTGAGGATCGTCTCTATTATTCCCCTTTCAATCGCCTGAAAGAGGTAGTTCTTGGCTTTCAAATCTTTCAGTTTGCCTTCTTCAACGGCCTTTAACTGATCTGGAGTTGCCGTCTCGGTGGCCACCGGAATTCCGTTCTCCACTATACCCCAGTACTCCTTTGAGCGTAGGAGGTTCTCCATGAGCATCGCCCAGTGATCATAATACCCATCGAATCTGGGTATCGCCGGTTGGACAAAGTTCTTCTCTTCCGCCATGGCGTTGTTCCTCACGGTGTTTCTCTCTTCCACGAAACGGTGTTTCTCTCTTCTTGTAACAGGCCCTTTGTCAGAGCTCTGGTACCACTGATAGGATCTAATTGCACATTTAGTGAATAATCCTTCTCACTTTATTGATTCAACAGAAAAACTTTATATACACGATTTGTGATGAATACTGGTTAAAACCAGTTTTTCAGAAAACTAACAACAACAACCTACTTAACATGGGCCTCATTTACACAAACAAATAACTGAGGCCCAACAACAACAAATAGGCCCAACAGGATTCACGTTCATACATTCTATACCTACGTTTGGAACAGTCAAACGTGGTTTTACTGTAAAGAAGAGTGTTTGACTTTAACAGAGATGAATCAATTTTAGGCCTAAAATCAATTCTACTTTGAAGCTAGAAATCGAAGCTTTCACGATAACCTAAAATCGATTCTCAGTATGCTGATCACTATGTGTTGCTGTGTTACCTGCACTGCCCCTGGTGCTGCTTGATCAGTTTATGTGGACCGCTTCGGGGAATTTTTTTTTTTTGGGGGAGTATTATTCATAAAGGAAAGCATGGTTCCTTTTATGGAACGGCATGCTTTTCCACTCTTGTTCATTTTCACACATGTACACGCTCACACGTTTATTTTCATATATGATGATGATGATTATTCTGTGATGCTTTAAAAACATGGGCTTATCCTTGATTACAATAAGTGGACAACACCAGTAAAAAACAATGTGCTGCTGCTTAATTTTTTTTTTTTTTAGCGTCGTTGATGCTTAATTAAAATCTTTTAATGGAATACTATGATATAAATAAATTTAGCATACCTCTTGTGTAATGTTTCAATACTATTGCACTTTTAAGTTATATTTTTTATTTGCAATTTTTATTAGATACTTTAATTTAATATAGTTACGCTAATTTAGTATTTTTGTTGTTTATTTTATCAAATTTTATGTTTCTAATATAATTTTAAGTTAGTACTCATTTTGGTAATTGCATATCTAAAAGCAATTCTGATCTAAAATATCTAAACAACATGAATTGATCAAAATCACTTTTTCCGTGAATATATCCAAACATAAATCACGTTACATTCAACTCACTTTTAACTAAAATCAATTTTACAAAGTCAGTCAAAATCAATTTTTGTCACCACAGAACCAAACATATGCTTAGTTTTGTAGCATTTAGCTAAAAAAGGTAACGGAGGAAAAGTTGCAAAGATTAATATTGGAACTTGATTACACTACTTAATAGTTAACTAAAACATAACTATGCGCATGATGCCTTGAACAACCAGAATGTATATGGCCACGTGGAGGCACCCTTGATCTACATGGTATAAAGTGCTTAGCTGAAGAATCATTGATAACGAATCAGATTTAAGCAGACGTGCATGTCCTCCATGCCCATCAATTCCTTATGGTCATAATATGGACAAAGAATGTGCTGTCATCTTAGTGAGTCATGCGCGCATGCTTCCCATTTAAGGACATCAATTTATATTCCTCCATATCAATCAATTCAGCATGTGAATCTTCCTTGGTCTGAGTAATAAGTTCGCTTATTTCACTTATCAATAATAGTAATTTGAGATGTACAATTAATGCATATATAAAAACTATATCTAAAACATGATCCTTAATTTAGGGAACACATGCAATCCGTAAACCAAGAGCATCTCCAATGCCAGTTACTTAAGAGGGCAACAGGGGTTTCTTAAGCTTCGTTGCTTCAGCGAGCAACATTTACTTATGACTAAGAAATTGTTTTCTTGCATCAACCAACAACCAAGAAAAAGAGGGAAGAGAGGAACCTGATGAGAGGAGAGGAAGCTGATGAAAGGAAGACCATGGGTTTGATGAGATGAGAGGAAGCTGATGCGAGGAAGCTGATTACACAACTTTGCACACAATTTCTCACTCCACAGTCCCATTCTTTTGTTCTTATCAAGCCCAAATCTTGTTTGTTTTCTGTCAAGTGGATCCCAATAAGTTTAAGTTTTAGAGCTATGATATTTGAACACTATTTTTTAGCTACCATATTGGACACCGTAGCTCTCACTTCCACTGTCTCACTCACTCTTTCAATTTTTTCTCTCACTTGCTTTTCACCTATACACAAAACAACAAAGGGGACACCATGTCCATTTAACTTTTCTCTAAGTTTAACTATCAATCATACATAATTTTTTTGGGAAACCAATTAACCACTCTTATCGTGACAATTCTCTAAGTCTTAAATATTTTATGTATTCACCACCAACCAATCCCACCACGTGGTATAGACCTTCAATGGGTAGTAGCGGCGGTGAACCCTAAACACAATTTGGGTCGATGTCTAAGTCTCAAGTGCCACTATTCTCTACCCAAGTCGGTTTAGAAAATATTACGCTCAATGAAAGAAGAGGACCTCTTACTCAGAAAAAACTTGTGTCAGGTCATCGGAGGAAGAAGACATAATTCTTATTCAATCACGGCTCAACATTTCAAAAGATGCAGTCGTGGTTGTGTGGGGTCTCTCGTGCCATTGTACTTGTCAATGACTGGTTCACGAAACTTAGGAGAGACCACCGCCCTCTAAGTCTCCTCAGTAAATGGCTGAAAGCCATGGGTGGAGGTTTCACCCTTTATTTGTCATGCGCAAGTTTTCTTAGCGACTCAAGTTGTTGTTGAAGCTCTTGTTCTTAGGCCTCCTCTGCCTTGCTTCGTCGCAACTGTTATTCTTTACACAATCGCTGCTCCTATCACCTCCCGACTTTCAAAACCTAAATTGATTGTATACTTATGTGTGTTTGTGTGTTACATGACTTATATGGGTGATTGGGACCCTAATTTGGACTTAGGATATGCATAGAGCTGAAGAAGAATCAAAACCAGTTATTTTGGTTTTCCCTATTCGCTACACGAAGACTATTCTTCACTACATTATTTTTACCATTCTTCACTATGCTAAATTTATTAGTCTTTGCTACGTAATTTTTATCATTTACGCGAACACCATTGTTTGCTACACAAAGTGGTGTCAACTCTCATGGAGTATAAGAAACGCGTGGCAAAACATGTCACATTTTTTTCTCATTTTAATGTATACAATTATCTTTTTCATCAAATGCATCTTCAATATTCTCCTACTTCATCACACACGAATATATATAACTATTCCTTTTATTAATTAAATTTTTAAGTAAAATAAAATTAAGAACTAAATACCTTTTATTCTCTAAAAAATATAGTATTGTATTGTTTTAATCTTTATTTAAATTTCATTTATTTTTAGTCTTTATCATTATCATTATATATATATATATATATATATATATATATAAAGCGAATAAGGTCTCCAAGCCAGCTTCCCGCCCAAATCCGAGGAATACAACTGTCATTTCGCATTTGCTTTTTCTTCTTCTAGCTTTCATGTATCAGTTCCACACGACAAACCTGCTCTCACCCCAAAAACATGTTACCTACATGCATTGGTCATTAATTCAATGGCCACGAGAATTGGAAAGCTCTCTACCTTTAGCACTGCCGAAACTAAAGAAAGAGAAGGGATGAAAGAAAGACAGAGAAGGGAGAAAACTGAAAAGAGATGAGGGAAAGAGATAGAGAGGAAGATAGAAACAGATCTGAGATGGAGGGGAGAACATGGAGTCATCACCAGTGGTGACGCCGGTTAGCCCCATGGTGGTACCCAAGGGCAACCGCGGTTTACCTGTGGCCGCAAAAGGAGAGGAGAGGTGGCATGGTGTTGCTTAGCATTTTCCCCAAAAGTAGTTTGTATTCGTTTTTGATCTGGCTTGCTGCATTCAACACTTAAATCTGAGTTTTCAATTTCACCATAACAGTGGCAACATCGTCTATGTTTTCGTACCTCCCTCAGACTCCATCTCAAAATCTTCCAGAATCACAGTAAGTTCACAAATCACAACCCATAACCCTCGCTCTCTTCTTCTCCACTGAAAAAAAGAGTGCTCAAACAAACCTATGTGTGCATTTTTCCTTTATCATTTTTCTCTTGCTGGCTTCTTATTTTTTTCTTGACGTATTTTTATTATTTGTGTGTTCTTTCTTAGCATCATCTTACTTTCCTGGTGAAGACACATTCTTCATTTTGGACCATAGGTAAAGGTTTCGATTTTCCCTAATTGCTATGTTTATTTTCAGGTATAAATTTTGGGGATGTTGTCTATTCTCTTTTTCATCTTATCATGTCTATAGCCCGTATTTTCCTTTCCTTTTTATTGGCAGGGAAGCATTATGTGCATCTGGAAAGACATGTAAGTACGCATTTCTATTTGCAAATTTCATTCGGAAACATCAGCCATGAAAAATATGGATATTATACTCAGATTCAAAATTTATTTTTGGCTTATGCAATTTTTCATTTAATTTTTTGTAAACTAAATTAGTTGAGCTTATTTTTTGTATATCTGCATCAAATAAAATTAGAACAACCAGATATGTGCAATGGTTGTCTAATATAGTCCCTGTTCTGAAGAAAAATGGGAAGACGAGGGTAGTTTACTAGCTTAGGAAGATGAAAACAATGTTGAAAGAGCCGTTTATTATCTTAGTAGAGTTCTTAATGATGCTGAAAGGAGATATAGTGCTATAGAGAAGTTATGTTTAGCACTGTATTTTTCATGTACAAAACTCAAGTATTATATGATGTCTTGCAATGTAATGGTTATGTCTAAGACAAATGTAATAAAATATATATTGTCTAAGCTTATTCTTAATGGAAGAATAGGAAAATGAACACTTGCTTTGTCTGAATTTTCATTACAATACGTTCCAATGAAAGCTGTCAAGGGCCAAGCAATAGCAGATTTCTTGACAGATCACCCATCTTTGGATGTGGTCGATCATGTGGAGTTTGTCGAACTAAAACCCTGGCGCTTGCACTTTGATGGTTCAAGGCATCAAAATGGTGCTGGAGTTAGGATCTTAATAGTATCCCCACAAGAAATTCCAACCAAGTTCATGTTTGAACTTAAGTATGTCTGTTCAAACAATGAGGCTGAATATGAAGCCTCAATTGTTGGATTGGAAATACTGTTGGAATTAAAAACACGTAATGTTCATATATTTGGGGATTCACTACTTGTGATTCGACAATTAACCCAAGTATACAAATGCGTAAGCCATATCTTGGTCGAATATTGCGCAGTGGCGACCAAGTTATTGAACAAGTTTGACGATGTGATTGTCGAACACATCCCAAAGAAGTTGAATCAGGAGGCAAATGACTTGGCTCAAATAGCCAAGTTATTGAAGAAGTTTTGAATGATCTGGTAGAAATTAGAGAACTCATTTATCCTTTAAAAGAAATGGATGTTTTGCAGATTGACTAATCAACACAAAATAATTGGAGAAAGCCAATAATACAATACTTAGAGGATCCTAGTCAAAGTGTTGATAGGAAACTCAGGTACCAAACGTCAAAGTTTGTGCTATTGGCTGGAGCATTGTACATAAAATCAGTTGATGGCAATCTGGAAACTTGTCTAAGCCAAGAAGAAGCTTATTTGGCTTTGTCTGAAGTCCATGAAGGAATCTGTGGAGCACATCAAGCAGCTGACAAAATGAAGTGAATCTTAAGACGTCAAAGATGTTATTGGCCAATATTGGTAAGGGATTGTATCATGTTTGCCAAATCTTATGAAGAATGTCAAAGACATGACTATATACAAAATGTTCCTGCCAGTGAATTACATTCTATTGTCAAGTCTTGGCCATTTAGAGGTTGGACATTAGGCATCATTGGTCAAATTCATCCCACTTCACCAAAGAGCCATAAGTACATCTTGGTAGGTGCTGAAGATGGACTTGACTTGAAGAATTAACCCTCTCTACTTTTTTCTCCTCATTTTTTTATGTTATATTTAAGTTGAAGATTATTGTGTTTTAATGAATTGTTTGTCTGACAAATATCAATATATTTCAATGACCTGTTATCAAATGAAAATCACACATAATTGCTAATTACTACTATATGATTTGAAACCAACCTGTTATCAGATAACCTTGGTATGTTATTTAACCTGGTATTTCGTTTGGGATTTCTGATTACGGGTTGCTATTTGGTTTGAGTATCAGAGAATGGTTTTTGTATAAGAGATTGGTATTAGGAATGTGATTTTGCACACCTTTATTTTATCTTTTTAAATACAAATTCTCATATAATCTCTTTTTTTAATGTCATTTCTATATAACTATCTTTTTAATATCATTCCAGGACAACTGACCCGTGCATCGCACGGGTCAAAGTACTAATATAAAAACAAAAACAATGAAGAATGATTTATATAATTTTTAGAGTCTAAAAATAAATTACAAAAGACATTATATTGTTTTTAGAAACTATAATTATAAAAATATTTAATTTAAACCAAAATTAGATTTTATGCAAAATTACCAATCAAGTGGTGTAATAAGAATATAAATCTTGCAGTTATGATATAAGTAAAACACAAACCGTTATGGGTCTCCTGTTGGAGGAGCATGCCTGCCATCGAAAGCCCACATGCAAAATGGTAAACCAATGAGCAGCGTCCAGGTGAAGTGGGGGCCAAGCCTACGCGAGAAGTGGGTGCGTGTTGTAAGCGAGGTGCACGTTAGCCTCTTCCCCCACCAAATCGGTGGTGTCCCCCTCGTCCTATCCTGTCCACATCTCAAAATCAGCCGCCCACCACCACCCAAATATGTTACCCAACGCCACCACCACCAAACCCATAACCACACCCATACCCAAACCAATCCACCCACACTCACACTCACATTTTCTCACCAGATCCTTCTACCACGGTGCGCCGCCTCACCCTAATCTCCAATGGCCTCTTCCCCCGCACACTCCTCCCCTCCTCCTCCGCCAGATCCACCAATCGCCGTACCCCTCGCCCTCCCAGCCCCAGTCCCCATCCTACCCTCCACCCGCCGCCTTCCTCCGCCGTGCTGGTCCCCCGACGAGACCCTCGCTCTGATCGACGCTTACCGCGAGAAATGGTACTCTCTCGGCCGCGGAAACCTCAAGGCCACCCACTGGCAAGAGGTGGCGGACACCGTCTCCCAGCGTTGCCCCAATGCATCTCCTCCCAAAACCCCCGTCCAGTGCCGCCACAAGATGGAGAAGCTCCGCAAGCGTTACCGCACCGAGATCCAACGCGCTCGCTCACTCCCTGTCTCTCGCTTCAACTCCTCCTGGGCCCACTTCAAGCTCATGGATTCCATGGAGAAAGGCCCCTCTCCTATCAAACCCGACAACAACGATTCCGATAGCCCCGACGACGACGATGACGAAGATCCAGATCAAGATCTGTACGAGGAAATCAAGAACAGCCACGGATCTAACACCAGAAGCCTGAACAAGCTGTACAAGAACGGGTTTGGTGGTGGAGGGTTTAGGATTAGGATTCCGACGACACAACCCGAGCCTAAATTTTCATCTGATCAGAAATACAACCCTAACCCTAATTTGAATCACGGTTACGGAACGGCGACGACGTCGGCGAAGGTATTGGGGAAGAAGAGGGAGAGAGATCCTATGGGAGATGTGGTGTCGGCGATTAAGTTGTTGGGAGACGGGTTTGTGCGGATGGAGCAAATGAAGATGGAGATGGCGAGGGAGATTGAAGCTATGCGGATGGAGATGGAAATGAAGCGCACTGAGATGATTCTTGACTCCCAACAGCGAATTGTGGAGGCATTTGCCAAGGCCGTTTCCGATAACAGCAACAGCAAGAAGCCTAATAAGAGAATTCCCTCACCCCAAGAGCCATAGCATCATATGATCTGATCGATGTTCAACACTCATCACGGGACTTAAAACAGTTGTTTGCTTTAGTAAGTAACAAGATTTAAGTTTCTGCTTTTGTTGATTGTTTTTTTTTGTTTTGTTTAGATATTATTGCTCTGTTGCCAGTTTTTGTAATTTTAAGACTGAGACACGTAAATGTGGAACTTGATCAGTTTTAGGTTGATTGTGGATGAATCATGAATGTAGCCTTAGATATTCATTTTCCTGCTGCCTTTTGTATGTTTAACTGAATTCGAAGAACAAAATCTCTTGCCACAATGGTTATTTGTGCTTTTAATTTATAATTACGAGTGACAAAGAAAGTAAGCTTGACTTTTTTCTTTCAAACTTGCTTCAACTTGTACATTTTCACTAACGTTGCATAATTGCTTCTGAAAAATGAATCAAACTCGAGTTCCATCTTATAAATTATGGGTTCCAGTGCAACAGAACAAACGATGTCATTTCTAATGTTAGTACTGTACAGCGTGGAATTATACTCCTGATTGTAAAATAGTTGTTTACATTTTAACAATATTGTAGTTTCCTATCCATGTACATGCATTTTGTAACAATCTTAACATTTAATTCTGCAACAATTTTTCGCCCGAGAAATTTATGTAATACTAATAGACAACTGTCCTGGAATCTGGATAAATGATGTCCCTTGATGATTCCATTTTGAAATAAGAATATCAGAACTCCCACCCCCCGGCAAAAAAAAATTGCTGGGTACCCGTATGTTCTGTTTTGAATTGCAAGAATTCTGGTTCAGAACTCACATTGGCTGGGACTCTGGAGAAGCTGCTGATGCTATTGCAAATGGCATCAAATGTTTGCAAAAAGGAAGAAGAAATGGTCAAATGCAATTTAGTCTCTATCAAGTAAACACATGCAACGCAATGTAGGACTTGAAATTTTGTTGGGTATGAAAACAACAGAAGTCCTATTAAAGAGCCTAGGACAGATCAGTCAGAAAAGGAAGAGTTATGAATAATGTAACCAACCTTCAACTAATGATCATGCTTTGCGGAACAATCAGATCAGGCGCTTCCTTCTTGTAAAGTTGTAAGCGTGCTGCCATTGTACCTCCCCCGACTAAGAATTAAAGTGTTCTCTGAAGTCTGAATTGGAGCACAAAGGCGAGCAAATTGTGCAAGTAATTGGAATACTGCAGTGCAGCATCGTAGTTTTCGGCCTATGGCCAGTCCCGATTCGACTCTGCCAGAGGCCCATCTCCTCGTTTTGGGCCAGGGATCATGGTAACTTTTACGGTAAACAACATTGATTTTAACGACAGTGAAGTGACTTTGTACGCGTGCGTTTAATACGCAATGAGGTACAGGACAAGGAGAACAGCACAGAATAAACACCTAAGTCACAGCACAATTTTTTGTTTTGTCTACTGTTTGATAGACAATGGACAGCACAAGTAATATAATGTGAATTTTACCTAACTACCCTTTACAATATATAATATTATGTATAATATACAATATAATTTAATATAATACTATTTAATATATAATATAATGAAATATAATATTATATATTTTACATGTTTATATATATATATATATATATAACCATAGTAAATAAACCAAGTTTGTATAAAAAAGTAAGTATACGAAGTGATATAATTTTTGTTATTTAGCTGATAAAAAACCAACGTAAACTAAAAATATTTTATTTAGCAGATAAAAAATGGACGTAAACGAGAGTTTACGTTTTACAATTTAATATAATTTTAAAAATTATACACACACACACACTAGACAGAGAGAGAGAGTGTGTATTAAATAAAAATTGGTATTTTTGTCTTTTTGATATTTTGTCCTTGGAACAAAAAGTTGTCCATTGGTTTAGTGAGGGACAAGATTTTGGGTTCTTGTGCTGTCCCTTGTCCATATTTTTGTCCTGTCCCATGACTATTTTCTGAATCAAACATGGAACTATTAGTTTTGTCCTGTCCAGTCCCTCACTTTTTTGCAAATCAAACGCACCCGACGTGTTTGTTTCCATGTTTATGGTGACATCGAGAATATAGCATTCTCATATTTAGTATAATCCATTAAAATTGGTAAATATTGACAACTACTTTTAAAATTGGTAAATTGCTAACTGATAACACACAGACACTGTGTGATCAAATCAAAATCCCTCCCAGCCGTTTTTTTTTTTTTGTCGTAGAATCAAATGTGAGATTCGTTATTCGTTCTTAAACGGGTAACAAAAACAAGAGGTTTCTTTTTCTGGTGTTTATTGATGGGGTTTGAGACACGGAGGCAGGCTGCTGGACTTGGGGTTATGGTATTTTTTGCAGTGGAATATGAAGAAGCTTGCAAACCTCTGGTAGCATCTTCTTTAATCTCATTCCAGAAGTTGCTAGGGAGAAAGGAAGGACTTATTTGCAAATTAATATAAATTTTTTATGACTGTTTAATTCCTAAAATCACAGTTATGAAATTGTTAAATAATGTATAATATATCTCCCTCAGCTCTGCATACCGCAACCTCTGTGATTCAATTGCTACCCCTATAGATGATCTCTTCAAGTTAGTCTGGAAATGGGGTGGGCCGGAGAGGGTTCATGCTTTCTTATGGAGAGCTATCCATGTTAATGACCAAAGCAAAAAGATTCCGCCGTCATATGGCTGATTCAGACCTGTGCCCCATTTGTGAAGCCCAGCCGGAGACTTTGTTTCTCCTATTTCGGGATTGTCCGAGAGCGTCACTTTTATGGAGGCAATTTACACAGAGTTCTCTTTTCTTCACTGAGATGAATTGGCACAGTTGACTTAAACTTAATCTTGGGTCATCTTGCTGGAGGGATGTTTTGGACCACTAAAACTTGATTTTTGGGACTGCCCGTGATTTCTTATGGCGAACGAGAAATGATTTTGTTTTCTCCCAGAAGTTTGCTTCCCCTGAAGCTCTTTATTTTCAGATTCATGATCAAGTTGGCGCGATCCAGAAGATGAAGGACATGGACAAAAATCTTCGACCACTGAAGCTACACACAGATCGTATAGTGCAGTAGAGTCCTCCTCCTTGTGGCTTCCACACTTTGAACTGTGACGGTTCTGTTTTGGAAGGTCATAATCTGTTTGGGTGTGGTGGTGTTTTGCGAGATGAGTGTGACAATTTTGTGTGGACCTTTTCCCATAAACTGGACCACTGTTCGATGCTGGAATTGGAATTGTGGGCCATTTATTAGGGTCTCAGTATAACGTGGGGTTGTGGCTTCCGAAATTTGATTGTTGAATCGGACTCCATCAATGCAAGCCAGCTTTTGATGGATGATTATAATGACTTACATCCCTACGCACATTTGGTCAGAGGCATTAAGAATATGATTGCTCCCCCCCCACATTTTGAGAGAGGCCAAACAAGGTACGAATAGTCTGGCTAAGGAAAGTATTAAGTTAACTTCTTGTAAAATTTTTGATGTTGTGCCCCATTTCTTATCCTTAGCTCTTTTAGCGGATAAGCATGCAGGGCATTGGTTTCCCTCATTGTTTTTAGTTGTCTTTGTGAGCTTTAGCTCCCTTTTGTTCAAAAAAAAATCCTTATTTTCCATTAAAATTAATGAAAAATAATAGTATGTAAGATATATGTTAGTTTATATAACTTGTGTTGGCTAGCTACTTATATACAGTATTTAATCTCTCCATTGGAGGTATGGGACTATGATCCGTTGGGAAATGTAGGGAGTATTTTATTGAGGTAAATTTAGTGAGAAAATGTTGTGGATGCATTGACTTAAAATTACGGAAAGCATCAAAGTTTGCTAACAAGGTTGAAGCCAAGAAATAAAAAATAGCGGATGCCAAGTAATTTTCATTCGAGTGGATAGTTTCCCTAAGATCGTATTGATACACTTCGTTATCAAAATCGTCACCCAATAAAACGTCACAGGAAATATAAAATTTATTGTGCTTGGGGGAATATGCCAATGGTAATTGTCGGCTAATGGAATGGGTTTATATACGAATGGATCATGGGTGTTTGCAATTTTTGTCTTACTTTAAGTCCTGCTGTCCTCTATCCAGTGTAGTTGTTCGTCCCTCTATGCCCAATATTGTTACATTCCCTTTGGCTTATTTCCAATGTTTTGATTTTCTTTGGTTGCGGACGTTGTCCACGACACTAACGACCTGGTCAAAGAGAAGCCATGACGTTGGGGCCTCAGTCGCCCTTTATCTTTGACACAATTGATCTAGTTCCTTTCATCTTGGGTGTTGAGATGAGAATAATTTAAATGCTTAAGTATTTTTTTAAAGTTTATGTTCCGGATACACCAACATTGTTTGGGAATCAAGATCAAGAGGAATTTATAAACAACCACATGTCTTAATCCACCGGCGATCTTTGGGTTAATAAACCACGGCGCCACATCACACGCTACCTAAAGTGACAATACATCTAAGAACGACGCTGACTGGCGTCTGAATAACGACACCCTGCGTAGGGGGCCCACGACCCTTTATCCCCTTGGACTTGGGGTTGGGACAGTTTATAAACAATGTTTTTATATATTTTAACCATTTCTGAATTAGCTATCATATTTAAATTAGATATGAGTAACTTCATTGGAAGTAACTCCTCGTTTCTTCTATATGCATGATAAGTAGGACACATACAAATTAAGATACCCTATTCCCTCACATTGTTGACAAGGAAAATTGTATGCAAACTATTGGATTTAAGTATGATATATATGATGGGAGTTATTCTTTCATCTGGTTGTTTCATCTTCTTTGTTGAGCTACCTTAATTAATATTATATGGTGCAAAGATCATGATGCCTCTACCGCACCTTGGTATTGTGTGCACTATGCATGAAATCCTGATATATGTGATTATTGTGTCATTCTCTTTGTATTTTTTTTTGGCGCGTCATTTCTCACGGAATGATGAGTGCTTGTGTTTTTTCTTTTTCTGTTTGTGCTTTGCAAATATTGCTACTTAAGTGGGCGGTATGGACGGGTAGTATTATTTGATGTTCTGTTACCCGTTTCAGTATATTTAATAATTAGTTTGTTTTGAATTGATTAAGGTGACTGTTATTTTATTTATTGAACTAGTATTTTACCCGTGCATACGCATTTGATAAGACGCTGTAATTATATATTGACATTATAAAGTAATTGGAGGAGGACTAATGAGATTTTTTTTTGATCCAGATTTAATATATTTCAAACTATTTAGACTACTTTTGAAATTGAAGAAATAATAGCAGACATAATTGCTTTGATATTTTTTATAATTAGAAACTTTTATATGGGAAAAATACCAAAGAAACCATTCCAAAAGAATTGGTCATCCTTACATACCGATAAAATACCAAATCCTTCCAAAATATGACAAGATTTTATCAATAACAATAGAAAACTAAGTAGTAATCTTTTTCAAACTGCTCATCCATTCTTATTTGTAGCATAATCAATTATCCTCGTGAATTTAAAAGGATAATTTTGGCTTCTTTAGTTCTTTTAATGATTAAATGTCTATTGTATAGGTTCTAGAGGAGCCATCCAAACTCGACTCTAGCAATGCAAGAAGGTCTTGAGACTCTCGGATTTGTCGATCTCGACAAATTATTCACACCGTCGAGAGATCACGGTGGAGTATGGTCCTCAAGTCAGCGAAATCAAGCTTGATCTCACAAAGTTGAGCTCATCTCAACTCCGCCGAGATCAGGCTCAAGTCGTTGGTCCTCGCTCAAGCCAAGATCGCTTGATTTCGACAGATTGATCTCGATACCAAGACTAAACTATCTATTGGAGCATCAAGACCCATCACAACTGTCGCCGAAATAAATCATGTGAATAGCCATCGATGAAGCCTGCTCGTTGGTCCTCAAGTCGTCGAAATGAAGCGATCTCGATCTCGACGAGGTTGAGCTTGATCTCGTCACGCCGAAGTTCAATCTCAACCTGTCGAGGTCATCAGTTTAACCGTCGGAAATCGCTTGATCTCGACAGGTTGAGCTTGATCTCGTCATCGAGTTCAAGCTCAACTCAGTCAAGCTAACCTCAAAATCAAGTTTGATCTCGACAAAGTTGAGCTTGATTTCAAAGCCGTTGATCTCAACAAACTATCTCGACAGGTGAGCTTGATTTCAAAAGTCGTTGATCTCAACAGTATTCACACCGTCAAATCAAGCTTCGATCTCGGCTGAGTTGCCGATCTCGACAGTGGAGCTTTACCTCGACTGAGGACCCAGCTTGCAAAGCGTGATCTCGACATGTGTGAATAGCCGAGATCAACAGGGTCGAGATCAAGCAACACCGGTGATCAAGCTCAACTCCGCTGAGATCAAGCTTGATTTCGGATACTCAGCTGGCATCAACTGCCGAGATCAAGCTCAATTGCGAGATGAAGCGCCATTTCGGCGGCAGGACCAACAACAGGCTTCATCTCGGCTTGAGCTTGGTTCGTCAGCCGAAATCAAACGATCTCGACAGTTGAGCTCGATCTCGACCGATGAGCTTGTCGCGCTGATCTCGGACAACTATTCACACCTGGCCGAGATCAAGCCCAAGCGGTTGGTCCTCAACATGTCGTACTGCTTCATCTCGACCGGGTTGAGCTTGATCTCGACAGTTGAGTTTGAACTCGATGACCAGATCGCTCAACTGCCGAGATTAAGCCTGCCGCGATCAGCTCGCTGCGGATCGCTTCCACTTCGACAAATTGCGAGGACCAAACTCGAGCTTGATCTTGGTTGAGCTTGTTCTGCCGCCGAAATCAAGCTTGATCTCGATAGGTTGAGCTTGATCTCACTGCATCGAGCTCGATCTCGGTTATCGATCTCGGATATTCACACCTGTCGAATGAAGCCGCTGGTCCTCCACCGCCAAATTCGTAAGGCAAAGTGAGCAGCATAAAGTAAAAGGAGTTCGCATTGTCAGCGAAGAACAACTCATCAACTTCATTCCCATCATCGCGCTGTCGCTTCAAATCGCTTCTTCTTCTTCTTTGTATTTTCTCCGATCGAATTTGAAACCCGCGCTCAATGTAACTTCAGAGGATAACCAGAGGAAGCAAAGATGCGGTTTCGCTGACTTGATGACGGATACGGCGTGTTGGGTGGTGTACTGCGCAAACACCCGACGCCAAGTCGCTGTGTGTCGAAAGTAGTAAAGAGGTGGTAGAAAAATCATTACCACTCGACCGTCGACGCGGTCTCTTTAATTATGAGTTGAGGGACTAGTTCGCCGATGTGTAATCCGCCCGTGAAACCCGGTCGGCATTAAATTCCTTTAATGCACAAAGCCGGGTCGGCGCGTTGAGGCGCGAGAGGCATGCGACGACGTGGCATCGAGGAAGGTGGATCGACGAGCGGAAATGGGCCTGTGAATGCCGGATCTCCTATTGGGCCTCGCAGTCCGATACGTTCAAGTCGCTAGCTCGGAATGTCGAGGTGGAGACTCGCTGAAGTTCATTGATGTCGACGCTCGACGTCTTTGTTACCGTAGGAACTGCAAACGCCGTCGTCGTACTTTGTTTCCGATCGCCTGTTTGGGACCTTCGTGTTCCACCTGCTGCCGAGGCGCTCGACACGAGGCTTGACGCGTGCTTGTGCAAGGTACAAGGCTTTATCACGAGTTCGTGCACGCGCAGCTCTCGGCTAGCGAGGTCGAGATTTTCATCGGTGAAGCCAGGCTAACGCACGAGGCTTTATCACGGCTCGCACGCCGGTCTGCGACGGTGTCGATAAGGGCTTTATCACGAGCCTCCGTGCACGCTGTCTGCAGACGAGGTCGACTCTCATCGTGTGCTTGCGCCTAACGCCGCAAGGCTTTATCACGAGCTCGTGACGCGGCCTCTCAGACGAGGTCGATCACAGTGTGTGCTTGCGGCTAACGCGACAAGGCTTTATCACGAGCTCGTGCACGGTCTGTACGGTGTCGACAAGGCTTTATCACGAGCCTGCACGCGGTCAGACGGTCGATCTCTTCATCAGGTGCTGCCAGCGCTAACGCGACATGGCTTTATCACGAGCCTGCACGCGGGTCTCCTTGACGAGGTCGATCTCTTCATCGTGCTTCAGGCTAACGCGACAAGGCTTTATCACGAAATTCGTGCACGCGGCGGTCTCGCGCGAGGTCGATCACAAAATTCAGGTCAACGCGCATAAGGCTTTATCACGAAGCTCGTGCTTGGCGGTCCCGACGAGGTCGATCCGCAGGTGTGCCAACGCGACAAGGCTTTATCACGAGCTTCGTGCACGCCGGTCTCGTGACGAGGTCGATTAAGGCTTTATCACGAGCCCGCACGCCGGTCCTGGCAGACGAGGTCGATCTCTTCATCAGTGTGCCCAGCTAACGCGATAGGCTTTATCACGAGCTGCGTGCACGCGGCCCTCGACGCAGGTCGATCTCTTCATCGGTGCGTCGGCTAACGCGACAAGGCTTTATCACGAGCCTGCACGCGGTCGTGACGCAGGTCGATCCGCAGTGCTTGTGCCTAACGCACAAGGCTTTGTCACCAGCTCGTGCACGCGGCCTCGCGAGGTCGATCACAGGTGCTTGTGCTAACGCACAAGGCTTTAACACGAGCTCTGCACGCTGGTCTCGTGACGCAGGTCGATCTCTTTCATCAAAGCTTGTGCAGGCAACGCACAAGGCTTTGATAATAAATAAATGCTGGTTGTGTATTTCTCCAATCATACTTCATTGCTTCACATTTATGTGTTTAGGATACATTTGTTTCAACTATAATATTTCTTCATCTTCTTTGCGTTCCAAGTTCTTGGAATTTCTTTGTCCTTGCAGTTGTCTTGGCGGTGTAGGCGCCAGACTGCCTTTGACAATTGCAGACGCCTTCCTAATTGGGTGCAAGTTTTCAGGTGGCGCTCTTCGTGCCAACATCACCGTCGAAGAACTAAGTCCCCAGGCATGGATTCCCCAGGTACAACACTTCGCCGGTTGTATCTTGTCAGCGATTTTCTGTTTCAACCGCGACCTGGCCGAGTGCTACAAGCTCCTGCATTCGCCAAGGAGGTCGAGTTCCTCTCGTATACTCGACAGCTTGTCAACGCTACCCTGGGATGCGAGGTTCTCCAACCAGTTCCCCAATCTCGACAGGTGATGGCCTCTGGCCCATAATTTAAAGGAGATTCTCCCCGCCGAACGTGGAGTAGTCCGACACGCCCAGCACTTTCGGGAAGCTCTTTCCGCCCAAATGCCCGCCTCATCCAATATTCGCTTTGGCACTGTGAAGATAACTCGCTCGCGCCCTCGCCGTCGTCTGGGGTGTTCTACCGAGGTGAAGTGTCGTTTAATGTCGAGATCTTCCAAGGTCTCTTAATCCACGACCGCGGAATTGCGCTCCGCTGTTGGTGACGACCACCTGGGAATCCCGAACCTTGTCGAATATATCTTTTTTGAAGAACTTAATCAAGTTCTTTGCGATTATCTTCGCCAGGGCTCGCCAACCCATTCGTGAAGTACTCACTAACGACGTATTTCACCGTCTGGAGCCATTGGAAAAGGTCCAAGTATATCACAATACCCCAGGCAAAGCGGCCATGGTGATGTCGTGATGTTAACTCAGAGGAGGAGCTAAGTGTAGATCGCCATGTCTCTCGCATTTGTCGATTTCTTCACGAGCGATATCGGCGTCCGCGTTCGTGGCTCGCCGAGACCTGCTACAGACGAGGTCGACCATCAGGTGCTTGTGCCTAACGCGACAAGGCTTTATCACGAGCTCAGACACGCGGTCTCGCACGAGGTCGATCATAGGTGCTTAACGCACAAGGTTTATCACGAGCTGCGTGCACGCTGGTCTCAGACGCAGTCGATCTCTTCATCGGTAAGCCAGGCTTAACGCACAAGGCTTTATCACGAGCTGCGTGCACGCGGCCTGCAGACGAGGTCGATCCGCAGTGCTTGTGCCTAATGTAAGGCTTTATCACGAGCTCGTGCACGGTCTCAAGACGGTGGTCGATCATGTGTGCTTCGTGCTAACGCACAAGGCTTTAACACGAGCTCGCACGCCGGCCTCGTGACGAGGTCGATCTCTTCATCAGGTGCTTGCGCCAACGCGACAAGGCTTTATCACGAGCTCGCAGCGGCCCTCGACGAGGTCGATCACAGTCTTGTGCGCTAACGCGACAATGCTTTATCACGAGCTCTGCACGCGGCCTCGCAGACGAGGTCGATCACATTGCTTTGCGCTAACGCACAAGGCTTTAACACAGCTCGCACGCACGTCCTGCAGACGAGTCGATCTCTTCATCGGTGCTTGTGCCCAACGCACAAGGCGTTGATAATAAATAAGTGCTGGTTGTGTCTTTCTCCAATCATCCTTCATTGCTTCACATTTATGTGTTTAGGATACATTTGTTTCAACTATAATATTTCTTCATCTTTGCCGCTCCAAGTTCTTTGGAATTTGTCATTCGCCTATTGTCTCGAGGGTGTAGCGCCGAGACTGCCTTTGCGACAATTCTCAGACGGCCTTCCCAATTGGGTGCAAGTTTCCCTTGTGTATGCTCTTCAGTGCCAACATCACCATCAAGAACTAAGTCCCCAGGCATGAATTCCTAGGTACAACACACTTTGGTTGTATCTTGCTGCGATTTTCTGTTTCAACTGCGACCGAAGTCTTGCAAGCTCAGGGCTTTGATAGTTTGTCTCGGCTCAGTAACTCCGACCGGACAACTCAACCGACCGATCATGACATACGCCCTACCGTGTCGCCTGTAGAATCTGCTGATTGGTTACCGGGTCGATTCGGACCACTACGGATGTCTTAAGTATTGTCTCAAGCGCCGAGCCGCGATTGCTCGCTGGCGGCCGACTTTCTCGACGCTGGTATCTCTCACTGGGCCCTGAAGCGCTTTGCTTATAAAATAGATCGGTTTGTCCTCATCCGCCGCGAACGAGGACGACACTCCGAGCTTCGCTCGACACTGCAGTAGAGATAAAGGACCTCCCCGAGAGCGGCTAACATCAACAGGCCGATAGTATGCGCGTATTACCCGTGTTAAGGCTTCTTCGCACTTCGGGTGACCATTCGAACTGAATTCCTTCGAGCAAGCGGAAAGGCAATGCATGTTCTGCAGATTTTGAGATAAACCTCGTCAAGGAGGCTAGCATTCCCGTGAGTCTTGGATGTTTTTCTTTGACGATGGTTGCCGATTCTATTACAGCCCGACATTTATCGGGGTCTCGATTCCCTCTCCTGCTAGGTAGAAACCCAGAAATTTTCCAATCGAACTCCGAAAGTGCACTTTTCCTGATTGAGCCTCATATTATGTCTTCGCATTTCAAAGAAAGACTTCTAAGATCGACGACGTGGTCGATTTCTTTCGTTGTTTTTACTATCATATCATCCATATACCTCCAAAGATTCTGCGATCCGTTGGCAAAGACTTTATTCATCATGCGATAAGTCGCTCCAGTTTTAAGGCCAAAAGGCATTACGTTATAAAAGAATTACCTTTATCCGCCATGAACGCGGTTTTTTCTTGATCAACATGATGCATCGAATCGTTGTACCTGCAGTATCGTCCATGAAAGACAACAATTGAAAACTGTAGGAATTGTCGAGAGTTTGTCGACATTAGAGTGAGGGCAGCGCTTTCGAGGCACGCCTTGTTAAGATCGGTAATCGACACATTAACTTTCCATTAGATTTCTTAACCAATACAACATTTGACACCAAGTAGTATATTTGACCTCCTAATGAATTCAGCCTTAATTAAGTCTTCGACTTTGGCACGCTTTTTCAGGAGCTTGCTTACGGCGCCTTTAGCTACCCAAAGCTCGGGATCGAGAAGCGGCGAGTTGGTGGCCAGGCAATATCAGGAGAAATACCGGCATGTCGGCCAGCCTGTCTGCCAAGCGAAGAGGTCGGCATTGGACTTCGCACTCGTTATTTGCAATTTGACCTGCTCAGTGGAGATCGACACCAAGCTTCACCGCCTTCCCCGGTCTTCCTAGTCGAAATCGGATGAATTCTCCATCGTGTACTGTCTTGTAATCTTTGGTGGAGTCGCGCCGAGGTCGCCTTCCCCGTATCTCATCCTCGAGCTCAATCTGGCGTCGAAATTCGGTGAGATTGACGTCAGTAGCGACCTTTGCAGGATCAAGCTTCTTGGTCGACGGGAGTTGCTTCTCTTCCTTTTGCTCTTCTACTTTCAAAGATAAAATATAACATCTCCTCGCAGCCTTTGGTAGGCTTCGATGGTGACGACTTTGTCTTCATCATCATGAAAACGCATTTTCAGGTGAACTGGCCGAGGTTACAGCACTCTAACTCACCCGTTTCAAGGTCCGACGATGCGCTTGTAAATGTGACTTTACGTGGTAACACGATGAATTGGACCTTCGCGCTGAGATTGCCGTTTCTCTCCAAAAGTCACCATCAACTCCACATAGCCCAATGGTTTTGTTTTCGAACCGCTGAAACTACCAGCCGGACTCACAGACGAGATCTTTTCCTGGTAGTTTCAAGGTTTTTTTAAATAGTCAGAGAACATGATATCCGCCGAGCTCCCTTAGTCTATCAAGATTCTTCGGCGTCAGTTAGCCATAGGCTTTCACCAACAAGGGAATCAAATAGTTCGCCTTCCATTCACCAAGTCTTCGCCGGTAAAAGGCTGTGGCCTTCCCTTGGCCGCCTCGATGAAGGAAAACAAGAGAAACGGTCATCGCCTCAACTTTCGCTTTGAATTGATGCTCGCCTCCCTTTATCTGAGAATCCTCCTGAATGACCATGGCGGCGGGAGAGGATGAGATCTTCCTGGATGCACGAACCTGCCTTGTTCGCCGTCCCGTAGTCGAAGTCTCTCCTTTCGAGGTCGAGGTGATCTAGATCTAGACCTTCTATCTCCAAATCTCGGTTTTCCTTTCACATATTTGGGTCAACTGCCTTCCTGGATCAGCTTGTTCTATGACGCCCTTCAGGTGAAAACATTCATCGGCCTGTGCCCGACACACTTGTGAAAGTGGCGTACCTCGACTTATCAGCATTCGCTTTCTTTTCCCTTTCTGGGAAATTTAATTCCAAGATCACGATTCGGTGTTCACGCACTCATTCAAAAGATGCGCTTAGGGGTAGTGTTCAAAGGGTATATTCGTCATATCTCTTTCTTGGACCTGATTTTCTTTTCCTGCGCGACTTTTCTTCGCGTTGTCCACCACCTTCCTCCTGGGTTTTACCTTTGGCTTTTGATGCCATCAACTTCTTCGTAATTCATAAATTTAAGTTTCGCCAGGAACCCTGGTCGAGGACCTGGTTTATCGACACCAATGTCGACACCGAATAGGCTTCTTCGACCAGGCCTTGCTCTAGCAAGTATAGTTTCATCTGCCGAGCATTTTTTCACCAAAATGGCTTTGTTGAAACGCCGACATAGTCTCCGATAGACTCACCTTTCTTCTGGAATCGCGGCTAGCGCTGCTTTCGACTTGGGTCGACTTTAGATGCGGTGAAATGTGAGAACTGGTCGAACTCGATCCACGCATCCATCGGAATTTCTCTTAAGAGTCTCGAACCAAGACAAGGCCGAGCTTCTTCAGAGTGAGGGAAAGATTCCGCACTTTATCGCCTCACGCCCAGGATAGTCCATGACAAAGGTCAAAGCGTACCAACATGTTCGTCAGGGTTTCCGGTTTGGTCCCGTCAGAGGAGTCCAACGAGGGCGGTTTCAAGATGCTTCTGAATCGGAATCTCATAATCTTGGGCGTAAAAAGGACGAAGGCGCCTTTGACAGCGCCATCTGTGTCATCGCCTAGCGGGTTGATGAGACGAATGAGCACGGCGGTGAGAGCGCCAGGAGATTTTATCGCCGCCTGCAGGCCGAGGCGCTCTTCGGGAGTATGTCGCCAGGTGGTACTTACGCCGCGATGAGACAGCTGCCGAGAAGCGGGCGATGGCGCTGTGGAGAGCTGTGGTACATCGGATTCAGAGAAAGACTGGAAGAAACTCTTCGGCGGTGTGTTTGCTCATGTCTTCCGCTTGAGGCAAACTGACCTCGATCCGTGGACGCCAGGTGGAGTGCGATCTATCGAATTGTTACGGCGGTTTGCTCTATGCCCAGAGCGGTGTTGAGTAAAGGTGCCTCTGGTGGTGATGAAATGACCAGATTTTCGGATTCCTTCGATCTCGAGGAGAGCGAAACACGATCTCTCTTCATTGTCGACCGGTGGCAACGCCTGACTGAATTTCCTTCACGATTCTCCATTCGATCGACGCGTTGATTCTCGAGCCTCGCATCGCCTAAGATGGTTTCATGAATTCGCGAACTCGCGAACGAGAACGGCGACGCCCTCGCTCCAGATCCGCCGAGTAGCAACGATCGGAAACTGGCGTCATGTCGATGCGAGGCGGAAGCGTTATTCCTTCCGTCCCTCGTGACTCACCGATAAAATTAACAGGTTCATGGTGAGGTGGTTCGAAAGATCCGCGTTAGAGTGGAACCGCTAGTCACGACCTGATGCTTCAACCCACCATCGTCGAGTGAAGAAGCGGAGACTTCGACAAAGAAGATGAAATCGTAAACGATTTCCCACAGACGACGCCAATGTTCCGAATGTAACTCGTGAGGATGGCCGAGGGAAGCAAAGGCGCGGTTGTCGCGACGGATGACGCACGTGTTGGGTGGTGTACTGCAAACATCCGACGCTCAAGTCGGCGTGTCGAGGTGAGTAAAGAGGTGGTAGAAAAATCATTACATCGACCGCTCGACGCCTTCTTTAAATATGAGCCGAGGGACTGCATCGCCGATGTGTAACCATCGTGAAACTCCTAAGCCTCGGCATTAAATTCCTTTAATGCACAAAGTCTGGGCCACTGAGGGAAGCGAGAGTACGCATTTGACGACGTAGCATCGAGGAAGGTGGATCGACGAAAAATGGGCCTGTGAATCGCCGGATCTCTGATTGGGCCTCACCCATCGAACAAAACCCTAAGATGGAGTGAGAAGGGAAGCCTCGAGACGGAAGGAGGAAGAGAGAGAGGAGAAACAGAGAGAAATGGAGATGAGGAGAGATTGAGAGTAGGATCGTGGAGAGATCGAGATCGAGACAAGATGAGAGAGAGAGAGAGATTTAGGGATGAGAATCAATTTGATTTCAGATTAGGTTTGAAATTTGATTTGATTTTCACCTGAATAGAAATTAGAAAGAGACCAAATTATCCTCAATTTGGACAGGTGGCAGTAGCCTCAGGTGGGCATAATTGTTATTTCAACAGGTAGCAAATTGTATATATTTATAGTAGATTGGTGTCCATGCATATATATTGTTGCATGGTTGGCAGAAGAACCACTACAGATTGTACGTGTAATGATGAGTTTTTTAATATATGAAAATTTTAAAAAATAAGTGGTTTTAATGGTTGCAGTAAAAAAAGTATGGCTTACAGCAAAAATTATGGACTGAATTCCGTGTAATCATAAAAACCACACAGTCACGCGGTTATGTAATCACAGTTATATGATTAATATTGGACGGTCTTTATAAAACATATAAAAAACACATAGTTAAAATGTGATCAAATCACGCGATCATGCTGAATTGTGATGGTATTGGTCAATAACAAATATAATGATAACAAACAGTTATGCTACTTCTTGTGTTTTACTGGTACAATTATTTTTAGCCAACCAGCAGGCAAAAAAACCTGGGGAGTAAATAAAGTGTTTCTATTGCTATCTGGTACCTAAAATATGATCTAAACAAAAACCTCAAAAGACAGATTTTTATCTAAATCATGATTTGTGCATTTGAAATGTAAATCCAAACAGGCATTTCCCCGGCTGGGCTTTAGGCTCAGGCCACAAGCTGTCAGAGAATTACTTGGCATTTATTTCGTGGGAAACTAGCATCAATGCTGGTGAAATTCCTAGCTATGAATCCAGCAGCTTACAGTCCCTCAATCGTTTAAGATCATCAATCAGGGCCGTTAAATTATGGTGGGACGAGCCATCTTCTTGAACGGCCCGTCTAGCCTTTATCGCATACTCTTGTGCACGCCGTCTGATTTCGTCAGCTTCATCGCCATCGTCCATCAACCTCCTCACAGCCTTCTCAATGCCATCTCTGCCCACCAACTTCTTTCTCTCCACATAACCAATGAGGCTCCACTCCTCTGCACCCACCTCCACGCCAATCCCCCGCACCTGAGTTATCAACTTCTCGTTGTAGAACTGCTCGTCGTGCACCGGCCACGTTATCATCGGAACCCCCGCGCTAACTGCCTCCACGGTGGAGTTCCACCCGCAATGCGTCAGGAACGCACTGATAGCGGGATGTCCGAGGATCACCACCTGCGGGGCCCACCCCCTAATAATCAACCCCTTATTCCTCTCTTCAAATCCCTTTGGCATCCACTTTTCCTTTTCTTTTTCGCTCTCATCCTCTTTTCCTTTCTTCTCAGGAACCACCCATATGAAATGGTGACCCGATGCTTCTATACCGCAAGCCATCTCATAAAGTTGTTTATCCGAAAAATGGCAGAGGCTCCCGAAGCATATGTACAGCACTGAGTTGTCTCGCTTCGAGTTGAGCCAACTCAGGCACTCATCCACGCTCACCACACTCTCTTGTCCCCTATCTGCTTTCTCTTGAGCGGTTCTACGAATGAGACAAGCTGGACCAAGATGCCAAGCCCTGTGACCGGTGGTTCTCTCGTAGTGCTCAATGTACTCTTCTCCGTCAAGTTCAGCGAAATTGTTCACTATGAGACCGTAGCTTTTGAGCTCTGTCTCCAGCAATGGTTCCACGAATTTAGTCAACACCTTAGGTGGCGTTGCATTCAAGTTAATACGATGGGGAAGTCCCCGAATGACGGAGGAATTGGAGCCGCGTGCCTTAACGGATTCCATGGCGCAAACGGCGAAGAGGGAGAAACCGTTGAAAGCGAGTCTGGGGATTCGAAGCTTGTTTGCCACATCATCAACCCAAGGGAACAGGAAGTCAGCGACGATGCAGTCGGGGGGGTCATGCTCCATGAATTGTTCGATGGATGGTCGGAACAGCGTGGTGGCTTGGTGGACCTTGAAGGAACTGTCGAGGTCTTTGACGGAGGAGAGGTTTTCGACGCCGGGAGGGAGGCCTACTTGGTGGGAAGGGAATGGAACAGTGTGAAGATGGAGGTAGTGGTGGGAAGGGATGGATTTGCGAAGGATTTGAGCGTTGGAGGGTGTAGTGATGATGGTGACGTGGTGACCGCTTGAGGCGAAGAGAGTGGCTATGTCGCACAGAGGGATCATGTGGCCTGATGCAGGGTAAGGAATGAAATGAAGTTTCAGGGGTCGTTCTTCTAAATTGAGAGCACCCATTGTGGTCGTTCAGGTGAGACGAGTCCTGCAAGTTCAAAATCTAGGTACTTATTATAGTCCAAAAACAAACTTAAATTACTAATCTTCTACGTGAAATAACCAAGTTTATTATTTTATCATAAAATTGCTGTGCGAGTACAAACTTTTAGTTGACTACAATGCCAATACGTAATGGAAAGCATTCCAACTCCGGCATTATGGAGTCCATCGCGTTTTAGCTCACCAAACATGGTATTTAATTGATGGGGTCAGATTAATGATTTTTTATTCCGTCAAAAACAATACTTAATTTTACCGGATATAAATTAAATTGAGGCGTAAAGTTATTTATTTTATGATTTTTTTCAATTACACCAACTCAATACTATAATCCATGTCTATTTTTTTGACTGCCTGGAAATCTATTATCTTATTCTTAAATATAATGTAATCTCTCCGTCTCTTAATATGTGACTCTTTTGTTTATTTTACGCTTTTTAAGAAATTGAGTTTTGTTAGTTATTAGTATTAAATTTGTACAAAATATGTGTTATTTTTTCAAAGTTACCGTTCGCATCTTTTAAGACTATTAAGAGAGAGAATTAATACAACTTAGCATAAGGGTAATTTTGTAAAAAAAAATAATTAACGCAGATTGGCCTTTAAAAATGGTCTTATATTAAAAAACAATTTTTTTTTACAAAATAATCCTATATTAAGGGACGGAAGGAGTAATAGCTTAGTTATTTTGAGTACAGTAATATTGGCTAATTAATGCTGAAATTACATTGATTCTGTGAGTTTAAATTAAAGGGGAAACTTATGACAATCAATGTTAAATCGGGATAAAAATTACTTAATTTGATAAAATAGGGTGAAAATTGCAACTCAACCTAATTTGTTAAAGTACTTTTGACCTTAATTTAATTACGGATGCTAACGAGTTTTGTTAGTTGTGCATATGCCATATGGCATGGATGTTTTTGTTTTGAAGCAGATATGGCAGGGACGTTAATATCTTGAGTTCAGTAAATTACGAATATTTTGTCAAAAAAAAAAAGTAAATTACGAATATTATAAGAATTTAATATTAACCCTTGGTAAATAATAAATTCGTAAATTGATAGAGAGGAAAATAACAAGAGGCGCTGCGTCATGGGCGAGGTGAGGCAGTAGCATCCCTTCTCAGTCCGGTCGCGGTAGCAGCAATGCCCAGTGGTTGCAGCATCAGAGCTATCTGGATTCTCAACAACCTCGACGCCGTCGTTTTCTCCAGGTAAACCACCTTCTCGTAACGCGCTCTCAGCAAATGCAAATGGATCCAATTTGTGATTTTGTTTGTTTGTTTGTTTGTTTGTATAATATATATTAGGAGATTCCCGGTTGTAGAGAAGCGTTGGCGAGCTGCTTGCAACACTCACAATGATAGCGATCAAGTCTTCTCTTCCTTACCCAATGACTCTGACCTAGCTGACGCTTTTCTCGACAGAAAACTTAGGTCAGTTGAGTTTATGTTCTCTTCTGCTACGTACTGAATCTCACATTTCACCGTATAGTATTCAGTTGGTGTTCTAATTCAAATGCGAAATTGGTATCCAAATTGATCAATTAAACAAATCCTACTGTAACAATTATGATGGCAGAACACATCTACTCACCATTTTGTTTCACTCCAATATCTTTTATTTCTCCTAGCTGTTTGACATTGTGGGTTTTGAAATTGAAAATAAATAAATAAAAATGGGTGTTATCTTCATTTTGTCGTAGAGAAGGACCTGATTGTAAGTTGGGGGAAAGTCGAGGGACCAATTGTGCAATTGAAAAATGAGGGACTCAAATGGCACAATTGCAATACCGGGTGACTAAAAGTGCAATTAAGTCTAAAATAAATAAGTAAATAAATAAAAATTGGTGTTGATCTTCATTTTGTCTTGGCTTTACTTCTGTTATGTTTCAAGGGACTGTTATCATTTTGAATGATTTTTCATGGTAACTTTCCTGCTTTTGTGCAGGGAAGGATCTGTGCGGGGATTTGGCATACGCAAAAGTAATTCATCTCTGGGATCAGATTCTTGGGTGGATGATCCCATTACTCGTCATATAATAGGTCTTTACATTAACAAAGAACAGGAGGGCGATAAGAATCTTTTGTGGCCTTTAATCTTGCACATAAAGGGCCATCACAGTATACTTGTTTTGCCATTGGTTGAGCCTAGACATGTGAAGGATTATGCAAGGTTATGTAAAAGACCTGATTGTGGAAGTTCTCTTGGTCTGGATGATGGTTTGTCTTCCCTCTTATTGGATCTTCCATCAATAACAGGGTATGCCAAATTACTTTACTTGCGAATGGCTCTAAAATTCAGGATTTATAACATACCGAAAGACTATGTCTTTCATATAGTTTTAGATTGATTAGTTGTATTAGTATTACATTTTTTTTTTCTTCCCGAATTGGCTTACTTATTGATTTATTGAGTAACTGGCAATGAAGTGATTTTGAAAACACGTGTGAGAACATTTACCTCATTTCGCTAAGAATGCTTACAGAATGAGGTTTTATCAGCTTGTATTGGCATCGGTCAAGGCATTTGGAGCCCCAACCTATCTTACATCTTTTAGCTGTTGGTTCTTAACTATTAAAACATTATTTGGGTTAAGAAAATACCATTGGTGTGCTTTAACATTGTTGTCTTGTCGCAGAAGTGGTTGATGCGAAATAAAATGGCAGTTTTTTTTTTTTTTTTTTGGTTGGAGCCTGATTTCCCTAGGTATTCTTAGAGATATAAAATTATGCATGGGTCTCCACCTAACAGTTTAATATTTTTAGGAGACTGGTCCTTGACATAGTAAGAAGCCTTTATGATTAAATGGTCGAGAATTTAATCTGCATAGCTAAATAGAATTTTGGCATCAGACAAAGTGGGCATGTGTTAGGATATATGATATTAGATAAGGAGTTTGTTAGGATAAGGATTTGTTAGGATAAGGGTTAAGAGTTTGTTAGGATAAGGGGTGAGAAGTATTGTTAGGATATAAGTAAGAGGTGAATTAGTTAATTAGTTAGAGGGTCAGTTAGATAGGCCTAGGGTTTGTTAGATGGGCCTCTTAGTATAAATAGGGGTTGTAGGCTTAGAGGAAAAGGGGAGAGATTATTATCATTTGTAAACCTAGAGTAGTGGCTCAGGGTGTGAAAGGGGAAACCCTTTGGAGGAAAGTTCTCTCTCCAATTTTCTTCTATTGTCTCAAATTCTCTTTGTTTTTCAATAAAAGTGTTCTTTCTTTTCCATCAGAATTTCTGGGTTCCTAACAAATTGGTCCGACCTGCCGGATCTTGGTCACAATGGAACAACGAATTGCAGCCTTGGAGATAACAACCAGCGAGCATGGAGCAATACTAACAGAATTGCAAAAGGATGTGGCTTACATCAAAGAGAACATGCCGGACATGAAGCAACTCCGGGCATTGTTCATGGAATGTTTAACCAAGAAAGCAACTGACGTCGAAGAGGAGAGTTCCTCCAACACCAAAACGGGTTCAAGTGCGAAGGAAGAAGAAGCGTCGATAAACAAGAAAACACCAACGACAGAAGAAGAATTCCAGGGGTCCGAAATAGAGGGAGAGGAATTACCAACCTTTGAAGGGAACGACCCAGATGGAGTTGGGTTTGAGGGTCCGGTTGAGGAAGTATCCTCTGTTATCGCAAGAACTGAGGAAGGGCATTACCTTGAGGCGTGCATCAAAACAGAGATGACGAAGAGAGGCAGGCAAGGTGCGCCGCTGTCGAAATCGTTGGAGACCCAATTGTCGCAGGTCCCTACCAATCCGTTTCTTCCTTCTGAACCGCCGAGTGCGGCCCGTGGTACGAAACCACCAACCCCGGTGGTGAGTATAGAGAAAAGAAGGCAGAAGCAAGTGGTTTGGGCTGAGCCACCACCTCCGCCGGAACCACCGGACACCGGCGCATGCGTGGCGACCTTTCTCCGCTTCGAACGCCGCTAAAGCCGCCAGATTTGGACGCCGCGGTTGGGCGCCTCGATTGGGCAGGTTACAGCAAAGGAACTCGAATCGCGTTCTTGCGTCGGATTTGTTGTCGACTGGGAGTTCGCGGCGTAACAACCCGAGGCCGATCTCCTTGCATCCGGCACGGGGTTGCTGTTGAATGAAGCTCCATGGGTTTGGATCTTCGAAGAGCAGACGCTGAGGAAGAACCAAGACAGAGGGAAACCGTCGCAGACTGAGGAGACGCAGACCGAGGAGGAAGAAAGAGGGAAACATCAGGGTAGCAGTCCAATCCCCAATTCTAAACCTAA
Organism: Calophaca sinica; assembly: GCA_037113605.1. Lineage (NCBI taxonomy): Eukaryota > Viridiplantae > Streptophyta > Magnoliopsida > Fabales > Fabaceae > Calophaca > Calophaca sinica. The sequence continues at coordinate 5,082,737 of CM073731.1, forward strand.
TGGGCTGAGCCCAATCTTTCTGTCTTCGGGTTTAGCCTCTCTTCTACAAAGCAAATGGAGGCAGTGGTTGAAACTAATGGGCCAAGCCCAATCTTCTTTGATTAGTCATGGTTATGGTAAAGGAGAGGCAAGGTCACACCTGAAGCAGTATCACGGGCCGGTGGACTTTTTGGCCCAATTTAAAAAGGAAGGGAAGAAGCCTCAGGAGGAATGGATAATGGGCCTAATGAATGGTGGGCCAAATTCTAATTTTTCAAATGAATAGACAGGAAATGGAATCAACAGGAAATGGAATCACATGGGCCTAATGAATAATTACGCTCCTATGAATGGAAAGAATAGGGAAAAGGAAGTGGAATCAGCACTGTTATCTTTTCTTCATATGGGAATCTCTTTCATGTAGGAAATAGCAAATAGTTTTGTCATGCTTTTGGAAATTACAGAAGATGCAGCATTAGATATATGGGATGCTTCCAGTGAGCCTTATTTTTTCTCAACTCGAGCTATGGTTGACGACGTTCGAGCATCTTGGAATCTGGAAGAGATTAACTGCATGTTGCCACCCAAATTCAGCAGGAATGAATCTGTGCAGTGGTCTCAATCATCCGAAGTTGGCCCATCAAGCTCCAAACAGTGGGATCCAGGAAGAGAGAATTTTGTTTCAGCAGTATTTCTTTTGTTTTCTATTTCCAACCTTGAGGACAAGGTTGTTTTGGGGTGGGGTGTATTGTTAGGATATATGATATTAGATAAGGAGTTTGTTAGGATAAGGATTTGTTAGGATAAGGGTTAAGAGTTTGTTAGGATAAGGGGTGAGAAGTATTGTTAGGATATAAGTAAGAGGTGAATTAGTTAATTAGTTAGAGGGTCAGTTAGATAGGCCTAGGGTTTGTTAGATGGGCCTCTTAGTATAAATAGGGGTTGTAGGCTTAGAGGAAAAGGGGAGAGATTATTATCATTTGTAAACCTAGAGCAGTAGCTCAGGGTGTGAAAGGGGAAACCCTTTGGAGGAGAGTTCTCTCTCTGATTTTCTTCTATTGTCTCAAATTCTCTTTGTTTTTCAATAAAAGTATTCTTTCTTTTCCATTAGAATTTCTGGGTTCCTAACAGCATGGAGCTCTTGCATGAGGAGCATGTGAAAGAAAATATAAGATCATTTGTTGGTTTCCACCTGACAACTTAAGCTTTTAAGATGGTTGGTTGACTTGGTTCTAGATAGGTAAACTACTTTTAGAATAGGAGCTCTTGGGCTTATGGGGTTTCCCATTGTGTAAGGCTGTAAGCTTCAATTTCCTGTAGCAAATACCTTTGTCTCTAGACTCTAGTGCTGACTCCTTTCCCTTTAAGTTGAGGGTAGAGGATGAGCACAAGGATGACATGATGAAACCTCAAGGTTTGCTGTGTTCAATCCTGTTAAGGGAAGTGATACATGTGGCAACCCTAATCCCATGCCTTTCTTACAACGTACTTGAAGTGCACCTTCAGTGTGCTTTTGTTTGTGTGTGTACTATATTCGTTACACTACCATGAGTCCAAAGAGAGTTTATTTGAAGTATTGATGGTAGTGGAATTTTACTTCATCATATACACTTTTAATGGGAGATATGCAACTTTTGCTTCTCATTTCACAGGGCATTTTTGATAGCACATGCCATTGGCGACATAATTACTGGTGACACAGTAGAACCTGAAGTAATCGTAAGTGCAGCTCCCTCTGTTGGAGGGCTGTTTGATTCATTAACTGGTAGTATAGGCATCTCTTCCAGGGCAAAACCTGTGGCTCCACAAGTTGCTTCTTCCTCCCCCTTGGGCACAGCTGTACCAGGATCTGTCACAGCAGATACTCCAAAAATTGGGTCAAGGCCTTTGGATAAAGATGCACTCAGAACATTTATCAGTAGCTCAATGCCCTTTGGTTGGTACCTTTTATTATGGTATTCCTCATCTCATATTTTTGTTGTTGTTTTACTAGATAAGCTGGCAATTACCTATTACTTGCAAATTTATTCTGTTAATGTATATTTTGTATACAGGCACACCCTTGGACCTTAATTATTCCAATATTTTTACTATCAAGGTGAATGGCTTTTCTGCATCAGATTTGCCTCCTGCAGACCAGAAGCAACCAGCTTGGAAGCCATATCTATACAAAGGAAAGCAGAGAATGATGTTTACGATTCATGAGATTGTTCATGCGGCTCTGTATGATAGAGATGAGATTCCGGATATTATATCAATTTCTGGTCAAGTAAATTGTAGAGCTGATCTGGAAGGGTTGCCAGATGTATCGTTTCCCTTAACGGGATTGAACACAGCAAACCTTGAGGTTTCATCATATCATCCCTGTGCTCAAGTTTCAGATCAAGGTTCGGATAAGCAGGGGGTGGTGTTTTCTCCACCATTAGGTAATTTTGTGTTGATGCGGTATCAGGCAATTTGTGCCCTTGGACCCCCTGTAAAGGGCTTCTATCAGTTGTCAATGGTTTCTGAGGACAAAGGTGCATTTCTATTCAAGTTGCGTCTAATGGAAGGTTATAAGGCTCCTTTGACAATGGAGTTCTCTACTGTGACTATGCCCTTTCCCAGGAGAAGGATTGTATCTTTGGACGGGACTCCTTCCATGGGAACAGTTTCAACTTCAGAGCACTCTGTTGAATGGAAAATTGTGTCAAGTGGCCGGGGGCTGACTGGAAAAAGTATTGAAGTGACATTCCCAGGAACAGTCAAGTTTGCACCATGGCAAAACCAAAGATTGTCTTCCTTTAGGTCATCCTTTGGAACCATTGCTGATGAGGATAGTGATAACGAGGCAGAAAATGCTAGCAGCATGGTTAATGAAGAACATTTGATGGAAAAAATGAACAAGGATCTTCCTCCAGTTGATCTAGAGGAGCCGTTTTGCTGGCAAGCATACAATTATGCTAAAGTACATGCGTCCCCATTTTATATTATCTTTTAGTACTTTATGAAGTTTGCATTTCTTTGTTAACTGAAAATCTGTTTTATTATTTTCTTTTGATTTTATATTAGTTTCTGCTGTTGGTAACTTTATTATGTCATCAGCCATTGTATTCTTAATGTTGAAATTTTAGGGTTTGCATAGAGAAGAGACAAAACAGAATATATTTCACTAATAGGACTCCGAATAACTGTGTTGATGTGATGATACTAGACATTGACCTAATACTCCTATTTCTACTAATGTTATAGACCAGATACCAAGCATAGTACACCTAGTACATGTTCAAATCAATTGGACCCCTGATGTAACTAGACTCCTAACGCTTTAGTAATCTTATTGTAATTCTAACTTACTTTAGAACAGAATATAGAATTTGTCCTAAAGGTTCTATCTGCTGAATTTTTTAATCTTCGTTGTTCTGAGTTTATAATTTCTCCTATGTGATCTGGCCACTGTAAGAATTCTAGACATTTAAGAATTTGGTTTCATATCTTATATCTCAAAGCAGATAGTTGTTGGCATATAGTATAATAAAGTACTATCTTATGTAATAATATACTCAATTTTGATCTGTCAAAATATTTTTTTCCTGTGTTAGCTGTTTATGCCGGTCTCTATACTTGATGCTTAGACTATTAATGATAATCTTTCTGTGTGTATTAATTATGAATTAGTTCATTGCCCCCAGGTGTGATTGACTTTTATTTAGCTGGTTATATACTTTTATGTACTTCCAAATTGAGTATATTCATCATAGTTAACCATAGCTATTATTCGGTCAGTCAAGCTTTTCCTACAATAGTTGTGCACTTGGGCCTTGTTCTATCAAGCTTTTGGGAAAATTGTTCTTGTTTATGCTACTTAACTGTCTATGGAACAGATTGAATATATCTTATATGTGGTAAAATTGATGAGCAGGTATTTGGTTAGACTACACATCTTAAGAGTATGATAAAGTGTCTAATTCTGTGACGATTGTTTTTTCTTATATAGATGTTTTCTAATCATTGCAGGTATCATTCAAGATTGTTGGGGCATCAGTATCTGGAATTTCGGTTGATCCTAAATCTGTGAGTCCATGAGCTTTTTTGGGACGACACTCTTATTTTAGATAAAGAATTAAGATCCATATAATTTTGTTTCAGCATCACAAATATATGCTATTTTAGTGTAATATGTTAGGACCCCAACTGTGGGCTCATACTTCCAAGCCCACTGTGTGGGAATTTATGTTAGGAAAATAGAAAAGGTAAGAGGGAGAATGCTGATGTGGCATGGGGTGAGGAAAGGATGTCATTTAGGTAAGGGAATTCGGTTATATATGTGTTGGGTAGAGAGAGAATGGGTATCTTTTGGAAAAGTATGAGTTTGTTGTGGACAGTAGGCTTCATGCCTCTGTAGGAGCTTGGCTCTGTGGCAGTGTGAATTCCATTCCACTGTAATTTCTCTTAATTTTCAGAAATAATACACACCTAGTTTCCATTACTGAGTTCTCTTTTATCTCTCAATTGCTACTGCTAATTCGGGTTCCTAACAAACTGGTCCGACCTACCGGATTCGTGTGAGAGCAATTTCTTCGAGAAGGGATCAGCGCATTAAGTAGAAGGATGAGGCGAATACCACCAAAGAACATGGAGGAAAGATTGGAAGCTCTAGGAAAGGAGATGAACAAAATCAGAATGATTCTAATAGATATGAAGACGAAGGAAAAAGAAAATCACGAGAAGTTGATTGCAATGTTAATGAAAAATAATCTAGGTAAGAAGAGAACTGAGGATGGCGAGGGGAGTCCAATTGACGATCTGCGACAGAACATGGCAACCGAGAAGGAAAACGAAGCATCAAAAAATCGTTCACCCCCAGAAGCTCGTACAACACTTGATCTAAAGAATTTGCAAGGAGAACTGTTGAAAGAATTCCTCAAATCTGGCCAAAAACGAAATGAGGGCGAGGAGAATGACGGACGCCCGAAAACAACACCAGAGAAGGGGAACGAAGGATGGCACAACCGTTCATCATCGGAAAACCCAAATGATCGAAATGACGAGATCCATTCCTGGGCAAGGAAATCGTGCGAAAGGACCAATCAGTGGGATACTTCGTAGGAACAACCAAAAATAGGGGAGAATATAGGGCTCGTAGTGGTGGAAAAGAAACGAAGCATGGAGGAGCTTCAAGCAACGCCGAGTTCGCCTCCGCCGGAGCCTCCGGACACCATTTCACTCGCGGCGACCTTTCCACGGCCAATACCGCCACCTAAGCCACAGGATCTGATCATCTAACTCACAGTTGCGGTACCACCATGGCAGCCGTCGAAACTATGGGAGTCGTCGAACGGAGCTCCACTCGCGACGGTTCCGTCGCAACCAAAACCACCGGGCTTGGAACCGCTGGCAACAGTCAAAGGAGCGCCGCTTGCAGAGATTCTTGAAGGTCAGTCTCTGTTGAAGAAAGTAGGGGCAAAGTGGGTATTTTGTGAAATGGGTTTAATCCCAGACCTAATGGGTCAGGCCCAAAGTATTGTTAGTATGCTAGGGAGGGCGTTGATAACTTGGGCTGAAAATGTGCTAAAGGAGTTAGCCCAAAAACAAATAGAGAATGAAATGTTAAAGAAGTTCAGGTCTCGAATATGGATTGTCGAGTTATTATTGAAATACAATTTATTTGCAAGCACTTTCAAGTGGGTAAACAATGATGGGGCACCACATCATGCAAGGAAGAAAATGGCAACTTGGTCATCTATTGGGGCAGACCAAAATTTGGTCATATATCCACCAGACCCAGGGAAATTAAATGCAACTGATCTTGCGTGTTTTAAGGGGAGCATCACCCCTGTTTTAGGAAGCATAAAACAGAGTTTCAAATTTCAAGAGACAGAGATCCAGGCATTTGCAGTTTTCATGGCCCAACTGAAGAAGATGATAGCCCAACTGAAGAAGATGATAGCAAGGGCAGCAGGTGAGTTGAGTTATTGGGTTAATCTAATGAGCCAAGGCCAATTTACTAATGAAATGAAGGGAATTTTTAAACAAACGATAAGAGCAGAGTGGGAACTTCTCTGTTTGGGTCCATTGCCTAACCTATTGGGCCTAACCCAAATAGTTAATGAGCCTCCTTTTGAAATCTTTGGTGAAATGCTGGTTGAAATGGTTATTGTTCTATATGCTTATAGCCATAGTGATTCGGTTGAAAGAGGACTACATGTTTTCAAAGTGATTAGGGAGGCTCAGGACCTGGTGCTAGAATTAGCAGAACCTCCTGCATCTATTTTTTTTCTTTGTTTGGTGCATGCAGGTGCTACCTAGATTGCAATCTTGGGAAATTCTGTTATTGGACACGAGGTTTTTAAGCTTCTGGGGTTTGTAGTGCAGTGGTGCTTTTCCCTTGTGCTTGTTGCTTGGGCTGAGGTGGAGCTACTGTTGCTTGAGAAGGTTTTAGAGGTGTACGTGGATAAAATTCCTGAATTGGTAACTATAATAGAGCTACTTCTTATGCCACTTCCAGAAATCAACCCCTCAAGGGCACACTCTATATTACCATCAGGAGCCAGCTTAATGAGTTTCTTGCGGGGTTACATGAACAGAGGATACATGTGTTGGAAAATTATCATGCTCTAGAAGAGAGTCTACCTTTATTTAGTGTTTTATACAAATATGGTGATGTCCAGGTGGAGGAAGAACGAACAAGGAAATACAAAAAGGGGGGTGTAACTATAATGCATGAATATTTTCTCCTTGGTGCAGCTGCCTTTACCCCTATGTTTTTGAAAAAGCTTCTAACTCCTTTTATGGACAGTTTAAACAGGGAAAGAAAAATGGCATCAGTATTGCTATCTGCTCTTCAGTTAGAGTTTTTTCAATAAATAACATAGTAAATGGTGTTGTCATGCTACTGGAAATTGCTATAGTAAATGGTGTTGTCATGCTGCTGGGAATTGCAAATGATGTAGCATTTGATATTTCGGGTGCCTCAAATGAGCTTGTTCTTTTCTTAGCTCAAGTTGTGATTGATGACGGACTAGTTCCCCTACAAGTAGAAGAAGAAAGTAACTGTAGGCTGCCATCCAAATGCAGCAGGGTTGAAACTGTGTGGAGGGGTCGATTGTTTGAAGCTGGTTCGTCAAACTCCCAACTGTGGGATCCTGGAGGAAGGGACTTGGTCTTCCATGACTATTGCACAAGGGGAGTTTTCAGAAGAAGATTTTGTTGGAAAGAGACATTTGTGGAAGTAACTACATGGGAGAATGAGTTCAATGTTAGGAGCCAATGTCCCGAGCTCAGACTTAAGGACAATTCTGTTTCTCAAGAGGGTGGCAATGTTAGGACCCCAACTGTGGGCTCATACTTCCAAGCCCACTGTGTGGGAATTTATGTTAGGAAAATAGAAAAGTTAAGAGGGAGAATGCTGATGTGGCATGGGGTGAGGAAAGGATGTCACTTAGGTAAGGGAATTCGGTTATATATGTGCTGGGTAGAGAGAGAATGGGTATCTTTTGGAAAAGTATGAGTTTGTTGTGGACAGTAGGCTTCATGCCTCTATAGGAGCTTGGCTTTGTGACAGTGTGAATTCCATTCCACTGTAATTTCTCTTAATTTTCAGAAATAATACACACCTAGTTTCCATTACTGAGTTCTCTTTTATCTCTCAATTGCTACCGCTAATTCGGGTTCCTAACATAATAATGGATTATGAACTTATGTTTTCATGTCTTTTAATTGTTCCAAAGCCATTTCCTGGAGCGTATTTATCGTACAACTTGTCCATGTTACTCGATCTTTACTTCAAAGGCTCATGTAGAAGAGGAAGAGTAGTCATCAGCCATGATGAATTATTTTACGTTCTGAAAACCCTCATCCTTTTCCTTTTGCTGTCTGTCTGATAGTTCGTGTATTTTGCAGGTGAGCATCTATCCAGCTGTAAAAGCACCTATAGAGTTTTCAACTCAGGTATTTGTTTGTGTGTATCTAGGATCAGTGGTTCATATTTCACTAATATGATAAATCTTAGTAGGACCAGTGTCGATGATTTTTTTTTTTTTTTTGATGGATAGTGTCCATGATATTTATTCATTATCTTCTACTATTTCTTGGTCGTAAGCAGGTTACTTCGGGGGACTATATTTTATGGAATACTCTAGGTAAGTGCCCACATGTTGCTACAGTGTAGAAATTGGAATGGTCACCTAGGGGCATCTGAATGGCGGGGGCACCATCAGATATCTGATAGAAACTGAAATGATGTTTTTTTATTCTTTGCCAAGTAATGTGGATATAGCCAATTGAATCTGGCGCACGAATGGCTCATGACAAAGTAATAAATGTTCTTAGTTTCGATATATCAAATGTTTTATTTGATCCCTTAAAGAACTCCTTAACAATTTTATTTTGATTTGAGACATTATATGTTATCTATCTATTTAAGGTGATGGCTAGGGTGAAGTATCACTCTAGGTGGTACAGGGTGGACCATCAATATTTTACCTGTTTAACAGGTTTCTACTGCTCCTCCCTTTCCCTCTACTGCTCAACCCATTTGGGATTCACCTGATAGAATTTTCGCCCACTCAAATGTAGTGCATTTTCACCTTTAGTGTTCCTCATATATCCACCAATGATTGTGTTTTAAGACACCAAATTTCTGACACCCGTAAGCTAACAACAAAATAAATTCTTGAGATTTGAATCGAAGGCAAACATTCACGTCCAGCGAATCTTGGTGCTTATTCTGAGTTTAAGGAGAAATGAAAGTGAAGCTGAGAGTACCTTAGGAGCATAGTTTTGAAAAGGACAAAACTTACCTAAAATTCTTTAGGTGTGGTTGGTATTGTTTCTCTCACAAAATAGATACATTTTTCTCTTTTTATCTACTCCTGCTATCTCTAATTTCTCATAACTATCGCTATCAAAATAGTTTTTATCATGTTTTGTAAGAGAAACAACACCAATCACACCTAAGGAACTTTAACCAAGTTTTATCTTTTTAAAAAACCAGTTGAATCGAGAATTGGGTGGACAAAGAATCAGTCAAGTGCCCTGTTTGTTTAACCCTAAGAACTGAATGGTTATAAAAATAGCGAGAAGTTGTAAAAATCGGTTTGAACCAATCATTTGCAATCTTTCAATTTTTTTGCAGTTTTTTATTTTTAAGAATAAAGACTCATTTTAGTCCCTTGAGGATTTACACGCGTGACAAAATGGTCCCTGAGGAAAACGAAGTCCTCAAATAGTCCCTGAGGATTGCAAACATTGGACACGTTAGTCTCTCCGTCCAGATCCGACCAAAAGGGTGGTCTAACGGAGATGACGTGTACAGTTAAATGTCTAGTAGGATTTTAAAACATGTCAGCGTGGATTTTTTCAAAAAACGACATCATTTTGGCCCAATTTAGTCCCTATGCCAGAATCGTTTGAAAATATTTAAAAAATGGACTCATTAGTCCCTAACACAAATAGCCAATTTGAGTCCCAAAAAATAAACCCATTTTAGTCTCTCTTTCAACATTTATTTCTCGGTGAAGTTAGGGTTGGCATCTATTTTCTTCCAAACTTATTTTTCAAGAAGTGTAGGACTTTATATCTATAATATTGTTCTCTTTGAAACCCTATAACAATTCTAATGCAGATTAATAGCTCCCCATTACTGGACTTGCTCCCGGAGGATCAATTGCTTCTCTATTCACTTTATCACTATTGGATAGCGTTGATTTAAAAAAGAAAAGACCTCTCTGCATCACCTTTGGTTCTCCCCTTATTGGTGACAAGAAATTTCAAGAAGCCATATCACGTAGTTCTACATGGAATTCTTGCTTTCTACATGTTGTCTCTTACAAAGACCCCCTTCCAAGGAAGTTCATCACAAAAAATACTGCTCTAGCTTCTATAATGAGTCCTCACACGGGTTCTTCTTACATGGCCGTTTGGAACATTCCTCTTGTGTTCGTGTTCTGATACATATTCTACTTGTTTTGAGAACCATGACTCCATTTTGGCACTTCCTAAGGCCTCAATCCATGATCAACATCAAAGAAATCAGAGAAGAAGAAGCTTAGAAGAACAACAATAGAGGTCAACCCTAACTTCTCAAGAAATAAAGGTTGAAGGAGGGACAAAAATGAGTTTTTTCTTTCAAGGACTAAAATGGGTTATTTGTGTCGGGGACCAATGTGTCAATTTTTTTTTTGAATATTTTCAAACGATTATGGCATAGGGACTAAATTGAGCCAAAATGGTGTCACGTTTTAAAAAAAAAAACCACGCTGTCATGTTTTAAAATCTTAGTAGACACTTAATTGTACACGTCTTCTCCGTTAGACCATCCTTTTGGATGGATTTGAACGGAGGGACTAACGTGTCCAACATTTACAATTCTCGGGGACTATTTGAGAACTTAATTTTTCTCATGGACCATTTTGTCCCCGTGTAAATTCTCAGGGACTAAAATGAGTATTTACTCTATTTTTAATTAATAATATACGCTTTAGGCCAAATGAAGGTCCAATGATATGTTACAAAGATCAATATACAAGGGTTCTTATTATTTATCCTTTGATTAATGATATTTTTATTATATAATGCATTATTTAATGTTAATTTAAAATCAGTCTTGTCTTAATTTATAATATTTTGCATTATACTCAATATATTGTTTAATATTAAAAATATATATTCAATTATCACTGGTTCAACCATGATTCAACCATTGCATTGTGAATCAGTGTCTTCACTTATTCAGTTTCCGGTTTTGTAAACAACTAGTGTATTAACTATCCACAGGGTGATATTTGAGGGTTATCGCGTCACGTAAAAAAATAAGTAGCCGAAAGTATTTTCAAAAGAAAGCATAGACAAGTTTTTAATATAATAACAAATAATAATATGATTTAAGGTTAATTCACAGTAAGAATTAATAATACAAACTAAATGGTTGAATTCATGTCAGCAAACAAATTTTTATTGTTTAGTGTTAGACAAAACATGAAAAACATTCAAAGATGATGAAAAAAATAGAAGCTCAGCTTAGAGAAAGAACATAAAAATGGTTGGGTTCGTGTTGCTTGTATTTGTTCCTACATCAAAATCGAATAAAAAAGAAAAAATAAAAGAAAAAAAGGATAGCAATTGACTTTTTTAAAAAGAGAAAATAAAGACGAAAAAAAATAACAATAGTGACATAGGTATTCATTTTTGTTTCATGAATACATAAGTGTTTATAAATTAAGTGATAAATGATATTTTAGTATGATTCTTTAGTTTATTTCAATATTATTTAATTTCAAATTGAATTTCAAATTCGGAAAATCATTTAAAAGAATATATTTATGAATATTAGTTAATTACGTTCACTAAATGGTTAATAAATATATCAGGTGTCGAAACTCATTAACCATCAACATAACTTCATTAACCACAAATTTGAACGTGATTAACCACGATTTTCAGGTGTTCAAATCTACATGTAGTTGAACACTTGGAAATCATGGTTAATCACGTTCAAATTCGTGGTTAACGAAGTTAGGTTGATGGTTAATGAGTTTCGACACCTGATATAATCATTAACCACGTATTTAAACTGTATTATACACTTAGAAAATTGTCGCAAAAATTGTCTAAATTTAGTCGGCAAAAATGTCATTTCTCCTAATAAGGCAACGTACAACATGCACCACCTAAAATGTGGTGTATCAGTGCACAATAGGTGAACACCTAGGATGCTCATCTTTTTAAATTTAACAGTCAAGATTGTATAACCTGTCAAAGGACAAAATTGTCTAATAGTGTGTGAGAGAGAGAGTCTCCCCCTCCCCCTCTGCGCAGTGGCAGATACATGTGTTAATTTCCTTCAACATGACAACCCCGCTACTGGAACCACCAATCTTTTTAAGGCATCCAGTAATGAAATATAACGTTTTTATTAAGAATTTATGATGGAAGAATCCTCTGTTTCCTCCATATCCATATTAATTTTCTAGGGACATTGTAGTCCACCTAAGAAATAATTTGACCGATATTTGATATTTTAGAAGACTAAATTAGTAATTTTCATTTGTTGATGGACCAAATAGGTCTCCGTATTTTCTGTCAAAAACTAATTTAAGCCATTAATCTAAAAAAAATTATACTATGGGTCCATATCTATTTTTGATATGGGGTAAAATATAAAATTATTAAGTATATTGAAGTTAGAAAAAAAAATGGCTAAATTACAAAATTGGTCTTCTAAGTTTATTTTAGGTTTCAATTTGATCCTCTACGTTTTATTTGTTTCGTTTTGGTCCTCTACGTTTTATTTTAGTTTTCAATTTGGTCCTTTCCGTCACTAAAAGTCAATTGTCCGTAGCTAGAATTTGGTTTTTAGCTACGGACAATTGATTGGCTTTAGTAATGAGCAAACTGTTGTAACTTTTAAAATATAAGGGACCAAAACGAAACAAATAAAACATAGAGGACCAAATTGAAACATAAAATAAATATAGAAGACCAATTTTGTAATTTAGCCAAAAAAAATTAACACATGTATCTGCCACTGCGCAGAGGGGGAAGGGGAGACTCTCTCTCTCACACACTATTAGACAATTTTGTCCTTTGACAGGTTATACAATCTTGACTGTTAAATTTAAAAAGATGAGCATCCTAGGTGTTCACCTATTGTGCACCGATACACCACATTTTAGGTGGTGCATGTTGTACGTTGCCTTATTAGGAGAAATGACATTTTTGTCGACTAAATTTAGACAATTTTTGCGACAATTTTCTAAGTGTATAATACAGTTTAAATACGTGGTTAATGGTTAATCACGTTCAAATTCGTGGTTAACGAAGTTAGGTTGATGGTTAATGAGTTTCGACACCTGATATAATCATTAACCACATATTTAAACTGTATTATACACTTAGAAAATTGTCGCAAAAATTGTCTAAATTTAGTGGGCAAAAATGTCATTTCTCCTAATAAGGCAACATACAACATGCACCACCTAAAATGTGGTGTATCAGGGCACAATAGGTGAATACCTAGGATGCTCATCTTTTTAAATTTAACAGTCAAGATTGTATAACCTGTCAAAGGACAAAATTGTCTAATAGTGTGTGAGAGAGAGTCTCCCCCTCCCCCTCTGCGCAGTGGCAGATACATGTGTTGATTTTTTTTTGGCTAAATTACAAAATTGGTCCTCTATATTTATTTTATGTTTCAATTTGGTCCTCTATGTTTTATTTGTTTCGTTTTGGTCCCTTATATTTTAAAAGTTACAACAGGTTGGTTCTTTCCGTCACTAAAAGCCAATTGTCCGTAGCTAAAAACTAAATTCTAGCTACGGACAATTGACTTTTAGTGACGGAAAGGACCAAATTGAAAACTAAAATAAAACGTAGAGGACCAAAACGAAACAAATAAAACGTAGAGGATCAAATTGAAACCTAAAATAAACTTAGAAGACCAATTTTGTAATTTAGCCATTTTTTTTCTAACTTCAATATACTTAATAATTTTATATTTTACCCCATATCAAAAATAGATGTGGACCCATAGTATAATTTTTTTTAGATTAATGGCTTAAATTAGTTTTTGACAAAAAATACGGAGACCTATTTGGTCCATCAACAAATGAAAATTACTAATTTAGTCTTCTAAAATATCAAATATCGGTCAAATTATTTCTTAGGTGGACTATAATGTCCCTAAAAAAAATTAATATATCTGACAATTAAGATTTTTGAAAACTAAATTAGTATTTTTTATTTCTCAAAAAATAATAAATCTAAGCATTTTTTATACAATTTAAATCTTTACTCTTTTTAAAAAAAATAAAATCGAAAAATACAAGAGATAAAATTTTTGCCCCCAACAAAAAAAAAAAAAAATTTCTCGATCCGCCACCACCTCTGCGTCCTGTCCCTGTCGCCCCCATCCTGCCTCCTCTCCCCCTCACCCCTGGCTTCCCACATCCCTCCGCCACCCGAATGTTCTTATCAAGGTATCCAATAATAAAATATAATGTTAAAACTTTCATTACTGCTAGTTGTACGAGGCAATCCCAGGTTGAGAGTCGAAACAAGTATGGATCAAAGAGGAATTTAGGAGTGGTGGTATATATACATTGCTGGTAGAACATGAATACCATGCAGAAGAATAGCCTAATAGGAAATGTGGTGCGATGAGAATGAATCAAAGAGATGGAAAACCAATGAGTGTAAAATAAAAAAATAAAAAAAGCATGAAAATTAAGAATCAATTAATATGGATATGGAGGAAACAAAGGATTCTTCCATCATAAATTCTTAATAAAAACGTTATATTTCATTACTGGATGCCTTAAAAAGATTGGTGGTTCCAGTAGCGGGGTTGTCATGTTGAAGGAAATGGAAGAAGTTGGAGGCCATGTCGGGCACTGAGCAGTTCCGATAGCAAAGGGCGTAAAAGCCGGCGTAGTAAGGAAGGTAGATGGCGTTTGCGGTGGTTGGATCTTAAATTCGGTTACGTTTGCATTGAGGCCCATGAGTACAAACCTGCTTCTTCCATTCCAAGAATAAGCGTATTTACCTTTTTAACCTTAGAGTGTACGGGTGGACTACACACAAAGTAGTCCACCGTATAAGTGGCCCTCCTTATAAATAGAGACAGTAGAAAACAAAAAGTTAGGGTTAGCCGACAAGTGAGTGTTTAAAAGGACTAGGGCTTAAAGAGGTACGGCTGTGGAGAGAAAAAAAGGAAAGTAGATCAGATCTGAAGGGGTTGGCGGCGCCGCTGCTCAAGAACGTTGTCCTCCTCCTCCTCCTCCTCATCTGAAATCAAATTCATGACCGCGTTGCCTTCCTTTTCAGTAGCTTAATTTTCAAATGGAAACAGCGCACTGCTCTTTTCATTTTTAAAATAGGCATTGCCAAATCCTCTGCTTGCAATTCTGGCGGAAGAACACGACCTTCCTTGATTTGGATGCAGATGTCTCCATAATGCCTATTTTAAAATGAAAACTACAATACGCCGTTTCCATTTGGAACTATTGTTAAGGAAGATAATGCTGACGAGTTCTTGAATTTGATTTTAGCTGATGTGGATCTTTTTATCGGTCAAGAAAGAAGAAATGCTAGCTTTTCTTCTTTAGGAGCAATGTTTTCTCCATTTTATCCTAATTTCATATGCTACTCATCGTTTCTATAGGTTCGTGTCACCGCATACTCTTTTTTTGTTGGGTTCTAATATGTGCTTGTGTTAGTGATGTGGTGCGTTTCACTGCATAATTTCAGTGTCAATTGATTTTTTCACTATAGATTCTGAAATATGCGTTGTTGTGATTCTTACCAATGCTTACTAGAACGTCAGGATCTGTTTTGGGAAAGGGAAAAGCGGGAAATGGGAAGGGAATAAAAGAAAAAGCTTTCTAATTATTCCCCTTTTTTAACACTTAAAAGTATTAATTCTAAATGCTAAATCTCTTCTTAAGATGATATGGATCCGAAGGGTGACTAATCTATGGTTACTGCTAATCTATAGGTTTATGGAGCAGACAGGAACAAAAAGGACAATATCTCTCGGTATGAAGTTTGTGTTTTTCTCTCATTCTCCTTTTGCAGCTCTGATTCTTCTTCCCTAACTTTCTAGCTTCCATAGACCAATGTTGTTGATCTTGTTAATTTTCATTCTTGATTTCTTCTCATGGGGTTTCCAGTTAATTTTCCTTTTTGATTTTCTTATAGATTGTGTGCCTAAGAAAGGTAGTTCTAGATTCTCATCAGAAGATCTCATCCTCAATATCAACTGTTCGTTCAACATCGTCCTGCTTGTCTCTGTTTTTAATTACTTTGATTATTTTGATAGGTACCTGAAATACTTCTACTACTCCACTCCCCTCTTTGCTATTGTTGATTGTTAGATGGAATTGTTTTTAACAGTTGTGATTTTGTCTGTTCATGGCATTATTATTTTGTTTGGTTTAAGGGATTTACTAGGGGTGAGTTCATTGTCTCATGGTGTGGAGCTTTTGATCCGATTGTCATTTGTTGGGCATAAATCTAGTATTTCTTTTTTATGATTTGTTATTTCTTGTGCCTTTTTTTTGACTTGTTAAAGCTTGTTTTTGAAATTCCTTTTGGCATTAGTGGGGAAATGGTTGGGATGACAATGATTCTAGTCATGATTTCTCTCTTCAGCTGAAGAGAGATCTGGAGGGCAATTCTGAGAAGAAATTAATCATATAGGTATGACTGAGGTATTTGAGCTCAATGTTGTGTGTTTGTTCTCAGAATCTTTCTTGCGTGCAAAAGAAATGAAAACTTTGCCTACAATTACTTGATGTGCCTTCTTGTGTAACAGCGAGGCTGTACGAAATTACTATGGATATTGTTGCATGCACTGTTAAAGACAATTAGACATTGGGATGTTAGAAAATGAGACGGGAAGCGAATCCAAACACACTGATAGTTGTGTTTTATTTCTTTTCTCTCCTTCCTTTGGAGATTATAGATATTGGAATGTTGGATATACAGTTTTTTACACTTGTGAACATATTAACTCTACTTTTAGATGTTTACACTAGTACTGCACCCTGCATAGGCAGGTTACTTTCAAAGGTCTGTTAATCGGGTTTTTGTTTTTTTTATCCCTTTTTCCATCCATATAAATACAATATAAATATTTTTATTCATTATGATATATAAAACTAAATTCTAAAATTATAAGAAATTATAAATAACTTGTGACCCTTGCTATTACCCACATTTTGTGTTTCAAATATATTAGGGATTTTTTTCCTACTGAAGTTGCTATACAATTACTTGTGACACCTATAAAAATAGTTGTGGAGTTGTGGTAAAAGTTGAGAAGGGAAAAAGAATGAGCAATACTATGCATTTGTAAAATAGTGTTAACTTTCCTCAAGGTATTTGGAGTGCAATTTGGACTCTTGGGTCTAGGGGAATTCAAGCAGCCACGAGCATCGCCAATCAAGCTGTGAGGTAAACTTGTTTGCTAATACTCTCTGGAGTATATTGACTGTCAAGAATCAATATGCTTTTGGGGACAAATACTTTGATCCACATGTGATAAGGTATGCTAAATTTCTTGCTTTGGAGGGTGAGGGTTGTCATTGGTCGAATGTCGAAGTCCAAAAGTATGAATCTCGTATGGTCGGGTGGGTGCTTCGTGTTGATGGTTCCATTCAAATAAATTTTGATGGATTAATTACTCAAGATGGTAAATATGCTAGTTGTGGAGGTGTTTTTTGTTATGATGAGGGGAGTTGGATTGTGGGTTTGGCCGTAAATTGTACTACCCAAGGTAATTAAAACCAGACCGATCGATTCAATCGGTTGGATTGGAAATCGGACTTGTGTCCGGTCCAAATAAACCTGAAAACCGCTTAGCATGAAAATCAGGCTGAAAACCGAAGAATCGGACAAAACCGGCGGTTGACCTGTTTTCACGGTTCAAAAAAAAAGGTTTTTTTTTATTTGATCCTTTGTTCTTTGGGACTCTCGTGACCTCTGGCGTCTGTTTTCTTGGTCAATTGGTAGAAAAGGCAGAGACAAGGAGAAATTGCATCTTTGTTATCATCATTGAAACAATTGATGCTGTGTAGGAGAAGAGGAATAGGGGAAAGTGAGCGTGGGTGATGGTGGGTAGGAAAAAGGGGAAGAGCTCTGCAAGAGACGAATGGACGTAAGAGCTTTGCAAGAGATGAATGGAGGAGAACGGATTATAGAAATAAGGGAGAGAGGGGATGAGGTGGCGGCTGAAAGAGATGGGGAGATTAGGGTTGGTTGCCTTCTTTATTTTACTGCAATGAGTTTGGTTCAACCCAAATTCTTTGTTTCTCTGTGTTTGTTTTAAGCAAATGGGCTTGTGTTTTATTTTTTTTAATTGTATTTAAATTTTTAGTGTTTGCTTATTACTTATGAGTCTTGCTAACGAGTGCCTTAAGGAATCAATAAAAAGAAAGTTTGTCTTAAAATTATAAAAGTTAGACACATTTCAATATAATAAATACACCATTTTATCATTCAAATCTCTTTTGATTTCTTAATCAATGTCTAAGGGTATTAGCATTTTGCCATTACTTATTAGCCAGCATATCATGGTTGAGAATTCGTGAGTATTTATGAATGAATATTGGTGAGAATGAGATCGTGAATGGATGCATAATAACACTTCTATGATTTTTTTATTAACCAGTTTTTTAGGGGCCCGTTTGATGGCTAGGATAAAGGAGACATGATAGGATAAACTATCATATCCTGCCTTAATCTAGTGTTTGGAGAGTCAACATGATAAGATAATTCTAGAGCTGGCAAAACGGGTTACTTGGCCAGCATCGGGCCAGCCTGCATCGGGTTCGGGCTTTAGAGGGCCTGGCCAAAAAGCCCTGGGTGAAATTTGGGCTCATAATTCACAGCTCAGCCTAGCCCTACACGGGTTGTGGGATTTTCGGGCATATAAAACAATTATTTTTATGACATACCGTGAAAAGAAAGCACTCTACAGTCAAAAACTCAGATCCCAAAACAGTGACAGAATAAAACATTAGGTCCCAAAACGGTGACAAAACAGAACTTAGATCCAAAAACTCAATAATCAACAATCAATATGGTCCTCTGAACATCAACCAAACATTTCTCATAAGACTAATTAATTAATGGAAAAACTAGCATAAAGCAGGAAAAGTAGAAATCGTGAACAAGGAGAAAAGAGAAAGAACAAAGAAGAAGAAGGAAGATGCTGCCATTGCAACTGGCAGCAAGTCGGCGCCGACAAAGATCCCACCACCGATCCCTCCCTCCTGCATAAACCCTTCCTTCCCCTCACGAAGGCAGTGCTCGTGGTGTCACCGGTAACTGCAACGGGATGAGGAGACACGAGGAGACTGTGACGCATGGCGCGGTGGGTCACTAACCGGAGGAACGCAAACGGTTGCATAAAGCTGCAACACGCAAACGGTTTCCCTTTCCCTTCTATGCTTGTTGCGCCGTTGTGAAAGAATAGGAAAAATAGGGTTTCTTTTGTTGAGAAACCGAAAGAAGAGGGTTACTTGAGATGTGGGCTAGATCCTAAAGTCAGGCAAAAAAAAAAAGAGATATGGGCTGCTGGAGTGGTGTTTTCAAATTTTTTAACTCGTGGCCCATAATTTTAAGTGTAAGAAGCATATCATTTTTATGTTTAAGTACTATAAGTATCATATTATGTGGCCTGCGGTCTGCCCGAAATCGGCTGGGCTAGCCCGGCACGGGCTTGGGCTTCATCGAATCGGCTCAAATTTAACTACTCATGCCTATATTTTTTTGGGCTTTTTCGGGCCGGCCTGACCAGCCCGACCCATTTTGTCAGCTCTAGATAAGTCAATCATGTCACTATATTCTGTCTCTCTAATGTAAATCTTATCCTGGGTTGAGAGCCGGGTTAGAAACCAGTATTATAGGATAAGAAAAAAAATTCTCATTTATCCTTGAAAACATAATTTAAAATCTAACAAAACATAAAAATGTTTAAAACAAAAAAACAACAAAACATTAATATTATAAATTATAAAATAAAAAATTGAATTTTAAAAATAGTAGAAGTATTTAAAATAAAAATTTAAAGTTAAAGTTAAAAAAATAGAAGTATTTAAAATAAAAACTAAAAATTAACATTATAATTATAAAAAAAATTAAATTAATATTTAATTTAATACTAAAAACCTATGTTATCAAAACTGGACCAGACCGAGTGGTCCGATCGATTGAACCTGGAACCGGATCCCTGTCTGGTTCAAACGAACATGAAAACCACTTTGCATGAAAACTGGGGACTGAAACGGAAAATCGGGCAAAAATCGGGAATTGGACTGGAAAATCGGAGCAAAATGGGATGTTTTTTATCCTTTTTTTGGTACATTGATTTATATTAATATTATTAGCAAAGTACTTACGTTGTAGTATTTGTGATTATTTATTATTAGAATGTTATTATGACTCATTTTCCTTGGTTTAATTTGTAATTTTGTATTTTATATGTTGACTTATAACATTTTAAATAGAGTTTAATTTTTAATACTGTGAAGTTATGAATATTATGATATTTTTTGTTTATTCTTGCTTGATATATTATATTAAAAATATTATTTAATCCATTTTCGGTCCGACCCGATTTAACCCCAGTCGAACCCTTGAACCTTGACTCAGTGCCTTATCCGGTTCAATGGCCGATCCGGTTTTAACAACCTTGCTAAAAACTATAATATTAATTTAGGTTAAAAGCTATTTAAAAATATTAAAATTAATTTTAAAATATTATATGTAAAAAATAAAAAATTAGAAATTATAAAAAAATAAAAAAATATAAGAATATTTAAAATAAAAAGTAAAATTTAAATATTCATATAAGAATTATAAAATTAATAAAAAATATTATAAACTAATTTTAAAAAATTATCAATAACTTTGTCAAATGGGTAATTTTGTCATTTATATAATTTATATCCTATTGTATTATTATTTGGTTTATCTCAAACTCATGATATGATAACATAATGTTATCTAGTTTTTTATGAGGTGTACATTAAACGCATGATATGATAAGAGTTTATCATGTCCATATTCTATCATTTCTTTATCCAACTCTCTTATCCTATTTGTTCTTATCATATCCTGACCATCAAATGAGCCCTAAGAGTTTTGGGCCGATGGACTATTGGACTTCTTTTTTTACATTTTTAGAGCAAATACAAGAATGTTTTATGTAAATTTATTAACATAAAATAACAAACTATTTCATATGTTACAAAAATATGAAAATATTTTAAAATTTATGGTAATATTACCTAATAAAATATATATAAAAATTTTAAAATTGTTATTTAATTATTTTTTGTCTCATTCCGATCTGACCCCGGTCAATCCTTTAAACCTTGAAGCGATGTCTTTATCGGTTCAATAGCCGGTCTAGTTTTGATTACCTTGATACTACCTCTGTCTCTATAAGTCCCTTTTGGCAAATTCATACAAATTAAGAAAATTAGTTAATACATTAAATTTTTCAACAATGTGTATTATTTTCCCAAAGTTATTTTAGCTTATCATCTCCCCATTCCCTAAGACACCTACGAGCGAGAAATGATCACCTCATTTGCTATTGGCTACAAATTTTTTTTAATTAATTAGAGGTATTTTAAAAAAAAAATATTTAACACATCTAATAATTTGGAAAGTCTTATAATATTATTAGTAATTTATATATAAATATATAATCTCAATTAATATAAACTTATAACTCGTATATAAATATATAATTTGATACTAATTTTATAATCTATATACTGTATTAAATTGGTAGCTGATAGTTACAGTTGCCTCTACAGTAGATACAGTACCAGATTTTATCTTCTTTACATAAAAAATGGTCCAATTACTACGGTGTTCCTGCGATACTATGATACTTTCATCACCTCGTGCTTGGTGACATCACTTTCCACGCGCTATTTAACGTATTCAAAATATCAAAATATCAATATATGTTATAATAAGATATAACCCATGTGTTCTACGGGTTTATTTATATTTTATATAAATATTTTTAAAAATGTGTAAAAATTATATAATTTAATTATATAAAAATATTTTATACAAATCTCTTAACAGATTGTTGTTCACCTAATATATAGTCATTTTTTAACATTTTTTTCGTTTTTATTAAAAGACTTGATATGTTTATCCCGATGTTGTATGTTTAGATTGTAGTTTTTTTTTCTTTTAGACTTTATGCCTTTGTTGGTATAAAAAAATATGTTAAATATAATTTTATTAATTATAGAATAATGTGTAATAATTAAACATAATTATATTGACAAATTATATTTAATAACATTTATTTATGAATTATTTTTTTATAAAATATTTTTTAGCATGTCTAATAATTAAAATTATCATTTTTGTAGTAAGGTTATCATTGAAATAATTATATATTTTTAATATGCATATTTTTTATCTTATTCAACAAATAATTTCAGTTATTATGGTTAAATTATTGTTGACAATGAAATATGTAATTGTTCATGATAAAGTATAAGTTTTATTAAATGTAATCCCATATTATTCAACAGTTGTTTTTGGCTTTTAGTTACTATCACCACATATAATCTATTTATTGGACATTGTTTTTTTCTCCAAATCAAATGTCATTTATCATAAAAAAC
Source organism: Calophaca sinica (assembly GCA_037113605.1). Lineage (NCBI taxonomy): Eukaryota > Viridiplantae > Streptophyta > Magnoliopsida > Fabales > Fabaceae > Calophaca > Calophaca sinica. Next base: position 5,104,858 of record CM073731.1, read on the forward strand.
TACTTATAAAATAATTTTTTTTACATTAGTGCTATATTTTGATATACTTTTTATGTGAAATATTTAATTTCTTATAATAAGGAGTTTTATCCTATTATACGTTTCTAATTTAATATTAATATTTTTAAGTAACTTACTTGGTACCCTTTTCTTTAAAAATATAATAAAATTTAAGTGTTCATCAATGATGTGAATTATTTTTTCTTTCTCATCTACATAGTACTGCTACTAATTTTTGCTTTTCCATTATGTTATTAAATTATAAATTTAATGTTTAAAACAAATTTTATATGTTAAACTTGCTCGTAACTTTTGTCACATAAAACTATAGTTTTTAGTCACTATATATGACTATAAAACAATTAATTATTTTTAAAATTAATTAATTATTAGATTAATGATAAGAAATTTAAATAAAAGTAAAAGATACAGTAAACAAAGACATGATAACAAATTTTCATATATTATAATGAAAAATATTTTCATGAAATTAATAAACATTCTCTTAATAGAAATGTCATAGTAAGATTGCGTCAAATTATTTTAGTATTGTTTAAAAATATGACCTAACATAATTTAATATTTTATAATAGAGCTTCTCTTATATTAATATAAAATACATCTAATTTTTATTCATCAATGATATATTATTGACATAAAATATGTCTAATTTTTTATAGTCGATATAATATCATAAAAGGCTTCAACCTCGTATAACCTCCAGTAATAATTAAATATTTTTTGAACATATTAATCACATTGAAAATTGAAAATGAAAACCTTTTACTTATCCTTTAAAATTATTTTTATAAGATTTTTTTGAAATACTAATTACATTAAAAATTGAAAAAAAACCTTTTACTTGTCTTTTAAAATTCATTTGAAGCCATTTTAATATGCAATACATTATAATTTTATAATGTGATAGAATTTTTTATTTAATAGTTAAAATTTAATAGTATGTAGTGTCATTATTTATATTCAAAAAGTTTAACTCAATAATATACATTTGTGTAATAGATAATATTTGATAATATACAATTTTCTTTAATTATTTATAAAAAATTGTCTCATTTAAATAGTTGTTTCTTATTATAACTGACTAAAACTCTACCTCTTCCTCTTATTCCACTAACCCATGAGTTTATTGGTAGTTAAAAGAATAATTCTTATTAATGTGAAACCCTTCCTTTCAATACATTACTGTTACACCAAAAAGAATTTCAAAAGCACACTAATTATTTACTATTTCAACGATAACTTAGATTAAATATGAAACAATAGGGATTGATTATAGAAATTGAGGAGGGATGGTACCAATTAATAAAAACATAAAATTGTTCAATTAAGATTAAATTTTAAGATAATTTTTTTAGCTGTAAATATCATTTAGTTTTCTCATTAACTAAATTGGTCATCATTAACTCAATCGTAATATGATACTTAACACTATTTTTTGAAATTATTATAAAATATCTATTTCAAGCTTAAATTTTTGTTGTATTTTTATTATTAAAGTATAATAATTAAATAATATTTACATTAATATATATAGCATTACATTTTATAAAAAAAATAATTATTTTTATTTTTTATAGAACTAAGTATCTTTAAGATATATTAAAATAAATATTCATTAGTACTTATTATATGAGTTATTTATACTATTTTAATATATTTATTTTATAAAAGTTAATAAAAAAATTTAAAAGAACCCGTGCGTAGCACGGGAACCTTTCTAGTTAATATATAAATTAATGGTTAAAAAAAAAACTAATATAATTCGTAACAATAGAATAGCTTTTCGCTTAGCTTTAGTAACTTTAGATCCAACATGCTTCACATCATGGCGTTAAATACAAAGCAGCTTGTCGTTCAACCATCGAGCCGATACAGAGATTCCCATCCTTCAATCATGTTGGCATATACAATTTCTCACAATTCTGAACGACAAGATGCTCTGGATGCTTCACAATTTCTAACGATGGCGCAGATTGTCATTCAACACAGGTCCAGCATGCTTCACGTCCTGGACTTATGTTTTAAGTTGCTCCATTATTACCAATTATATTAGTTTGTGTATTAATTATAATATTAGTTTCAGATTATACTCCCTCCATTACTTTTTATAAACCCTTTTAGATAAAAAAAATATATTAAGAAAAATAGTTAGCATAATTAAATTGTCTATAATGTATATGTTTTACCAAATTTATCTTTCAATCATACTTTTAATTAATTAATGCATGTTTCGAATTTTTAAATACTATGCAATTAATTAGGAGTACTTTTGAAAAAAATTAATTAATATATCTTGTAATTTGAAAATAGGCTTATAATTAATTAACAAATTTTGTTCTAAAAAAGACTTATAAAAAGTAACGGAGAGAGTATATTTATTTCATATTATATATTTATAATATATGAGTTATAACTTTATTTATTTATATATTTAATTAAGGTTATATATTTTTATATAATTTTATGCATTAATTATATTTTTTATTTCAGATTATATATTTATATGTGTTGCCAATTATATTATTAATTCATATTATATATGTTTGTATATAATTTACCAATTATATTACTGATTTCGGATTATATATTTATATACAAGTTACCAGTTATATATATATATTACTAATAATATTATTAATTTCAGGCTTTATATTTATATATAATTACTAATTAGAAACATGAAATTAACAATAAAATTAGAAACTTATATTATTAGATTTATATAATATACCATGTCAGTAATTTCAAAAGGAAATTACACCATCAACGTAAAAAAGAAAACACCTATTTTAAGTTTCCTTAGCTTTTGTCAAGAAAGGACTCACTAGCTAAAACAAGGAAAACTATTATGAGAGAATAAAAAAAGCAAAAAGAATCTAATTTATTTGACCCTATAGACCTCCCTCCATCCCAAGTCAAAGTCAAAGATAGACCCCGGCAGTTTCTCTCTTCCTCACAATCACGATTTACACACACACACACACACACACACACACAACACAACACAATCTCGTGATCACCTCTCACGAGTCAATGACCTCTCTTCATCAGATTTTGCTCTACGATCTTCATCAGATTTTATTCTATGAAATCTCCGAAACCAAGATTCTCCTGAGGACAACCAAAACAAAACAGGAAAACCAACTTGTTTTAAGACAGGATGGTCTTTTGGAGTTTCATCACCTCCCGTGTAGTTGTACTACTCCTAATTGGCCTCCTGTCCCTCCTCCAACCCATCACCGCTATCCGCCTCGGCCTCGTCCGGCTACCCTCGCCGGACCTCCCTCTTTTCCGGGAAGCCCCTGCCTTCCGGAACGGTGAGGAATGTGGGTCCACAAAAGCTGATCGTATAAACGTGGCCATGACCCTTGATGTTAACTACCTTCGCGGAACCATGGCTGCAGTGTTGTCCATGTTACAACATTCAACGTGCCCAGAGAACCTTGCCTTCTTCTTCCTCTCTGCACGCGACGCTCCTGAACTATTCTCCAGCATAAAATCCACTTTCCCTTATCTAAACATGAAGATTTATCGCTTTGATTCTAACCGTGTTCGCGGCAAGATATCGAGGTCCATTCGACAGGCATTGGATCAGCCTTTGAATTATGCAAGAATATACCTGGCAGATACAATACCAGAGGATGTGAAACGCGTGATATATTTAGATTCTGACCTTGTTGTGGTGGATGATATAGCTAAGCTTTGGGGGGTGGACATGGAAGGGAAAGTAGTGGCTGCTCCAGAATATTGCCATGCAAATTTCACACTCTATTTCACCCAACAGTTTTGGTCAGACCCGGTTTTGACAAGGACGTTTGAGGGAAGGAAGCCGTGTTATTTCAACACGGGGGTGATGGTGATGGATGTGGATAAATGGAGAACAGAAAAGTATACAGAGAAGGTGGAGGAATGGATGGCAGTGCAGAAGCAGCACAAGAGAATCTACCAGTTGGGTTCTCTTCCACCGTTTTTGTTGGTTTTGGCAGGGAATATTAAAGCGGTTGATCATAGGTGGAACCAACATGGTTTAGGGGGAGATAACTTTGAAGGCAAATGCAGGAGCCTACACCCTGGTCCCATTAGTTTGTTGCATTGGAGTGGGAAGGGCAAGCCGTGGTTGAGATTGGATTCTAGGAGGCCATGCATCGTGGATCATCTATGGGCACCTTATGATCTGTATCGTTCGTCCAGACACTTTTTTGAAGAATAATGATGACGACGAGGACACCTCTCCAGTTGAATGATCCAACCCATCACCACACGGGAAGGGAACAGCATGCAGCTTGAGAGGCAGCAATGGAGATGGAGTTGTGAATCCATCCATTTTTTTTCCCTTTCTTTGTCTTGGTATTTTTTCCATTTAATTTTTTTCTGTTCGTAGTGATTGTAAAAGCATAACATTATACACATTACGCTGATAAATTAGTCTATACCTCAAAATTGTATATTAGCTGGGTTAGTGCTAACAGCTTCAGCTTTTCACAAAATTGTACCCAATTTTGGTATTTGTTTCACTGTAAATAAATATTATGACATTTCTATAATTCTATGTATATGGCACTCCATTTTTCTAACAGAAGGACCAGTCTTTGCTATTAGTGTTATTTCAATGTAGAGCTAACTCCATAAGCGAGATTATTCCACAACAGGCCCTTTTTTGTCAAAATACACTTCACCGTTACATTTATAGCCACATACAAATCACATAGTCAATTAATCATGGAACGATTTACATTTTGTTTTGAGAGGATTAATGCGTTACAATACACCAAGGAGAATTAAATATAACGTAAACATAGCCTCCAGTGGGCCAACGCTTTTTTTGTGCAGAAGTTTCCCACAACCTCTAAGCAAGAAGCAATTTCCCAACTTAGTTTAGACCAACATGGCATCCCATGCACTCCTGCTGCATAATAAACCATTTTTTTGTTGTTGACAAATCCTGCAGAATAAAGCATATTAAGTGACAATAAAGCATGTCTTTAGTGTGTGTTTGAATAATGCAACTGAAAATTTTAGGAAATCTAAAATTTTAAAAAATCCAAATTCTTCAAACTAAATTTCCTTTATTCGTAAAATTTGTTGTTTGGACAAACATATTAATTTTTTCCATTCTAAAAATCTTTGAATAGAGCAATTTGATTCCCTCGATGATTATAACAATATTGATTACTTATATTTAATTTTAGGGTTTAGCATTTTAAATAAGGCAAGATTTCACGAAGGAGATTAAGTAAGCGTGTTATGAGAAGAAGAATATTGATCTCGCACGAAGAGACAACAAGAAATCGTATGATCTATGTGCTTCATGAATCTATCTCTATCATTAGAAGCCACAATGGTGACGGTACAAACGGATCAAAACCAAGAAAAATCTACGTGCTTTATCTGGATCAGATCAAAACAATATTCACAAAAACCTTGGCACCTCATAAGTAATGTTATCAAACCTTGCATCTTATGAAAGAAGAATCTTGAAGCTAAGGGTGTGTTTAGATGGAGGGTTTTGGAGGGAAAAGAAAGGAAAGACTTATTTTTCATTTTTAAATTAAGGAAATTATAAAATGTTTCTAAAAACGAATAAAGAGTGACTGATCAATGTTATACGATCAACTATCATGTTTGCGGAGAATGCCTTAAAATCAGTTTTGGGAAGCATTGAAAAGCATAGAAGTGTTTCTGCAGTGTGTGAATCGATTCACACATAGTCTGAATCGATTCACTGGTGATCTGGGCGTGATGTGCAGTTTTGGAAGTCTCTGTGAATCAAAGTTGAAATTCGCGAATCGATTCACCTATTCTGTAAATCGAAGTGTCTCGCTGTGAATTCAATTCACGGGTTCAGTGAATCGAATCCCTGGAGTTTTAACTGAGTGAATCGATTCACGGTTAAGTGTGAATCGATTCACCAACACTAGAATCGTGAGTTTATAAACGCAGATCGCAGATTTTGGGACAAAACGTGCAGAATTCGTTTTGGGGAGATTTTAGAGTTTGAGAAACACATTCAAACACCTTGGGGACTTAGGGTTTCATAGAGAGAGGTTCTTCTCTTAATCTATTGTAATTCTTGAGTGAAAATCATTGAGTGAGAGAGAGATTACATAGCTAGGGATTTTGGAATTGTTCACCTTGAACAATTGAGGAGATTGGAAGGGATTTTATAAATCTTCGTGTAAAGAACTCTTTGATCATAGTGGATATGGAGGGCTACTCTCTCCTGGGGATGTAGGTCATTGTTGGCCCGAACCTCGTCAATAATTATTGTGTGTCAATTCCCTTTCCTTCATCTCTTTTATTGTTAATTGCGATTTTAGGGTTCAATTGTACATTGTTAGATTTGTTCTTTGTTAGCTGGAATTGTTTGGTTTGGTTGCTAGTTGTTTTTCAACCTGTGACAACCACACTAAAATTTCAATGGAGCCGCTACCAATATTTATTTTTTAGGAAAACATTGGAAAACCTATTTTTTGGATATTTTTGAATTTAACGATGAAAAAGGTCTTTGAACCAGATTTTGAGTTCGGGAGTTGGTTACGCATAGGAAAAGTACTAGCACCCCTAAAGCGCCCATAAAAACGGTACCTTTAATTATTCAAAACAAATGTTTGCCTAAAATTGATTCCCTTTTTGGTTTTATTAGCAATAGTGCCTAAAAACTAATTTATTTAAAAAAGGAAAGTACTTCGTTTAAAAAAGAAAGCTTTATTATTATTTTTGTTAGAATCCAGAAAAATTCCTTTTTTAATATTATTACTTTATCCATTTTTTAAAAATAACACAAAAATGAAAAAAGGAAACTTTGGAAAAGAAAATAAACATGATTTCGATTATGTTAACTTATTAAAGAAAAAAACATATAAATGAAAAAAGGTAGAAACTTTCCTTTTTCGCTTTGATGCCCCTCTTAATGGGAAATTTGCAATTCGGTCCCTACAAGGTTTGGCCCCATTGGGAGGTCAAACCCTAACACTAGCTTCGAGCCTCACATGATGTAAAATGAGAAGATAAATAAAAAAAACTTAGTAGCAACAAATAAACACGATCCAAATAGAAAGATAAATAAAAAAGTTAATAAAAAATAAAGCAAGCTGAAGAAATATAATAGAATAGATTAAGGCTAACAATCTGAATTGCTATTATAGATCAAAAAAGAAATAAGAGAAGGAGATGAAACCTGGGCGAACAACTCGGGACCCAGAAATTTACAGGGTAGCAAAAAATTAAATCCACCTAAAACTAAGAGTGTTTGTTTTTCTTTTGTGGCCTCACAAAGATCTCAGCAGCGGCCTTGCTCTCGCTTCTGTCTCTCCTCAGATTCAAAAATCAACTTCCCTTTTTTTTGAGATCCAGAACGCTCTCTTGGTGACTCTTTTCAGATCCCGAAAACTCTCATCGGTTCGCTCCCCTCTTTTTCTCCTCTTTGAGAGGCTTTTATAGCATTATTTGAATCTATTACAGAAACAAAGAAAGACCAGGATCAAAATAAACTGGGAATATAAAGAAATAAATGAAGAAAAAGAGAATAGAATCACTCCCTGATTTGGTTATGGATGTCCATGTTTTTCTCTCAACCGAATCTCCATAAATCTGAGACATATTATCGAAAAAATGGGGATTTTGGTGTGATTTGGTTTGAGATTAAGAAAGAGAGATTTGATTGATTCTCCAAAATATGCTTTCTGAAAAGGAAAGGGATGGAAGAGGACTTTTTGCCTTATTTTTTCTATTTCTTTCTTTTGCCTTATTTTTTTATTTTCTTTATTCATTCTATGAGACCAAAAATATTATTTTTATTTATTTATTTATTTAATATTACTACTACTAATTTTAATAAGCAAAAATAAATTAAAAAAAAGAGGCCGGACAAAATTAGGGTATGACAGCTGCCCCTCCTTAATTATATTTTACTTGAAGGTCTTCGTGCATTCGTTGTAAAAGGTAATTAAGGTTAAATGACTCTAATTTTGTCCAGAACGAAATTGTTTGAGGATGCGAGATTGGCTCCCGACTTTGCTTTGGGATTCTAGGTCTGATTCCTAGTGAATTCCCGGTAAGTTTGAGGATACGAGATTGGCTCCCGACTTTGCTTTGGGATTCTAGGTCTGATTCCTAGTGAATTCCCGGTAAGGCATAGGTTTAGTTCCTAACTCTTACAAAATTGGTGAGAGATTCTAGGTTCGATTCCTAGTGAATTCCCGGTAAGGCGTAGGTTTGGTTCCTAACTCTTACAAAATTGGTGAGAGATTCTAGGTTCGATTCCTAGTGAATTCCCGGTAAGGCGTAGGTTTGGTTCCTAACTCTTACAAAATTGATGAGAGATTCTAGGTTTGATTCCTAGTGAATTCTCGGTAAGGCATAGGTTTGATTCCTAACCCTCACATCTTTGGTATTGATTACTTCCCTACTTAGGGAAAGTTTAGGGTGCGAGCTTCTTCGTCACTCGACACAGGTTTGGGTCAGATTCCCAACAAGGGTAAGTCAGGTTCTTAACTCTCGCTAAAAGGTACAGATTGGCTACCCTATTTAAGTAAGGTCCGAGATATGAGCTTCTCTATCACTCAATATGGGTTCGGGTCAGATTCCCGGCAAGATGTAGGTCAGAATCTAACTCTTGCTAAAGTATGGACTGGTTTTCCTATTGCAGGTGAACGTCCAGTGTATGAGCTTCTCCGTCACTCGACACAGTTCGGGTCAGATTCCCAGCAAAATGTAGGATAGGTTCCTAACTCTTGCTAATAAGTGGATTGGGTAGGTTGAGTATTAGTTCTTACTGAGTAGCAACAAACCAATTGTATGTAATATTTGAGAGGGTGGGTCAATGGACCCAAAAACTTTGAGGTCGTAGACCCAAAAGTATTGATGATCATGCAAGATGCAATGAATGGTATGTCATGCATGAGTATTATTTGCTTTGAAAGATTTTTGATTTCCCTGAATTCCTTTTGAGGACGCTGCCCCTAGACTCGTGGGATGATAACTTTCTGTCGGATTGCTTGTCTGAATGGTTGACTTTGTACTGCACCAGGTTTGCATATTTGCCCCTTGATATATCATTTATGGATCCTCAAATTTTCAGCTTCATGCTTTGAATGCCCTTGGGAGGATTATATTGACAACTTTGATCCATAGAGACCTTTCAGTGTCCCTTTGGCCTTCGTCCGGCCATGTGAGGAAGGATCTATGTAGAGATGCGGATCACCTTGTGTAGTTCTGAAACTGGAACGAAATCCTGAATGCAAAGCTTGTAGACGATGGGCTCAGCTTTTGCCCCCAGCTTCTCAGTTTATGTTTAGATCTGCGGGGTCCAATCTGGGTTGACATGTTTGTAAATTTGACCCTAAATTTTTCCTAGGCCGCTCTTTTCGAGTTTTCAACCTAGCGGGTCGCTCTAACTTCTGCCTAGACCGCCCTTTCAGGTTTTCAGCCTAGCGAGCTTTTCTTTTACACTCTTTTTTTTTGGTAAAGCAACTACACCGAGGAGTTTATATGGATTTCCTCTTTCAAAAATCAAGTTTTGAGAAAATATGAGCAATTAGACTTTGATCAGAATGGACTTTATTAGGGTTGTAACGTGGCCAATGGTTAAGGGCTATGAAAGAAAGGATATTTCGGGCTCAAAAAGTATTTAAGGGTTTATGAAAACAAGGACCTTTAGTGCCAAGATGTACTTTGATGGTTGCTAGCACAATTGTCTTGTTTTGCTTTTGCATTTTTATTCATTTTTCTTTGCAAGCTTCTTGATACGTTGCATTTAATATTTGCTTGCTTTGCTTTTTTTTTTAACAGACAAAATTTAATGGACTATTGTGCTAGCCTTCAAAGGGGTAGCAAGGGATAACTATTTTTTTTGTATTTTTTGGATAGAGAAAAACGGCCAAACTTCATCTCAAAACCTCATTGTTCAAATTTTCACAAAAATTAATTTTTGATAATTGCGCATTTGCCTTCCCATTTTATTTTATATTTTTCTTAACTACTTTTTTTATCCTGGATTGACCATGTATCAAGAAGGGAAGTTGAAAAATTCAAATTGCATTTTCATTGATGTATTGAAAAGGTGGGAACAAAGTGGGCCCTTTACAAGATATGCCTCAGGGCTTCGGGCAAAGCCTAAAAACAAATGAAGGTTGTTTAAACAGGGCTATTCCTTGAAGTTTTACCACTTGGTGTTGATTAGAGCCCAACAAATCTCAATGGAGTGGCCCACTGCCCCAGTGCATGTCGTGATGAGCATAATTTGGATCATCGTTTGTATCTTCTTCCTGCTCTTGACCTATACTATGCAATGGTTGTTGAGCTTCGAGGTTGCCTTCGAGGTTACCAATCCTTCCGCTTGTTATCCCGGCTTCCACTCTTTCTCCGACAACAATTAGGTCTGAGAAACTTGAAGAGACATTTCCCATCATCAGATCATAGAAGGGTTGTTGAAGTGTGTCAATAAACATGGTAACCATATCTTTTTCAGACAGTGGAGGTTCCACCTGGGCTGTAATCCCTCTCCATCTTTGGGCATACTCTTTGAAGCTTTCATTGCACCCTTTTACCATGGTTTGCAACTGGGAGCGGCCAGGAGCCATGTCCATATTGTATTTATACTGTTTGATGAAAGCTTTAGCCAAACCATTCCATGAGTTGATTTTGCTCTGCTCTAAATGCATATACCAGCGTAGGGATGCCCCGGTAAGACTCTCTTGGAAGAAGTGGATTAGGAGCTTATCATTACTGGAGCAGGAGGCTATCTTCCGGCGGTACATGATGAGGTGGCTTTTTGGACAAGTTAAACCTTCATACTTGTCGAACTCATGAACTTTGAATTTTGGAGGAATTACCACGTTCAGGACCAAACATGCTTCTGAAGCTTTGAACCCAATATGATTTGCCCCTTCGATTGCTTTCAGCCTATCTTCCACAATTTGGAGTCTCTCCTGATCTAGGGGGTCTCCTGATGGGCCATCGAAAGCATCTCGATACTCATTAGTGTTGATGGAATGGTTCTCATCAATGGTCAATTTTGGACCCAAATTCTGCAAGAGGTCCAATATCTTGTCCATCTTACCCTTGATTTAGTCGAGTTCTTCTCTCATTATTTGCTGATTCTGTTCCAACAAGTCCATGAGTCTAGATTGGGCTCAAGTCCAGTAGGGATGCAGGGAAAATTTATTTGTATCTATTTTTCTGTTGAGGGGGAAAATGAGTTACGTTATGAGGATGCCATGATTATGCATGTCATGAATGTTTTTTTTTATGTACATTTTATGCAAAATAATATGATGGATAATGGAGAAATATTTTTCTATTTTTTCAATATATTGCTTTTTTCATGCAAAAGGAATGGAATGGAAAAGAGAAAATATTCTTTTTTTCTTAAAATGGATGAACATAGAAAATGGGCCAAATGCCCCTTGTGAGGTAGACCATTAATTCCTAAGACTTTAGGTTCTACGACTTTGATCACATGGAAAATAAGACAGATAGAAATTGCCCCTTTGGTGATATGGGCCGGTAGTTCCTTAGAACGGATCTATGGTCCACATAAGTGTCTTTCCATTGGGTGACTTTAGGATACTAATCTAAAAAGGTTCCTAGAGCCAAGGGTCCTATTTTCGAATATTACCGCTGATAATAGGTAAATTATTAAAGGGAGTTTTTCTCAAATAGGGCCAAACTCTAGGTGAAGCCTTCGCAAGGACCCAACTGGCCGTACGTCCAGCATGTGCTCACTACACGGCCTCTCCTAACTTAAAGTTTTTTTTTTCCAAACCCGGGTATAGGGTTCCACTCGTAGTGTGCAAAAATGTGTTAAGTGAAGTGTGTGAAGGAGCAATAACCTAAAATACTACCCGCTACAAAATAAATTAACAAATACATTTATATACAAGGTGGCTATCCTAAAGTTCATATATACATGTGAAACAAATAGAATAAAGCAAAATTAAAACAAATAAATCAAAGATAAGAATAAAAGAAAGAAAAGGGAAATAAATCATTTAATAGGCAAACAAATTAATTCAAACAATTTTAAGGCCTAACTCTCTAAAGTCCCCAGTGGAGTCGCCAGCTGTGACAACCACACTAAAATTTCAATGGAGCCGCCATCAATATTTATTTTTTAGGAAAACATTGGAAAACCTATTTTTTGGATATTTTTGAATTTAACGATGAAAAAGGTCTTTGAACCAGATTTTGAGTTCGGAAGTTGGTTACGCATAGGGAAAGTACTAGCACCCCTAAAGCACCCATAAAAACGGTACCTTTAATTATTCGAAAAAAATGTTAACCTAAAATTGATTCCCTTTTTGGTTTTATTAGCAATAGTGCCTAAAAACTAATTTATTTAAAAAAGAAAAGTACTTCGTTTCAAAAAGAAAGCTTTATTATTATTTTTGTTAGAATCCAGAAAAATTCCTTTTTTAATATTATTACTTCATCCCTTTTTTAAAAATAACACAGAAATGAAAAAAATGAAACTTTGGAAAAGAAAATAAACATGATTTCGATTATGTTAACTTATTAAAGAAAAAAGCATATAAATGAAAAAAGGTAGAAATTTTCATTTTTCGCTTTGATGCCCCTCTTAATGGGAAATTTGCAATTCGGTCCCTACAAGGTTTGGCCCCATTGGGAGGCCAAACCCTAACACTAGCTTCGAGCCTCACATGATGTAAAATGAGAAGATAAATAAAAAAAAACTCAGCAGCAACAAATAAACACGATCCAAATAGAAAGATAAATAAAAAAGTTAATAAAAAATAAAGCAAGCTGAAGAAATATAATAGAATATATTAAGGCTAATAATCTGTATTGCTATTACAGATCAAAAAAGAAAAAGAAATAAGATAAGGAGATGAAACCTGGACGAACAACTCGGGACCCAGAAATTTACAGGGTAACAAAAAATTAAATCCACCTAAAACTAAGAGTGTTTGTTTTTCTTTTGTGGCCTCACAAAGATCTCAGCAGCGGCCTTGCTCTCGCTTCTGTCTCTCCTCAGATTCAAAAATCAACTTCCCTTTTTTTTGAGATCCAGAACGCTCTCTTGGTGACTCTTTTCAGATCCCAAAAACTCTCCTCGGTTCGCTTCCCTCTTTTTCTCCTCTTTGAGAGGCTTTTATAGCATTCTTCGAATCTGTTACAGAAACAAAGAAAGTTCATGATCAAAATAAACTGGGAATAAAAGGAAATAAATGAAGAAAAAGAGAATAGAATCACTCCCTGATTTGGTTCTGGATGTCTATGTTTTCCTCTCAACCGAATCTCCATAAATCTGAGACATATTATCGAAAAAAGAGGAATTTTTTTGTGATTTGGTTTGAGATTAAGAAAGAGAGATTTGATTGATTCTCCAAAATATGCTTTCTGAAAAGGAAAGGGATGGAAGATGATCTTTTGCCTTATTTTTTCTATTTCTTTCTTTTGCCTTATTTTTTTATTTTCTTTATTCATTCTATGAGACCAAAAATATTATTTTTATTTATTTATTTATTTATTTAATATTACTACTACTAATTTTAATAAGCAAAAATAAATTAAAAGAAAGAGGTCGGACAAAATTAGGGTACGACACATCCCAATCTTGTTTGAACACCAACAATGTTATTCCTTCATTTTAAAAAATAAATAAAAGAAATAAAAGAACCCTTTGTTTCTCATCTGAATCGGCGCTTACTCAAGGAAACAATTGTGACTTATGAAAGATAAATCAAAGAGCTAAAGATTAAAAAAACTCTGCATCTCATTTACAACAAGTCATTCAATGAAAATGGTTGCTGATCGTCTCATGCACAAAATGATATACAAAAAGAAAGAGTTTTATGCTCAAATTCAAAACTTGTATCTCTATCATGTTGAGCAACTTATATACATAAAGAAAATCAATAATTGAACAAGGATATGAACATTTATAGATCTGATCAAAGTGTTGCAATTGAAAAAGTAATACATTGCAAAATATGAACAACAAAGCTGAGATTGAATTGTTGTACTTACTTTAAAGGTTTCATTTGGTTTTCGTTTATCATACCTGTAGCTTGTAGCTTGGACTCATCTTCCAATTATTTTTTTTATTTTTTTATTAACTTATTATATCCTTTTGTGACCTTAGTTCCATTATAACCAAAATAAAGATCTATGGATTTGTGATTTGCATGTGTATTAAGTAGTTATAACTAGAAGATGAGTAAGCTTATGTTATTACACTTTTTAACAAGTAACTTGAGTACAGAAAAAACAAATATGAAAAACTTGAGACATTGAGAGTGTATCGTATGAGGTCTACATTTTTTTATCTATATTGAAGTTAGCGTACTTGTTGGTTTTGAAATGTAAATAGAAATATACTTGCTGGTTAATTTAATTGGCATTTTTATTATAGCTTACCAAATAAAATTCCAAATCATTTATGTGAATTGTTGTTTGGAATTTAGGTGCATTATAATAATCAATCTAACAATCTTAAAAATATTCACTTGACTCAATATAGCCTTTTTAAATAAAAAACCAAGCTTCTTTCTAACTATGGCCACTAAAACGAAATTAATAACTTATAAACTTCGACATAAAATATGAAAAAATATTCACACAAAAACATATTAATCATGTGTTTTTTTTATTAAAGGGGATATTCAGTGGCAGTAATAGACATATTACAACTGTCCCCGAGGGGATTTGAACTCTATCCCTTGAGATTACAAGACCAAGCTCCTACCAGTGAGCTGACACCCCATGGACATATTAATCACATGTAGTTTACATGAATTTGCATTTAAAAGTTATAGTCTTACCAATGGAAAAAATAATAAGTTAAATGTAAACATATATGTTTTTCTTTTTTCACTAAATTTTGATGTTAAAGGCTCTACTAAAATAGGTATTGTCCTATGGGCCATTTTAGGAGAACTTTTGAAATCACATGGAAAAAAATGTGTCTTAAGAAATTTAACATGTTTCTAATTGTGGGGACTCATTTGCCATTACTTCATGCTTCTGATAGTTAATATTGTATAAAACATATACAAATATGTCTTAAATGAATCAATAAGTGGTAAATGATTCTCATACCATATACGCAGACAATTTTAGGGCAATCTGGTTAAACTGCCATTTATTCTGCCTCACATTTGTGAGGCCTTTCAGATAACGCATCTGTCTTGCAAAATTATTTTTACCTCCTCTATTTTTTTTCCGATCAGCTAGTAGAAATGGTAAACAACAAATACACTAACGGCAACACTCAGGTTCGAACCCCGGTCCTGGCGTTCCCATGTCGCTGAAATTGCCAAAACAAGTTGCAATGGTTTTCTTATTGCAATTTCATGATTCCATCAAAGGAACCAGCTTGTGAATTTGGAGCCCAGGTAAAAGTCTCAAGGTGTTAACCTGTTCAACAAAGGCTTGTCAATGTTTCCATCATTAGTGTTGTAGTTTTTTAAATCAATATATTTTCTTTTAAACATAATTTTGTAAGATAAGCAATCTTTCTTTCAACCAGCTATTGCAATGGCAATGACGCATATGTAACTACCACTTGTATAAAATCTAAGCTTAGATTGTAAAGTTGCAAGACTAATTCTTCTAACCTAGAGGTTTAATTTTAACGGTCGTCTTTTCTTAGATCGTTGAATCAAACCTTATTAAAATTTTAGTAGGAAAATATCGTAATATGTGCTTGAATTTGGTGTGTAATTAAAAAAATTAGTTCACTTAGCCCTTAGTGGTAGTATTAGGTTGACGAAGACACAAACCTTATTTTAGTTCTAGCACTGTACTAGGATGGACTATTAATATATATTAAATTGAGGGTGGTAATAGGTCAATATTCAATAATTGTAGTTTATAAATTTTCTCTACACTTATTTCCAATAACATAAAATACACCATTTTTAAAATCTATATATAATTTCACCTTGAGCTAATATACTAAATCCACTTGCGCAGTGCGCGAGTCAACATCTAGTGATTTTATTAATCTTAAATTGTAATTTATTCGTAGCCAACTTTCAATAGAGCTGCACACTCTAGTAGTTATGAGCCATGTATTTATTCATGACATAAATTTATTTGCTTCTTTCTTTTTCTATTATGACTGTTCAATCACGGTGAAATGCTTTGCATATATTGATCAAATTGATGAAGCACACAAAATTCTCCTAAGAAGCATATCAGCTTTAGTTGGCAGAAACTCATAGTTGCAAATAAATCTATGTAAAATGGTTTATGGAAAAAGTGCATAATTGATAGTTGTTGACAGACAATTAGTGAATCATATTTTGATAAAAGAAAAGCACTTGAATATTGTATAAAATTTTTTATTTTTGAGAATCTACTTCCTTAGTTTTCTAATTAGTTACATTCATTATGCTCTTATGGATATCTTTATTAGATTGTAAGTATTTTTTTTTTTGATAAGCAAAAATTTATTAGAAACGGGAGTACAAGGGGTACTCCGAACCCATAATTACAAATACTCAAGGAAGGAGGTGCGTCTCATTAAATCCTCTCAAGGCCAAAACCCAGTAGGAAAAAAGACCAAGAGAGGAAAAAGAGTACATCGTCCGAACTTGTGTAGTGATACATACGGCCACCAAAGTAACAAACGCGCAATTCATGACTGCACAAACAAACTAAAAATTATCTGTGAATTTAATCCCCACATGTCTTCAACCCTTATACCACCAATCCTCCCACTGTGTTTGATCTGTGAAATCGAACAACAACATTATACATAATAGCACCTCATGCTCCCAATTCTAGCGAACATAGGAAACCGTCGCACAAACCATATCAAAATTCTGCATAGCAAAATTCTCCACCTGTATAGCAAAATTCTGCACTCCATATCTCACCCAGACCCATATCCAGCACCTACTAACTTCAATTCGATAGCAATTGTAACCAAGAGGGATTATCAACAGCAAATGGTTACATGATGGAGAAGCTTATATATTGAGTGAAGTAAACAGTTGGCACGTGTAAAGAGTCAGTGAGAGTTAAGAAAATGTACTGGGTTCATACACCAATCGGAGAATATAACAGACCTACTACGACCTTCCCTATAAATGAACCACCCCCATGAGCTGTGTTTAATTTGAGCCAACAGGTTGCTAAAAACCGGGACCTCCTCTCTGAAAATAATTGCATTGCGTAGATTCCAAATATTCCAGATAACAGCCAACCAAATCAAATATTTCACTTTGCCAATTTTCCTACCCCTGACAAACTGCCCAAACTGTGTAAAATGCTCCACACAACTCCCGGTCAAAGCCCCATCCACCCCCATCCAATTCAAAACTGCACACCAAATATCATAGGAGAATGTACAAGAGAAAAACAAGTGGTTTCTATCTTCAATTTGCATGGAACAAAAAACACATATTCCTCCTTGAGTGCCAAGATTAATGCCTCTCCTTTGTAGTTGGTCACAGGTGGGTAACCTATTAAGAAACAATCTCCAGACCAGCATCAAAATTTTGGAAGGTACAGAAGTCTTCCATACCTTTTGTAGAATACAATCCAATACAACATTTCGTTCATCATTAAAGGATACTTGCATCAGATTTTGGTAGGCGAAACTAACTGTGAAGTGGCCTTCTTCTTCTTCTAATTTCCAGAGCCACTAATCCTCTATGTCTTTCTTTAGGGATACACTATTCAGAATGTCATATAATGCTTGAATTTGAGCTTCTTTCCAACTGAAAATCCTCCTTCGCCATGCGACATGCCACTGCCATCCATCACCTTCCCAATGCCCCGAATTAAATACCTTTGCCTCCTTGTGTTCAGCAGCCGAGAATAGTCTAGGGAACAACTCCATCAGTTTTCCGTTATTTGACCAGTCATCAGTCCAAAATCCAAATTCCAATCCTTTACCGAGTTTTGGACGAACCTTTTCATGAAACCAGGCTGAGTCTAGGTGCGCTAGATCCCTCCACTGTAATGACGATTTTGACCCAACCTTAGTGAATCCATATCCGTTTCTAGCGATATTACCATACCTATGTGACAGAAGCTCATACCATATTGCCTCTTTATCAATTAAAAATCTCCACTTCCATTTAGCAAGCAAACTTCTATTGAAAAGCTCCATGTTTTTTATCCTCAATCCTCCCTTATTTTTTGGAAGGCACATTTTCTCCCAGCTCACCCAACTAATCTTTTTGATATCTTCACTTCCACCCCACAAAAAATTTCTTTGTAATGCTATTAGAGTTTTAAGGACTTTCTTTGGCATTTTGAGTTTTAAGGACTTTCTTTGGCATTTTGTAAAAAGAGAAGAAGTACAATGGTAAACTTGTTAGGACTGAATTAATAAAAGTTAATCTACCTCCATAAGATAGATGGCGACTCTTCCATGTAGACAGTCTACGCTTGAATGTAAGTATTTGCTTTATTGTACTCCTACAATAGTATCTCCCTATGGGCTATATATTTATAAAGTTTTAGTTATGTTGCTGCTTTTGAAAAATATAAATTTATAAGTACCTTTCATATAATCCTAAAAAAAAGTACCTTTCATATACTTTGGACATTTTGGTTTGTCCCTATAGGAATTTTTTTTTTTTTTGTGTATCTTCCATCAAGTTTGAAGACCTAGCCCTTGATTGACAGTAGCCTTTGTACTCTCTCGTAAGGTTCATGTAGTTTTTCAAAAGGTCATATTCTCCATCTTCATGTTATTATTTGTGACAATTTCACTCAACTGGTTAAATTTTTTGATTGGGTACAATTTCACAATTATGAAGCCCTTAGTCGTTGTTAGTTGTCTGAACATCTTTCAAAGCTTGTTTGAGATAATTCTTCTTTAATTGGTTTAACATGGCTTTAGTTTCATAGTTATCAACACATTAATTGTTGTTACTTGTCGTGATAGCTTTCAAAGCATGAAACAAAGTTGAAATCTGAAGAATATATGTTGGAGAATCAGGCCCAATCCCGATAATATATATTCTCCTACATTTTTTTATATTTATTTCGTCAGATTTGATTGTATTTTATTATTAATTAGTATCTTCTATTTTAGGAAATCATTAATGTATTTTTTTCTATATAAGCAGCCTTAGTCTGCTGAATAATACAAGAAAGTATTTTCTTTCCTTGTTCTCTACATGGTATCAAGAGTTCTCGATCTTGAAGGTCTCACTTCCGCGTAAAACCCTAGTGGGTACTGTTCATTCCGTACGGGGGTACTGTTCATTCTGGTGGTAATGTTCGCGAGGTACTGTTCATTCCCTACATGCACTGTTCATTCCGTACGACGGCACTGTTTATTCTGTACGACGCACTGTTCATTCCGTACGACAGTATTTTGATCAAGGGATTACTCTTTCTCCTTCCTCATGACGAAAAACAACTCAGGGAAGCAGTCTCCTTCAAGCTCATTTCCATTCACTAAGGAACAATTAGACCAACTGTACAAGCTTCTTGAATCTCAAAATCCTTCTTGTGCAATAGCTCAGAGAGGTAATTTTCTAAATACTGCCCTCCTTAGTGTCAGTCCCAGTCATGCTTGGATCATTGATTCAGGTGCTACCGATCATATGACTGGAGAGTCGAGTCTGTTTTCTTCATATAGTCCCTGTGCAGGTAACCAGAAAGTTAAAATTGCATATGGCTCTCTTTCAACCATTGCGGGAAAAGGTTCCATAGTTCTATCACCCTTATTAACTCTTAAGGATGTCCTACATGTCCCTAACTTGTCTTGTAATCTTTTGTCAATTACTAAATTAACTCGAGATAGTAACTGTCAAGCTAACTTTCTTCATTCTTATTGTGTTTTTAAGGATTTGAACTCGGGGAAGACGATTGGCAGTGCTAAAGAGAGTAGGGGACTCTACTACCTTGAAGAAGGAATCGACTCCAGACCACAAGTTTAATCTATAAGTTCCTGTTTTGAATCTATTTTTGTTTCTAGTAGTAATGATGACATTATGTTATGACATTTACGATTGGGACATCCAAGTTTCTGTTATTTGAAACATCTTTTTCCAAAATTGTTTAATGATAAAGACCCATCTTTATTTCATTGTGAAACCTGCGAGTTTGCAAAACATCATCGTTCCTCATTTCCTATTCAACCTTATAAAGAATCTAAACCTTTTACAGTTATTCACAGTGATGTTTAGGGTCCAAATAGAATAAATACTTTTTCTAACAAAAAGTGGTTTATAACTTTTATAGATGACCACACTAGACTTTGTTGGGTATACTTGTTAAAAGAAAAATCTGAAGTTGGACAAGCTGTCAAAAACTTCTTCAAAATGGTGCAAACTCAATTCCAAACTAATATTCAAGTCTTTAGAAGTGACAACGGGAAAGAATATTTCAACATGATTTTAGGAGATTTTTTTCTTGAAAATGGTGTTGTGCATCATAGTTCTTGTACTAATACACCCCAACAAAATGGGATTGCGGAAAGGAAGAATAGACACCTCCTTGAGGTGGCTCGTGCCTTACTCTTTGAAAATAAGGTGCCAAAATACCTATGGGGTGAGGCTGTTTTGACTGCTGCATATTTAATTAACCGTATGCCATCCAAAGTCTTACAATTTCAAACTCCTCTCAATGTTTTCAAAAATTGTTTTCCCTTGGCTCGTGTTTCAGCTGATTTGCCATTGAAAACCTTTGGGTGTGCTACTTTTGTTCATGACCATAAGCATCTAGGAAAATTAGAACCACGAGCTATAAAATGTGTTTTCATTGGTTACTCCCCTACCCAAAAAGGTTACAAGTGTTTTGATCCAAAATCCAAAAAGGTTTTTGTGACTATGGATGCCACATTTTTTGAAAAACAACATTATTTCAGTGACATTCATCTTCAGGGGGGAATCCAAAAGAAGATTCATTTGAAAAAGATTCGTTTGAAAACACCATTTTTTTTGGATAATGTTTATTTGTTACAAGAGCCTGAGACTGATTGTGTTGCACCAAAAGAAAATACCCATGAATCCTTACCTGAACCCATTCCCACTATGGAAGAGGTTCTCATTGATTCTGAGGCGACATCTTTAAATCAAAAGCATGACCAACAAGCCTGTGAAACTGGTGATGAATCAACCGTAATGCCACAACAAAATAATTCCCATAAAGAGACAAGAAATAGGTTCAATGATGGTGACAAAACTTGGAAGGGAAAGGTCTTTGAGAAGAAAAACCATAAGAAAGGAAATAAGGAACTCACTCTCCAGCACTGCCAAGAGTCCGAACCAAGAGAAAATTCACCTAGTGAACCTGGCACAGGTAAGTCTTCTTCTGAACCTATAGGTCATGATGAATCTTCTGCAATAGATCTCCCTATAGCGCTTAGGAAAGGTATTAGATCTTGTACTAAGCATCCTCTATCCAAGTATGTGTCATATTCAAATTTGTCATCCTCTTTTGCTGCATTTACCTCTCAGTTATCTGCTGTAGAAATTCCAAAAAATGTACAGGAAGCTCTAAATGTTCCAAAGTGGAAGGAAGCTGTGTTTGAGGAGATGAGAGCCATTGAGAAGAACAAAACTTGGAGAGTTGTGATGTTACCAAAAGGAAAGAAGACTGTGGGTTGTAAGTGGGTTTTCACTGTGAAGTACAACTCAGATAATTCAATTGAAAGGTACAAGGCTCGGTTGGTGGCTAAAGGCTTCACCCAGACTTATGGCATAGACTACTCAGAGACTTTTGCCCCTGTTGCAAAGTTAAACACTGTCAGAATTCTTCTATCTCTTGCTGCCAACTTAGACTGGCCACTGAATCAACTTGATGTGAAGAATGCCTTCCTCAATGGTGACTTAGAGGAAGAAGTATACATGGACTGTCCTCCTGGCTTTGAAAGAAAATTTGCGTCAAAGGTGTGTAAGTTGGAGAAATCACTCTATGGCCTTAAACAATCTCCAAGAGCTTGGTTTGAAAGGTTCACCCAGTCAGTAAAAAGACAGGGATACACTCAAGGACAAGCAGATCACACATTGTTCACAAAGTTTTCTCCTAATGGAAAGATCGCTGTTTTGATAGTCTATGTAGATGACATCATCCTCACCGGAAATGATACGGTAGAAATGGAGAGATTAAAGAGAAACTTAGCAAAGCAGACCGAGATCGAGGGATTTGGGAGCATTGAAATATTTCCTTGGCATGGAGGTTGCTCGCTCAAAGAAGGGAATTGTAGTCTCCCAAAGAAAGTACATTCTGGATCTCTTGGAGGAAACTGGGATGAGTGGATGTAGGCAGTGAGACACTCCCATGGATCCTAATATGAAGCTGTGGGAGAAGGGTAGTGTTCCGGTTGATATTGGCAGATACCAGAGGCTAGTTGGTAAACTAATTTACCTATCTCACACCAGGCCTAATATTGCATTCTCTGTGAGTGTTGTAAGTCAGTTCATGCACTCTCCCTATGAGGAACATCTTGAGGCAGTATACAGGATCTTAAGATACTTAAAGACCAACCCGGGGAAGGGCTTGTATTTTAAGAAAACTGATGAGAAGAATGTTGCTATCTTTACAGATACAGATTGGGCTGGTTCAATTATCGACAGGAAATCCACAACTGGATATTGTACCTATGTGTGGGGAAATCTGGTTACTTGGAGAAGTAAGAAACAAGGAGTTGTTGCTAGAAGCAGTGCAGAAGCCGAGTTTAGAGCAATGGCTCAAGGTATTTGTGAAGGCTTATGGATTTACAGAGTCTTAAAGGAACTTAGAGCGACAATTGATCTACCTTTGAAGCTCTATTGTGACAGTAAGGCCGCAATAAGTATAGCTCATAATCTGTTCAAAGATGATAGGACCAAACATATTGAGATTGACCGCCATTTCATAAAAGAAAAACTGGATGTTGGAATTATCTGTTTGCCTTTTGTGACTTCTAATCAGCAAACTGCGGACATTCTGACCAAGAGCTTGGCCAGGCCCAATTTTGAGCGGTTAATAGGCAAGTTGGACATGACAGATATCTATGCACCAACTTGAGGGGGGTGTTGGAGAATCAGGCCCAATCCCGATAATATTCTCCTAGATTTTATTTTATATTTATTTCGTCAGATTTGATTGTATTTTATTATTAATTAGTATCTTCTATTTTAGGAAATCATTAATGTATTTTTTTCTATATAAGCAGCCTTAGTCTGCTGAGTAATACAAGAAAGTATTTTTTTCCCTTGTTCTCTACAATATATATATCTTTGACGTCTAGAACTCTTTATTGTGGTAGCTGAAATCCACATTCCATGTATGCAAAACTCTACTATCTATCATCTTTCGTGTTGATAATTGAAATTTAAGTACAAGTTTCCAGCATAGCAATCCACATGGGTTGTAAAAAGTATCCACTTTATAGAATATAGAGAAATTCAAAATTTAAGAACATCATAAATTTGATATATTAGGTTGTGATATACTTGAGTTATTGTCAGTAATGGACTTGTTGACTTGCACTGTTTTATAGAGGAAAAATTTATGTAAAGTTTCTTAATCCTGACTCTCAACTTTTTTATCTCTTCATTTGCTACTATTCTTTTATCAATCGATCGGGTTATGACCTTAGTACGATGATGATACAACAACAAATGTCTAAATTGTTAGGTACTAAAGTATCGGAATGGTGTCACACAACTAAAATAAGAGACGAGAAAATAAGGAAATGAACACACAAAATTTACGTGGAAAACCCTCAACAAATAAGGGAAAAACCACGGGGCAAGGCCAGAAGAATTTCACTATGTGGAAAAATATTACAAGAATACCTCTCACAAAATACCTCACAAATACTCTCACAATACTCTTGTTGAGTATAAGAAACAATAAAAGATGAGAAGAGAAGAAGATTTGGGATGATATAAACATCACACCTTGGCCTCCTTTTATATACTACAAGGGGGCCAACCAATTACAATCCCACCGATGTGGGACTTGAGGTTCAACAATTCTCCCACTTGAAGATTTTGATTGAGTTAATCATATCTTCACACCACTCTTTCTGCCTTGCCATTCCATGTCGCTTTACGTTTCTGATAGGCCATAGGAGGATCGACACCAAATAAACTTGTCAGCATTGATTGGCTTCGTCATCACATCTGCTAGGTTATCTTTGGTGTGAATCTTTTGCATATCCACGGTTCCTTTCTCTACCACTTCACGAACAAAGTGATATTGGGTATCTATATGCTTTGTCCTGGAATGAAAAGCTGGATTCCTTGCAATGTGCAAGGCACTCTGACTGTCACAATACACAGTAATCATCTGTTGCTTGTGCCCGAGTTCCTCCATTAAACCTTTAATCCAGATAGCTTCCTTGCAAGCCTGGGTAGCTGCAATGTACTCAGCCTCTGTAGTAGACAAAGCTACAACATTCTGTAACTTAGATAACCAGCTCACCGCTCCTCCTGCAATTGTGAATACATACCCAGTAGTGGATTTCCTCTTATCAAGATCTCCTGCAAAATCTGAATCAACATAACCCCTGACAATGAATTCTGATCCTCCGTAACATAATGCAACATCTGAGGTTCCTTTGATGTATCTAAGGATCCTTTTAACAGTATTCCAATGCTCTCTACCTGGATTTGCCATAAACCGACAAACCGCTCCCACTGCTTGTGCAATGTCTGGTCTTGTACATATCATGGCATACATAAGGCTTCCCACCGCTGATGCATACGGTACTCGAGACATTTCCATCCTCTCCGCTTCATTGCTAGGACTCATACGTGAGGATAATTTAAAATTGACAGGGTAGAAATTGGCTTACTGATCTTGCATGTTGAAGCGCGCAAGACCTTCCTTAGATAATTTTTGAGAAAGCCAAATCTTCCTATCATTTCTGTCTCGGTGAATTTGCATCCCTAAAATCTTGTTTGCGGGTCCCACGTCCTTCATATCAAACTCCCTAGCCAATCGTGCCTTTAATTCCTGGATTCGATCTTTGTTGGGGCCTACCACCAACATGTCATCCACATACAACAAAGAAATGATGAAATCATTATCATCAAACCTCTTGTAGTACGTACAATGGTCCGAACTCGATCTGTTGTAACCAAGGCTAATTATGAAGGAATCAAATCTCTTGTACCAACATCTGGCGCCGCTTTAGACCGCATGCAGATTTGGTCAACCTACAAACCAAGTTTTCTTTTCCTTGTTCTTTAAAGCCTTACGGTTGGAGCATATAAATTTCTTCTTCAAGCTCTCCATGAAGAAAAGCAGTCTTTACATCCAACTGTTCAAGATGTAAATCAAATGCAAAGACACATTGCCAACACTACCCGATAGTAGTAAGTCGACAACCGGAGAAAATATCTCGTCAAAGTCTATCCCTTCTTTCGAGCATAACCTTTGACTACAAGTCCGCACGATACCGTTCCACTTGATCATTGCCGTCTCGTTTGATTTTGAACACCCATTTGTTCCCGATGGCTTTCAGGCCCTTTGGAAGTTCAACAAGTTCCCAAGTCTTATTTCTATGTAGGGCTTCCATTTCTTCTGCATTCTTTGTCATCCATTGAGAAGCATCTGAACTGTTCAATGCTTCTTGAAGAGCTGATGGTTCACCTTCTTCGGTCAAAAGACAGTATGCATCATGGCAGGCCATGACATAGTCTGAGTGCCACGATGGTGCCGTTATCGGCGTGTTGATCGTCGAACTCCTTCATCATGGACCTCATCTGGTTCTTGTTCTATGTGCTCTGGATTACGCCCGGAAGAATCATCTTCTTGAGTCTTTCTCTCCAACTGCACTATAGCAGTCTCCTTGGAAGTGCTGTCATTTTTCTGCTCACTTTGCAATTCATTTTCTGCAAAGACTACATCTCTGCTAACAACAAGCTTGCGGGCAGTGGGGTCCCACAAGCGATACCCCTTGACATTGTCAGCATAACCCAAGAATATACATTTTCTGGATTTTGGATCCAACTTTGTTCTTTCTTGGGAGTTGTACATTACGTACGCAGGACATCCGAACACATGTAAAGAAGAGTAATCTATCGGCTTTCCTTTCCACATCTCTATTGGTGACTTCAAACCAATCGCTGTTGATGGCGATCGATTTATCACGTAATGTGCGCTTTGATCGCTTCGCCCAAAAAGATTTGGCCAATCTCGCTGTTCTCAAAGATAGCTCTTATTCTTTCTAGGAGAGTCCTGTTCATCCGTTTACGCTACACCATTCTCATTGAGGTGTATGTGCAATGATGAATTGTCTCGTAATACCCTGTTGCTTGCGAGAATGATAGAAAGTTACCATCTACATATTCTCCTCCATTGTCTGCCCTCAAGCACTTGATTTCCTTCCCAATTTCAAGCTCTACTTGTGCTTTGAACTCCTTGAATACTGGAAACACATCTGACTTCTTCTTGATCGGGTACACCCACAATCTCCTGGAGTAGTCATCAATGAATGATACAAAATACTTTGCTCCCCATGGATGTTTCCGCGACTCACACATCGTAATGTATCAAGTCTAGTATCGTTTGCTTAGTAGCTACTTTTGCAAATTTCAATCTATCTTTGCTTACTTGTCACCTGATTATCACGAGAAGGGTAAAGTTACCGTCTTGAGCCCGGTAAGAGATTGCGTTCGCAAGAACTTTCAAGCCACGCTCGACATATGGCCTAGCCTGCGATGCCACATCATCGTTGATTCTTCATGGCTCGCTGATGCAACTAATGCATCCGCCTCTTGCAACATATCTCCCAAAAGCATGTATAGATTGCTTGTGATCTTTTCTGCTTTCATCACCACAAGGTTGGCCTTCACTACTTTCAAGACTCCACCTTCAATATGGATCTTGCACGAGGTCATCCAATTGCCCGGTGGACAATAGATTCCTTTTCAAGCCATTCACATGTCGCACTTTGTATCTTACGAGCAGTACCATCTTGCATCTTTATTACGACGATCTGGATTCCAACAATTTCTAAGGCATGATCACTTCCCATAAACACGGATCCTACCGAGACAGGCTCATAAGTACAAAACCAATCACGGTGTGAAGTCATGTGCCATGTCGCTTTGAGTCCACTATCCAAACATCATTGAGTTTCCTTCCACCTTTAGGACTTGCTTTGCTCAGCTATCTGAGGATTTCTCCATCATCTGAGGTACTTGCAACACAACCTTGAGAGGTTGATGCTCCTGAGGTCTTCTCTCCATTCTTCTTGTTCCAACACTCCTTCTTCAAGTGCCCTCTCATGCCACAGTTATAGCATTTGAGATTCTTTCTTCTTCGAGATTTTGATCTACCATGATCTTGGATCCCACTGGGGCCACGTTTCGTTGATCTGCCTCTCGTCATCGATAAAGCTTCTGCTTGCTTCGAACTTTCTGACCTTTCCTCTTTATTCTTGCGCCTGGATTCTTCTTCAAGAATTACACCGGTAACATCATCAAAGTGATGAGTGTCAGCAACATTATTGTTTGTAATGTTGATGATGAGTTGATCATACGAATCTGGTAACACTACAAGAAAACACGGGATTACCGACGGCCTAAAGCCGTCGGTAATCCATAAAAGCCGTCGGTAATCCAGTTTTACCTACGGATAACCGACGGCCTAAAACCCGTCGGAAATATGGGCGTCGCAAAGGATTACCGACGGACTCTCCTTTACCGTCGGTAATACCGACGGGTATAACCGTCGGTAAATGAGGCCGATTACCGACGGGTAAAGCCGTCGTTAGATTTCCGACGGACTTGACCGTCGGTAAATCTGAAATATTTCCGACGGCTTAGGCCGTCGGTAATCGGGAATTTTTAATAAAAATAATAAAATTATTAATTAATAACCAAATTAATTTTATTCTTTAAGTAAGTAATTAATTAATTTAATTATTTATTTGTTTAATTATAAAAATAATTTACTCTCATATTAAACATATTTATTTATTAATTTAATTAAAAATTACTTGTAATTTAATTTAATTTAATTATTAATTGATTTTCCATATATAAAAATGTGATAACGTAAACTAAAAAGCAAATTAAAAAAGAAAACATAATAAATAAAAAATTCAACGAATAAAAATCATTAACTAAAATAATATCCAAACGAAAAAAATGATATCCAAAAATATGAAAAATATAAGTACAAACAGAACTAATAGTCCTGGTACTCTGATCATGATCGAGATCCTCTACATCATCTGGATCATCGACATAACCATGAGTACGCGGAGGCGAAGGCGAGGCGGAGGCGAGGTCGAGGCCGAGGCCGAGGCGAGTAGTCACCGCGAGCTAGCAACCGTACATCTGCTCCTATCGCCGCACACTGAGTCAAAGCTCCTGCTTCTTTGGGCCACGGTCGCTTCAACTCGGCTATCTCCTGGTCATCCGGCAGAGCGACCGATGGCGACTACTACTTGACGACTCTCTCTCCGGTGTGTGGCGGCGGACCCCTTTTGTAGTTCTTTGGCAAGGTCGCCAAAGACCATATAAGCGCTCTTCTTCTTTCCGCCAACCACTTACGCCTAAACCTCGGCCGGTGTAGATAGATCGTCAGGGCTCGAGATGGAGAACATGATGAGCTCACGAGATCTAAGCCGAGACATCCTCGCCTCAAACTCCTCTGTTAAACAAACAAATAAGTCAAATCTTTTTTTAACAAAACAATATAAACATTATTAAAAAATATTTATTATATTTTATAATTACCTGAGTCCGCCTCGACGCTCATCAACGAAATCACCAAGATTCTCTTCGTATGAGTTGCAAGATGAAGCTCGTGCAACTAAACTTCTCTCCCAACCTCCTCGATTGAGATTGTATTAATAAAAATTTAAATAAATAATAATAATAATAATAATAATAATAAAATAATAATAATAACAATTTTATAACACGCATAAGTCTAATCTGCGTCGCTACCGACCGACATCGCCTCAGTGTGCAAGCCGCCACCCTTCTCGAGGCCCTATTCTTCTTGGCCTTGTGAGTGCTTTGGAACTCGGGGAGTTCGGTGCGCTACCATTCTTTGCGAGCTAAATCCCTATCCAAGTTTGGCGATCCCTGATGCGGGCATCTCGAAGCATGTCAGAAAGGCGGTGGGAGGCCTTCATATGAAAATTCTTCTCCATCAGCTCCTCATCTTTTTCCTCCCAAGCAACCCTCGTCTGTATCAATATAAGACATTATTAAACATAATTGAAATTTACGAAAATAAAATAATATGCAATAAAATAAAAATTGCAGCTTACTCTGAAAGAATTAAACATATGGTCCCGCTCAAAATCCTTCAGTGTCCCCCAGGTGGGCCAAAACTCCTGGTAATTCTCCTCAATTGTTGCTGTGATAGCTAACGCAACAGGCTTTGAGGGAAGAAACCTGAACAATAAAAACATGTTAAATAAAAATATATATATATATATATATATATATATATATATATATATATATATACATGTAAATTATTAATAACTCGAAAAAATTGCAAATACTTACCCTCTACCAGATGGCCTGATAAGAACTCGACCATCATACAACATCTCAAGAGTGTCAGGCTCCTGGCCCTCCCCTGCTCAAGAACCTCGTCTGCTGAACCTCCCGCTCCTCCCGTCACCGCCCAACATCGGTGTCATCGGTATATGGCGTACTATAATCATGGTCGGACTGATGAGCATCGACCACCGGATCAGGCACAACATGGGAACTCGAAGCGCCATGTGGCTGCTGGAACCCCGGGGTGGGGATCATGTCAATGTGAGGCAAAGGTGCCGAGCGTGCCAGTCTGTGTGTTTGGTGTCGAATGTGCCAGTGCGTATGCGTGGTGCGAGAAAATTTGTCTAGGTGCGGGGAGGTGTATCAGTCGTCTCGGCGTAGATGTACTAGGACGGCGTGTAGATGACAACGTCGAAAACCCAATAAGTCACGCCTAATGATGGTCGGCCTCGACGACGAGGGGGTCGAGGCGATCCCCTTCCCCTTCCATTTACCACCACCGGGTGGTCCGGGGGTCTGCTCCTGAACCTCTCGATGTCATATCATCTATAGAGCAATTGAATAATAAGGTCATGAAATATTATATTTAAACATAACAATATTACAAATGAATTCCATAAAAACAAACAAGTTATGAAAATAACTGACAAATTAAAATATATTGTTACACATTAATTTCTCAAATTGTAAAAATTTAAACAATTTCAATCTGCCCATTCTGCCCACTCAATTTCGGCATCGTCTTCAGATCTTGATGGTTCTGCCACTTCTTCATTTAATTCTTCATCCCCATCTACATCTTCATATGTGATTGGATTGTCACGTAGTCGAGTAATGGGTTCCACTTCATTTACTACATTGACATGAGACATCTCATCCACTTGATAAGCCACTTCTTCCTGTGTATCATCTGCTTCAATGCGACCCCGTGGTTTTATCTTTATTGCGACACACCAACCTTGTTTGTCCCTTCGAGTTGATGGATAAGGGACATAATACACTTGTCTTACATGTTGTGCCATGATAAACGGATCAAACATTTGGTATCTTCTGCTCATGTGTATGTCAACAGTATTATATTTTCGATCCACTCTTGTGCCTCTATTTGATGGATCAAACCAATTACAATAAAATAGCACTATTTTTTTAGTATAGTCTAAAGTATTGTACGTCAGTTCATATATATGTTGAATCACGCCGTAAAGTCATCTTCACCTCCATCTGTGGCACCTTTTACATAAACCCCGCCATTAATCGCTTTTTTCCTCTGTTTTGACTGGTTTGGAATTTGTATCCATTTACAAAGAATGTGTGCCATTCTTTTACACGTGATTTAGGACCATGAGATAAATTTCTCAAGTGTTGGATTTTAGGGGATTACGCCTCGCTATACACCTGTGTCCACACCATGTGCAAACAAATTATGGTTCCTATTTTCAAACAATATTTTTGTATTTTCAAACAATAAATAATAATAATATATATATGACGACTCAAAAAACATACCTGGTTCCTAAACCACGTTGGGAAATATTCATGAATATAGGCAGAAGAGTTTTGTGCGCTTGTGGGCTTAGTTAACAAGAATGCCCCGATCAAGTCATTATCAAACAAATGATCAAGAGTAATTGTGGATTAAAGAGATTGAAAGTGGTCAAAATGATACATACGTTAGATACGGTGATACTTACGCACGGTTGATCAACACGTGAGCGTGGTGACTTCCACACTTCGCCCGTTATCCGATTATCCACCTCCTTTCCACCATGACGGCCAGGAAGGCAAAATCTGATAAGGCAAGCGGGTGTCTTTCACTTTCAATTTCTACTTCATTCCTACTATTTGTTGGTGTCAACATGAAGTTCAGTAAAATAATGGGAACAGAAATGGATTGTCTCACGGTGTAAGTAAGTTGCACAAATAGATCCTTCAACCCTGGCCTTATTTTTCACCGACCGCTTTGAGTCACCCATAAATCTAAAAATAACAACGTTGATGATAAAAATTGATACATTTAACCCTTCAAATAAATATTTATTTTAGAGAATACTTTATTATAGTACCTTTGAATGGATACATCCATCCGTATTGAACCTGGTCCACCAAGCCTAGCTTCATGTGCAAGATGCACCGCTAGATGCTCCATAGAATCAAAGAAAGCGGGGAAATATTCTCTCCAACTTACAAAGAATGATCGGTATGTTCTGTTCCATCCTTATGAGATCATCCTCTCTCAATGTCGCAGAACACAAATCTTTAAAGAATTGGTGAGTTCAACAAGGATTTAAAACATTTGACGAAGGAACTAAATGCAATAGGAAGTAAACACTCCATGAATACATGACAATCATGGCTTTTCATCCCAATCATGGTTCCTTTGTTCACATCGGCACATCTTGCCAAATTAGAAGAATAACCATCCGCATCCGAAGTTCTTTTATCCACCGACAGATCGACTTGGCTTCCTCGTGATTAAAGAGTAACAGGCTTTGGGTTTCAGGTCTTCCCATCCGACCGATTCACAAATGCAAGTCCTTTCACCTACAAGAAAGTGGTAAGTCTAGTCCGCCTTCTCATTGTCTTTTGTTTTTCCTCGACGTTCATCAATGTGAGAAAAACATTGTCAAAAAGTTCTTCTCAATGTGCATAACATCAAGGTTGTGTCTCAATAAATTATCTCTCCAGTATGGCGGATCCCAAAAATACTTCTTTTGTCCAATTATGCCATTGTCCATATCCTTCAAATCGATCCAATTTGCCAAAATCTGTGATTTTGGGCGGTTCCATAACCCTTTCCCAGATCCTGCTCAAGGCGTCAACCTTGAGGGGCGCCATCTAATTCAACTTCCCCTTCTTGAAAGCGTTCTTATTTCGTCTAAATGCATGATCATCGGGTAAAAACTGCGATGTGAGTCAAACCAAGAACTCTTCCCCAAATTTCAAGGTAAAGGCCTTTGTATGCTCCATGCAATGCGGACATGCCATTTTACCATGAGTACCCCAACCGCACAACATGCCATATGCAGGGAAGTCATTAATGGTCCACATCGCCACGCCTCATTGTAAAATTCCTCTTTCGTGCAATATCGTACGTCACAACACCATTCCACAACCTTTTGAGATCGTCAATAAGAGGCTCTAAATAGATGTCAATACCATCTGTCGGATTATCCGGACCCTGATAACACAGGTCAAGAACATATAAGGCTTAGACATGCACATTTCGGAGGAAGATTGTATGGGTAACGATAATCGCCAACAAGAATAAGGTTTCGCCGTGGATTGAACATACTGGGTAAAACCATCGAGCATAAGCCAAGTCGTACATTACGTGGATCTGGCAAAATCGGGATGCACACGATCAAAGTGCTTCCAAGCTTCACCATCAGAAGGGTGGCGCAACATACCTGAAGTGCTTCTATTCTCATAGTGCCATGTCATTTTGTCTGCAGTCTGTGGTGATGCAATCATTCTCTGCAGCCTTGGAATAATTGGCAAATAAAACATTGCCTTCACCGGAACTAGTTTTTGTCTACCCATCCGATTATTAGTATGTGACATATACCTAGGCTCACCACAAAATTTGCATTCAACTAGCGCACCATCGTTTTTACCAAACTCATTGTCGTAATACAACATACACCCTCTTACACAACAATCAATCCTTTTAGATTCCAAATTTGACTTGGACACTAAGCTTTTAGCCTCGTAATAACTTTTTGGGAAACCATCTTTGATAGGTGACGAGTCCAACATCATTTTCGTTACGAGATCCAAGCACACTTTGGTAGCACCACAGTTGAACTTAAGAGCTAAGAGCCTCACACACATTGATAACTTAGAGTCTGTAGACCCTTCAAACAACGGCTTGTTTGTTTCTAACAACAGATTATAAAATTTTTGTGCTGTCTCATTTGGAAGTTCATCTGTGTCATCATACTGTTGCTCATCGAATAACACGTTCACCCCCAAGGCATCACAAACCATATCTTGCATCAATTCAATCTGCTCACCACATCCCGACCCACGTGAATCGCTTGAAGCACCTTCGCAATTATCAAGAACCCCTAAATCAACGTGAGGCAACTTTTCACCATGTGTAGTCCAAATCCATGAATTAAGCCTAAATCCAACTGATTACGGGTGGTGCGTGACCCCACTTGAGCTCTTAATCCTTCTGCAATCGCAATTAAAGCCCGGCCATCTAATCCCTCCATTAGTTTTGAAATCTTTATGTACCATTGCGACTTGGACAAAGTACGCAACCCCAAATAAGCAAAAATCTGGTTTCAAACCCCTCTCCCGGATACAACCTATCGTACATCCAACTACGACTCGAAGAAAATATTCCATCTTCTGCATGTCAAAAAATCACAATTTCAGCACGACGTTCTTACAACCGCTCTCTTTCTTTAAATGGTATGACCCTATCCCATTCGAGAAAAAACTTTTTCAGAACTCGTATAATAATCATTCTTTAATTCTCGTATCTTATACTTGACAAAATTTCGGCAGCATTTCCCATTGGTCTCTGAGTACACAAAATGAACGCAGTTATGAACACCGCAATCAAGTATGCACCCAGAGAACAAAAGGAAATGAATCGAACCGAAATTTCATCAAATATAAAGATACGAGAATTAAGCAACAACTATTATACGAGTAAAGAAAAAGTTTTTTCCCAAACTGTCCGACTTGGACAATTCAAGGTTCAATATACAATGAGCACATGGTACCCTAAAAGAGTATATGAACTCAATAATATATTAAACCTCAAACGGGAAGCTAAGGCTTCTCTCTGATACTAATAACAAATATCAAACATCCATTCGATCAATGATTAACATAACAATTAGACAAGCAGAAGTGACAAGGGTAGAATTAGTTTTATTATATATATATATATATATAATAAAAAATATTTTATTTTCCTTTTTCATTTAATTTCTTATATGATATAATATTTTATAATTTCTTAAGGTAATCATATTGGAATATCTACCTAGTATATTTTTTGAGATATAATAACACGTTTTTATTTTTTCTTTTATATTATAACTAAAATAGAAATATTGGAAATATGTGAAAAAACTAACTTGACTCATGCCATAGCTCAGCCAGTTAATAAAAAAGAGAGAGGGAGAGAAAAATATAAATATAAAAAAAAACAGCATAAGCGCCTGATTTTGATGAATTGATGGCCGGGTTTGGTGGAAGCCCTGTTTCCAATAATAATGGGTATGAAGCTTTGTCTTCAGTTCCTGTTTTCTTTTCTTCTTTTTGTTTATATTAGGAATTGATGCTATAGGGGGATTTGAGGTTGAAGTCATTACTAATTAGCATAAATGTTCAATAGAATTGTTTTCCTTAATAGTGGTCTCTGAATTTATTCATGTCTACCTACCTGTGAGTTCTAAAATTTATGATAATTCACATGATGCTAGTCTTTCTAGTATAAATGGTTGAACAAGTTAAAGGGCTAACATGATAGTATCAGTTTTATGGATTTAAGAACTAACTCGTACACATACATAAATTCAGGAATTAAACTGAAAGTAATTTGCCTATTTTACTCAACTAACTTCCTTATAATGGTTTTACGTAAATAGAATTACAAGTTTTTATAATGGCACAAAATAGCTCGCCTATCGGCAAGTGGCTATGATGAAAAGTTTTTATCAAGCTAACTTATTTGCATAGAGTACTTTGTGCTCTTAGCAAGCTTTGGGTGGTGTCCAACAAATAATTCTGCTACTACGTCTATTCTATATTGTAAATATCTCCTAATTTTTATTTGTCAAACGATTTTGAACTGAAATTGGTATCTGTAAAATTGTATTAAAAGCGAAGAGAGTGGAAAAGAAGTATTATCTGGGAATATCTTGTTATGATCCCAAAACACACATCCATTGATTAATTCTCGCTACTACATCCATTGAGCGTCAAAACACACATCACCTCAAAATTCTCTCTCTCAGAGAACTATGATGCAAATCAAACTAAATATGTCGGTGTGGGGGTCAACAGCCAACCCTTTTCCACCCAATGAGTCAACCGACATTTCGTTAGAGTGCATACCTAATTCTCAGAACAAGAGCGTGTCCACGTCCTTCGATGTCAGTGGCAGTCTCCGAGCAGTGTGGTGGCCTCGAACTAAAAATACTGAAAAAACATAGAAAATTTTAACTAACAAGCTACCAAATAGCAATCAACAAAAATGAAAGGTCGTTAGTACTTTTTGTATAAATCATAACTATAAGTAAATCATCTAACACAATTTATTATTATGTGTATTTGAATTAATTTTTTTTTCAATTTATTATTATGCCGTAGTCCACTTCTCCAATCTCTATTTCATCTTCATTATTTTACAAGTTATTATTATTATTTTACAAGTTAGCAAACAGTTCTTTTTCTCAATAAATAAATAAAAAACAGCAAGTTAACATCAAGTTTGAACTATGAAAGAATTACTCACCAATGCTTGCACCAAGGAACGCAAAATTTCACAAACTATGCAGTGTCTTTCTCCTTTATCTGGAGATCAAAAAAAATGTAAATTGAGACCATAGCATTAATAACCGAGATAAATTTCTATAACATATGAAGAGGGTGCACAACAACTAAAACATATTCAGACCAAATACCAAATAAGTTTATTGTGTAAAAAAACAGTCAATCATAAAAAAATACCTCAACAAATAATACACCACACCAAAAGAGGGGAAAACATGGTAAGGGTACAGATCCAAAAGAGAAAGAAACACTAAGTTACCTCACATTCCTTTTCTCTCTCCTATTCTTCCTCACATAGACTCTCCAAACCGTAACCGTGGGCCCCTTTGGCTGATGCACCCATTGCTCACTTGGACCTTCATTCTCTACTTGGGTCCTATCAATTAGCTCCTAATCTTTAACTTTAATTTCACCCTCATTCTAATGTTAGTCGATGCTAAACAAGTTTTATGACCATGAAGAAAATTGTCATGGAGAAAACTCGAATTATGGTTCCAAAATAAAATTTCTAACCAATTTATTACACAAAACAATGTTTCAGCTTCAAATCCACACATAGTGGTTGTTGTATCTTCACTTCGCATTTTCAGATAGATGATCTATCAGGTAAGATGAATTATGATTGTATTCATTAAATGTTTTTCACAATAAGGACAGCATTAAATGCAGCATTCTCGTTGAATGTTCTATCATAATATACAATCCTTAAGGGTTTTTTCATACTTTTATTGATGGCATAGACTGAGCAAGTCATGGTAACTCTATAGTATACATTTATTTTTAAATGATAGATATAGATTATTTAAAACAACTACCATATTTTAAATGGCAGTTTTTTTTTTTAAAAAAAAAATCTATATGCAAAAGCAATTTTATGGCCAAAAAAGCAATACAGTATATTAATAGTGCTATTTAAAGTAGCTTTAGCGATGATACCATGGTCCATGAAATACTATACATTAAATACAGTATACCACGAAATACTATACATTAAATACTATGAAATATTTTACATTAAATACAATACATCAATACAGTAGCTTTAGCAATGATACCATGAGATACTATGCATTATAGTGCCTTGATTTCACTACAAGTGCTTTACAGTTTGGCAAATCTCACACTAGTTTAGAACTGTTTAAGAAAAGCTAGTCATTCAGATTCATAGTATTTTGTAACTAGTTAACTTCTATTAAAATTTGTTTTAAAACAGTTCGCATCTAAAAAAAATAGCACACATATTGACCATTGGATGAATGAGTGATTTCTACATTTCTATCTTATCCAATATACACCCTTAGATCTAGCTGAAAGGGAGAACGAAAAGGAAGAGAAAGAGTATGGAAAAAGTTGCAAAAGGAAAAAAACCAACTTTCAAATGGTTTCCTTCAGAACCAGTTTTGCCTCAAAAGTGGTTCAGAACCATTTTTAGAAAAACTTAGAAGTTATCAAACATCTTACAATAAAAACAGGCCTATTGCAAACATATTGTTTTTGAAAATGCCTCAACATAACTTCTAATCTCACAGTATATAGTCAAACTATTGATAGTTTTAAGAACATATTTATAGAATAGCATGATATTCCACAGCAGATGTACCACAATGAACTCAAATGAAGTTTAAAAACATAAAGAAATACATTTTCAATCAATGTTTACAATAATGGATACACAAACCTTTGCCTCCACAAGGATTAGTGGTCTACTTTCTATCTTAACACGCCCGACAATAGCAATTCTTTGTCGACCCTGCTGATCAACCACAATCATTCTTTTCCTGATTTTAATTCAGACAGGTAGCATGTTCTACCTCCTGGAACAGCAACATAGACATAGACATAAGCATATACTGTTGTCCACAACTTTTAATGAGCAGAAGTTTCTTCATCACAAAGACATAGACATAGTATCAATACCAGCTCCCATTGATAGACCAAAAAAGAAAAAATCAACAATGACAAGGCTACATAAGAAGTGTTCAGTGCATTCTATCTCAGTAATAGGGAAAAAAACATGAATGAGAAGGGGATCAAAGAAAAATGAAAGATATATCAACAGCACAATGATGGCCCAAAATTGAAAAATTATATCACCAGACAACTAAAAAGAAGTGCCATATTTCATGAATTCCTTCAACAACTTATTCCATATCACCAGCTCAAAGCTATGAACAACCATTTCTGGATAATCATCAACTATCAATAACTAGTTACATGTTGGTTGACCAACATGAAATTACCTCTCGTTAATTGCTTTGATCATATCACACATAAACATCAATGCTCCTGCTATTGCTTGATTAAGCAAACATCCATAATTCCTTTGATTTCCAATTTTATCAAATCATACCCTCATACTTCATCCACCTCTAACAAGGCAAATCATTCCCAATACTTCTTACAAGTTTACAACACGTATCAAATAAATGTGAAAAGGGCTTGACAAAATATATTCGAACATGTAAACCACGAGCACCAAGTCATGATTTCAAATGAGCAATGAAAAGGGCAACTCAAGTTTAAAACAAAATCAAGAGTTAAGTAAATTTTCTATAATACACTGCAGCACCTAATTAAATTAAATCCAGAAACACTGTAACCAAAGCATGCTGAACCCCTTTGCCGTTTCTAAAGGGCATAACTGATTAGTACTGCATTATTTCAAATATACACAAAAATCAAAATATACACAAAAATCTAAAAGCATGCTGACCCCAAAACTATGGCCAGATGACTTGCACCTTACTCTCACCCTACCCACACATCATAAGGATCCACATGTTATGTAACTTAGCATCACAGCTACTAACACAAACAACACTTCATAATTTGAAAACAAAAGGTCGTGCATTGCATTACTAGTTTCGGGCAATAATAGCATAATCTGAAGACAAATTAAGTTAACCCTGAACTTCCCTCTTAAGTAAATCTGTTTCACAGCAAACATCACCAAAATTGAATAGCTAAAGAACACAGTTCAAATTATTTATTTCATCAACACAGGTGCCTAAAGAAGGTGAAGCAGTGAAAGCAGTTAAAATCAAATAAACGCAACCCCAATTTTAGTGACTTAAGACCAACAGATACAAACCGATTTCAGATACAAAACCAAAACAGATAAAAATAAGACAACGAAGTAAACAAAGAAGAACGAGAACAATACTTACTTGATGTGCCGTGGAGAACGCCGGAGCAACAGAGAAGAAGACGAAGAGGAGAGGACACGAAGATCACGAAGACGCAGAGGAGACGCAGAAGACGCAGAGGAGATGCAGCGTGGTGGCGTCGCGGTTTCTCTCTCGGCGTCGGCTTATTGCGACAGTTGGTGGAAACCGCAGGAGGCAAAGCGATGGGCGCACTATAGAGCCAACCGGTGAGAGGGAGTGGTGGAAGACCGTGCTTGGCGGCCTGGCGGAGGCGATGGGCGTGCGGCCACTGGCGGCGAAGCGGCGTGGTGGCTGCGGCCTTTGGGAGAGGAGGGCGGAAGAGAGGTGGTGGTGGCGGCTGGGAGCGAAAGAGAGAGAGAAGAGAAGAAGCGATAAAATGAGAACGAAAGAAAAGGGGAAGAAGCGGTTTTGTCCTTGTATCTGGACTTTATCGACGGCCACATTAACATTACCGGTCTAAACCCGTCGGAAAATTTCTCGGGTTTCTGGATGGCTTTTTCAAATACCGACGGGTTAATGCCGTCTCGGTATGTGAAAACAATGGAAAGCGAAAACTAATATCGGGTATACAAGCGGCCTTTCTGCAAGCGGTGCATGGCCGTCGAAAAAGACACGGCTTTCAAGCGGCCTGGCGTCGGTAACATTGAGCATATGACGGATTGGACTTACCGACGGGCAAAGCCGTCGGAAAAGCCGTGTTTTTTGCGACGGCCACAGACCGTCGGTAAAAGGCCATCGGTATACCCGTGATTTCTTGTAGTGTAAACTCTGAAGTAAAAGTTCTGCACGTTCATTTTCTGCTATTTTGAAATCTGATGCTGTGAGCTGAGCAAATAGCGTGTTCAGGGTGTTAATGTGATCCGTCACCAATGTGGATTCACTCATTCGAAGAGTGTAGAGTTTCCTCTTCAAGAATATTCTTGTGTGAAGTGACTTAACCTCGTACAATTTGTTAAGTACATCCCAAATCTCCTTTGCAGTCTTCTTTTCTGCAACACTTGACAAAACTGAATCCGCCATTGCTAGGTGCAAATTGGCAACAGCATTGCCATCCTTCTCTTTCCACTTTTCATCACCATATCTGCAGTCTACCTTCAATTGCTTCCAAGCAATTATCCTTCCTCAAAGCTGCCCACCTTCAATTTCCACAGGAGAAGTTACTCCGTTGAACTTCTCTATCTCAAATTTTGCCGCCATGGTTGTACACGAACCAAACCAGATTACACTATTTCACCGTGAATAGTATAGATATCGTGAAACGATGTTATGCATTATCCGTGATATGCGAGAACAAATATAGTATATGTTAACAATTCTTTGTAAAGTATACAACCACACGTATGAATAGTAACCGTATATGGGAATAGTATCGTATCTTTGGAATAGTATTTGTAGACCGTAAATAGTACACCAGTTAAGTTCCCAGGAAAGAGAGGTGGGTCACCAATGGACACGCTTAAATACCAAGTCTTTCCTTAGCCAGAACTTTTCCTAGACATGCACTTCTACACTACCACACTATTTCCAGCAACAATTCTTTTCTGATGTGGAAGATCAGACAATGCTGCAACCACAGAGCATACTAAGAACCAACACCTTCCTAGAGTGACGTAGCGGAATAGTATCACCAACCTTGGAGCTCTGATACCACTGTTAGGTACCAGAGTAACGGAATGGTGTCACACAGCTAAAATAAGAGACGAGAAAATAAGGAAATGAACACACAAAATTTACGTGGAAAACCCTCAACAAATAAGGGAAAAACCACGGGGCAAGGCCAGAAGAATTTCACTATGTGGAAAAATATTACAAGAATACCTCTCACAAAATACCTCACAAATACTCTCACAATACTCTTGTTGAGTATAAGAAACAATAAAAGATGAGAAGAGAAAAAGATTTTGGATGATATAAACATCACACCTTGGCCTCCTTTTATATACTACAAGGGGGCCAACCAATTACAATCCCACCGATGTGGGACTTGAGGTTCAACATAAATTACTGGTTGTGATGTATGTTGTTTCTTGCTCGAGCAAGAAATTTTTGTTGTCATCTTTTAGGAAATTATTTGAGTGAAAATTATTGGCCTTCGTATTTTCACCAAGTTTCAATTAGAACTCTTCTTACTTACCAGTTTCTTTCGCATTTAGCTGGGAGATTCAAGGTACAATCCCTTGATGGTGTTGGGGATTGTCTTCGTGTTTATCAGTAATGTGGAACTTTGTTTATGGGTTCTATCATAAATATTGACTTTTGCAAACAAGACATTGATTATTGGTTTGGTAGTTTGGAAGTTTCTCTTTTGAATTTATGCACTTGTTATTTTGCATGTTTTTATGAAGTTTATCTTTCGCTATCATTTTTGTTCATATTTTAGTTTATTCTATTTCGCAGTTACTTTTAAAATCAAACATGAAACAAATATTTTTATCGTGTCCATTAACTCAAATGCATCTTAAGATTTCTTGTTTCTTGTTCAATTTTGTTTGTTGCTATTCTAGTATATGACGACCACAACCCATTAAATGTTAACAAGTTCAATTTCAAGGTTTTCCTAAAAAAAGTTCAATTTCAAGGTCAATGTTTTACCGGATCTTCTTCCAAAAGATAAGACACATTGTATATGTTGGTATGACAGAAATAAGTTGTTAATGCACGATCAATTTGATCATTATTTTCAGTTTGTTGAAAAATATAACTTTCAATAACTAATATCAAACACTAACAAAAAGACTTTAAGAAAAATAATTGTTTCTTGGAAAATTTATGTCTCTTAGTTGGTATTAAATACTTTTATCTCTTAGATACTTTATTGGTGAAATTTATATGAGTTCTACACAATTTTAAGGTAGCAAATGGACTTGCGAATAGAGAACTGAATAAAGAGATTTTTTTTCTAAGAGAAAGTGGTTGGTTGGTATTTCAAAATACAGTCATTTATTAGAAGGGTTTTAATGTTGCACTCGAAAGAACTACAAATTCTATTGTAGCAAGAGATGTGCATTAAGAAATGATGATTAATGAATCGTTAAATATTGATAATGCTGATTAGCATATGAGAACTTACATACTAAGTTTTTCATAATAAGCTTATTTATATATTACAAATAGACTTTTAAAATTAATTTTAAAAATGAACATGGCCCTTACTCCACATACAATCATATCAAATCACAAGGTTGGATATGAATAATCATAGCATTGGTTTGTCTTAATTCTACCATGTAGAACTGCAGCGCATTGCAAGATGTTGCTCCTTGCAAAGAAAAATAAAGTGCTATTTGACCCTTTACCAAATAACGGGTGGAAGCATATGATACTTTGAAACCAATAACATTAGTTTTATATAACACACCACAAAATGCGTCCCATAAGAAGTTTATAGTTAGAGCACACAAGCAATTAACAAATTAGTCAATAAATTAACAACTCACTATTTCATTTAAGAAATGATTATTCCAAATTCACTCTATTCAATGTAGCATCAATATTTACAATATGTGATTGTGATTCTTATCTCATTCTATCATTTAATTTCACAGATCAACCTCATTTCTTGATCGAGTCTTATTCCTTCCTTTTCGTTTCAATCAATCGTGAAGTTCCCTTTCACCTCTGCTTCAGTTTAAATTCATTTTTGCAATGGAAAATCCACAAGAAAACCCTTTCTTGTTGAATCCTTCACATCATCCCGAATTGATTCTGGTTTCTCAACCTCTTAGCGGAGATAACTACAATTCTTGGCGCCGCGTTGTGATCACCCTAAGCCTACTTGCAATTACAACTTTTGGGTCAAAGATTCAGGAGCAACTTCGCATATGTGGCATATTTTAGCTTTTTTCACAAATTACATTCCTTTTAAGGTTTATTTTAGCAAACAATACTAAGATTAAAGTTTTCGCAATAGGTCGTGTCTACCTTAGTACGCCTCTGGTGAAAAACCTTTCTCATTCTGTTTCCCCCCTTAAACCCTCCCCCAACTCCCAAACATAGCCTTAAATTTTGGGAGTCATTCTAGAGACTAAATTGAATATTTTTAGTATTTGATTTGAAAATCAAAAGTAAAGATTTAAACAATTTCATAATTTGTTATGCATATACAAACATATATAATAGTCACAATTTCAAGTGTGACAATATCCTGGACACCTTGTTTCTAGAAACTCTTACAAAATGCTTCTTTTACTTACATGGTAACACCCCCTGGCCTCTATACCACATAGAACAAAACAAAGAGATAATTAAAGTGTGACTACCTTCGAAGCTCCGCTACACATTTCACACACAAAGCCTGCCAACCTCTCATATGCAAGCCTTTGTAGTAAGATGTAAACTCCCATGTCAGCGCCACGTCAACCTCTCACGTGGCCATCACATCCTCTAGTTGCCACCTAAAAGTCTATTAACTCATTGATGTAATGTAATTGCTTCTTCTGCTGTGAAAGTTGGAGATGAGATGACATTGCTGCACTACACTAGAAACTAGATGATTCAAAAAAATAGATTATGAGAATAGGGTATCAAAAGTGGAATAAAAATTTTCTAAATTGAAGAAGTATTTTTACGGGTGAAAAATTTGGGGAAATCTCAAAATATCTCAAGACACATGAATTTGAGTGAAAGAGGCCATGATTGGGTGTGATTCCTGTGTACTGCATACTTGTGTTGTACGGGAA
Source organism: Calophaca sinica (assembly GCA_037113605.1). Taxonomy (NCBI): domain Eukaryota; kingdom Viridiplantae; phylum Streptophyta; class Magnoliopsida; order Fabales; family Fabaceae; genus Calophaca; species Calophaca sinica. Next base: position 5,148,643 of record CM073731.1, read on the forward strand.
AGTAAACCAATGAGAAGGAAAGCAAACAAACAGGGGGAGAGAGAGAGAGAGAGAGAGGGGAAGCAGTGACGGTCACACAGTAGAATGATGCTTGGGTGGAGCAATCAAGAAAGATTCAAATTTTGTAACAACAGACAAAAGACATGCATTTTTGAATATGTGAGAGAGAGAGAGAGAGAGAGAAGGTGACTGGCTAAGCACGAGAGGAATGATGTGGCGTGCAGGGGAGAAGGGTATTTATCATATGGTAGGATTTTACTCCTCCAAAAGTGGATTCTCACATAAATTAAGACATTTTAATAATTCATGAGAAAATTAAATCATTAATATTTTTTATTAAATACATTTTTATTATAGGCTAAATTATAAAATTGGTCCTTTATGTTTTATTTGTTTCGTTTTGGTCTCTTACGTTTTAAAAGTTACAACAGGTTGGTCCTTTCCGTCACTAAAAGCCAATTGTCCGTAGCTAAAAGCCAAATAACATTTTGGAAAATAGACTTCTAGCTACGGACAATTGACTTTTAGTGACGGAAAGGACCAAATTTAAAACTAAAATAAAACGTAGAGGACCAAAACGAAACAAATAAAACGTAGAGGACCAAATTGAAACCTAAAATAAACTTAGAGGACAAATTTTATAATTTAGCCTTTATTATACATGTGTGTATATATTTTTTTTATAAGCAAAGAGAATTTTTATTAAGGGAGTACGAGGGGTACTCCAACCCGTAACTACATGAGAGTGTCTCATTAAAACCTCCCTAAGCCAAAACCCATTGGGAAAAAGACAAAGAGGGGGAAAATAGTACAACTCCCATGGAATACAAATTTATAACCGTGCACATTCTAAAATATACACCCCAATATACCAAATTTCAGCAACTACATTGGACCACCAATAAAGGCAATTCATGGCAGTATCTACCAAATATTTCAACAGATGCGACAAAGTACAACAAAAGCAACTTTTCGATCCATCTTTGTTCCCTGCGCATATTCTACCAATTTATGGCTTTGTTATCTTCCGCATGCTTCATTCAATCACCTTCCTAAAAGTTCTTGTAAGCAACCCCAAATGCTAACTATAATCAAGCAGTACCGACCCCGATCAAGGATTCTATTTGATGACCTTATAACATTCCACCGGGTTCATACACCAATCTGAAAAAACTAACCCACTATTTCTACCCACCTTGTAGATAAATCATCCCCAAGAAACAATTTTCACCTGAACAATAACCACAGATAAATCTAAAACACTTCCTTGAAACAGAATTTTATTACGATGCAACCATAAACTCCAAATCACTGAACACTAAATAATGTGTCTGACCTTCCTTACTTTACTGTCGTGAAGAAAGGCTCCATGCTGAATAAAATTCTGGACAACATCATTATGAAGAACATCTGCTATGTCCAACCAAGCCAAGACAACACTCCATATCTTATATGCAAATTTGCAGGTAAAGAATAAATGCTCAATTGTCTCTTTTTCCTGAAAACAAAAACAACAGCAAACACTATGGGGGTCCCTGATGATTCCTTTATGAAACAAATCAAATCTCGTGGGTATTCTTTTTAATAACACCCGCCAAATAAAAATAGCCACCTTGGATGGGATTGCACATCTCCACAAAAATTTAAAAGCTGTTAACAAAGATAAGTCCATAGGTTCCGCTCCTCTCAAGTTCAAAAGACATTGATAGGCAGATTTAACAGAAAATTCTTTAGAAATATCCGGTAGCCAAACCCAACCTCCCTACCGCCCAACACTGGAGAAACACCAGATAATAAAGCTTTCATTTCTGCCACCAACTCTTCCTCCCATGCAAACAGCCTACGTTTCCAACTACATTGCCACTCCCATTGATTTTGGATCCATAAACCAGCATCACGAATCTTCCTGTTTGGCAATGAATCAACTTGAAACAATCTAGGAAAATAATCTTTCAAAGCCCCGGAACCAAGCCACTTATCTTCCCAAAATCTTACAGTACTCCCATCCCCTAATGACATTCTCACAGAATCAACAAACCAGTTTAGCTCAACTAAACATAAATCCCTCCACCATATAGAGCTTTTATTTGTGGGGATGAATTCATTTAAAAAGACATTTGAAGGGGAGCCATACCTGAGCCGAATCAGCTCCTGCCATATTGTGCTTTGATCCACTATACCCCTCCACTTCCATTTAGCTAGTAAGCTATTATTGAAGATCTCCAAATTCTTAACTCTAAGACCCCCGCAGCTCTTCGGTGAACAAATTTTATCGCAGCTTACCCAACTGATTTTATTCCCCTCTCCGTTACCACCCCAAAGAAATTGTCGAATACCCACAAGAGTATTGATAACCTCTTTGGGTGCCTTAAAAAAGGAGAAGTAATACAAGGGCAGACTATTTAACATCGAATTAATTAGCACTAATCTGCCATCCATGCATTGAGACTTGGCGGCTCCTCCACCCAGACAATCTTTTTCTTATTGATTCTACCACTGGTGCCCATGTAGCACTTCTTCTTGGGTTAGCACCCACTGGCACCCCTAGAAATTTAAAAGGGAGTTTACCAATACTGCAATCAAGAAAAATTGAGGCTGCATTCATAAAACGATCCTCAACGTTTATGCCAATCAAATTACTCTTGGAAAAATTCACTCGCAACCCTGATACTAACTCAAAACTCCTCAAAATAATTTTGATACCCCACAGATTATCCTATATAGGATTACAAAATAGAATTGTGTCATCAGTGTATTGTAGCAACGAGAATGAGATTTCTTCACCCACCTTATACTCCTTGAATAGGCCAACCTCTGATGCTTTAGCTACCAGACCCGATAGCCCTTCTGCCGCAATAAGAAACAGAAAAGGAGCTAAAGGATCCCCTTGCCTTAACCCTTTTTGAAGCTTGAAATCCTCAGTGGGACTACCGTTTACCAGAATGGATGTCGAACTTGAACAAATACATTCCTGAATCCATTTTCTCCAGGTGGAACTGAACCCCATTCTGACCATCATGTAATCCAAATAAGACCAACTAACAGAATCATAAGCTTTTTCAAAATCTACCTTCATTAATAGGCATTGATCTTTTCTTCTTCTTGCAAGATCTACAACCTCATTTACAACCAAAACACCATCTAGAATTTGTCTATTGGGAATGAATGCAGATTGACATTTAGAAATTATCTTCCTTAATACTACCTTCAACCTTGTTGCCAACAATTTAGCTAGTATCTTGTATATGCACCCTATCAAAGAAATCGACCTGTAGTCATTTAGTGATTGCGGATTATCCTTCTTCGGAATGAGAGCAATGAAAAAAGCCGTAATCGCTTTGGGTAATTTGGCCAATATAGATAATTCCTGAACTAGTGTGCAGACTTCATCTCCTAATAACTCCCAACAAGCTTTAATAAAGTTAAAGTTAAAACCATCAGGCTCAGGGCTTTTATTACCTTCACAACACCAGACTGCTTCTTTAATTTCCTCTGGAGAGAAAAAAGCTGTGAGAAAAGCATTATCGTCCTCTGAGATTTGGGAGAAATTTAAACCGTCAAGCACAGGTCTTGTAAACTAGTTTCAGTGAACATTTGATGGAAGTGTCTCTTAACTTCAGCTTTAACACCATCCACATCATCGATCCATCCATCTTCTACCTTAAGGGCCCCTATCTGATTTCTTCTATACTTTGCTTTCATATTTGAATGGAAGTATTTTGTGTTAGCATCTCCCTCTGCAATCCATTTTGCCCTTGATTTCTGAAAAAGTAGACTTTCTTTATTATGTAGTTGCTGCCAGAATTGGGCTGACAACATGTGTGTGTGCGTGTGTGTGTGCGTGTGTGTGTATATATTAACATTGCAAATTATACAGTAGACCGGTACTTAAAAATTATCTGAAAACACCAACGATTACTGACACCGCCATCTGGAAGCAAAAACTCACAGTCCTCCTCGTTTTCACAGCTGAGATGAAGACCTGATCAGTTTCGATTAGACAAAAACAAGAGAAAACAAATATTAGTGCCTTAAAACTACATTTATTTTCCCTTGTTTTGTCGAACTGACACCGATCAAGTCATTGTCTCAGCTGTGAGAACGAAGAGGACTCAGGTTTCTATTTCCGGGGGATGACAACGTCATTGTTAGAGGTTGGGTTTTTTTTTAATATCAGTCCACCGTAAACCATCTATCAAAGTGGCCCACCGGAGAAGTCGACATATTAACAATTTATTTTTATTCAAGGTTGAAGTTATTTAATTTATTCCCTCAAATAAATTGCTTACATCCTACTGTGTGATATGCATATATTCTCTCTCTCTTTGTCTTTTTTTTCTATTTGTATGGGTATGTTCATCTTTCGAGATAGATTTAGCACTGGCATTGGCAGGGCTCGAGGTATGACATTATACACTACAAAGGTACTACAATAATTTGGTCACCTTGGCTTCTGGTAAGGGACCAAGCTCTCCCTTCCTGTGAATTTGCTTTTATGATTGTGGGGACTTCCTATGAGATTGGCCACTTAAAAGTTCAGAGAATGTCTTGTTTGCTTCAATAAAATCTTAAGCACACCTATAAGGAATGATTTCTGTGGGAGCCATTCTTTGTAATTCTAGATTACTACTTCTGCACTTCTTTTTTTTATAAAATAAAATGTTTATTTTGAATACAATATGGACCATTTTGTGATCTCTGCTATAAATTTATATTTATTTAATGAGAATAAAAAATAAACCAAATCCAACTCAGTTTGGGATTCAAATAACCTTTTGTGAAAAAAAAAAGGATTAAAATAACCTCCCTCAATTTTATATTTGCATGGTTGATTTTTCCAAAAAAATTCCTTAAGCATGTTCATACAATCATCAATATCTTACTTTGATCATAATTAAATTGATACATGGTAGTCTCACAATAACTTGACACCTGGGCACAATGAAAAAGAATAGAAAATAGAGAGTATGCATTATCAGGAATGTTTTGGCCACCAAAGATTGTTCATTTTCCTCCAATAGCTTCTGCCACTAAGTGCACGGGATTAAAGTCCTGTTTATCTTGCACTGCACATCACGTTTTTTTTATATAGAGAAGTGAAAAGTAAATGGAAAGGAATAAGATTAAGACGTATGAGGCCCACACCAATGAAGCTCAATCCAATGATCTTGACACCTCCAAAGCTTGAGAAGAATATGCCTAGATACAAAGATAAACATGAATGAATTGGAGCCAACAAGTATGAAGTAACTTTCATATGGCTTCTTGCACTAACTCGTATTGAGAATATTTAGAGGTTACTACTCTGTCACTATATGTAAGACTTTTTTGACTAATGCACAAGAATTAAAGAAATTAGTTTTTATATTAAATTTATCAATAATGTGTATTTTCTTTCCAAAATTATTCTTCAATTATTAAGAGAGAGAAATAGTTAGTTTTTTAATTCTCTTCATTTAATTAAGGGTATTTTTATAAAAAAAATAATTAATACATCTTGTAATAAGAATCTTATGAAAAGGGACAAGAAAACTTTAACGGATCTTACGTATAGGGACATAGGGAGTTTTAGATATTGTTATACATTTCCTTCCTGGATCTATTTACGGGTTCCATGCTTAATCTTTTATTTATGTCCCCAAAATTTGAACCCAAAACCTCACTTTAAGAGTTACTAATTGAAGAAGTTGGTATCGTCTCATCTTTTCTGAATTTTGAGTTACATGGTGGGCACCCCGGCAAGCATTTTGTTAAAAACTATGCGCATGGTACAGTGGCATTAGCACTTCCGTGATGCTCACTAGTTATTGTGTTGTGCCCACTCAAAAATTCCCAAAATTAACCAACCCAATACTCACAATTATAAACAAAAAAAGTAGTTTGATGGTACAAAATACAATCAAATTCTAAGTAATTTCACCCTATTTAATATTATCACTCATAAAATATGTTATTATGACACAAATTTCTATATAAAATTAAATGAAAAGAAATGATAATTTGGAGAATACATGATAAATGTAAAAAATTAGGTATTTTTACTTACAACAGTAATAGTATTCGTGAGGCCATTCAACGCATGTGTGCCGCGTGCTAGCAAGTATGGCGGCTTAAGCCCGCTTGCTACTTACCAACTAATGGCATTGTCTCGTAGCTGAGGGCATGGTGGGGACCACATGTCACCCAAATCTAATTTGCACTTGAAACAAAGATGGACCCTAGTGTACCGTGAAGTTGGGACACATGCTAGATGATATGGAGCCATCCACGGTGCTTGTCGGGGGCACATAGTGGGACCAATCATGGGTTTTGGGTTTGCTTGCATTATCTATGATGATTTGGGCTAAGCAATGAGAAGAAGAAGAAGAAAAAGAAAGAAGATGCATAGTACAATACTACAAGCTTGTAGAGGTTCAGAAAGGGGTGGGGTGATTACTTTTAGTGGGGTCAAAATTTGAAGATCACGGTGGCTTTCAACTTCCAACTTTTTTTTTAACTCTCTATTGAAATATCCTTTTCTCTGTCTCTTCAAATTACCAAAGTCCTGGCCAACAATTAGGATTTGGCTTGGAACTTTTCATTATGTGAAAAGGTGGGATTGTTAAGTTGGAGTTTGTTTGAGACTTTTTAAGTAAGATTTGATTTGATTCGGAAATTTGGTTGACCATTTTCTTTCCTACTTTTGTGATTGATCATATGCAAGCGGCGTGTGTGTGTGTGTGACTGTATATGCAAAATAGGTTGCGTGTGAGAGTGAGAGAGTGAAAGTGTGGGCTTAGTGTTGGAGTTTGGTGTGCTGCGCGTGCATCACAAGAGGTGGATTGTGGTCATAACGGAGTGGAGGCTGCCAGCCACACCCATAAATTTTATTCATCAGGCCATACATTCTGCATCATTTCTACCTCTAAACTGAAAATTTTGATTCTGAACTCTCAATTTTTCATCATTGCCTTGCCTTCCCCCTCGTCTTTCTCTACTCCTCTTTACCACCAAATTTTGTTTATTTATTCCCCTTCTAATTTCTACCATTTGGTTAATGTACCCGCTTTTCGTATATTTTTTTTTCTTTTGAAAATAACTCTTTTTACTTATCTATAGCGTATTTGTGTATTTTATGTCATTTTTTTAAAATTTTTATACCAAAATATAATAATAATAATAATAATAATAATTTATGGTGTCTATATTTTATAATGCATCATGCTAACTTTATGTTTAATTACTTTTTAGGTTTCTGAACTATTTGAGAATTTTTAAATAGGTTTATGAACTACAAAAATTGTAATTGAGTCCCTAAACTTGTCAATAATTTGTAATTGAGTTTTTGAATTGAAATCAAGTCCTTAAATTTTTAAATAATTTGTGATTAACTCCCTGGACATTTAAATAAGTAAAGACCTAATGACAAATTATTTAAAAGTTTAAAGATCTAATTACAAATTATTTAAATGTCCAGAATACCAATTAAAACTCAAGAACCTAATTACAAATTATTGACAAATTCAAGTATCAAATTACATTTTTTTAGTGCAGGGACCTATTTACCTAAATAGTTCAGGAAACTATAGAGTAACTAAACCTTAACTTTAAAATTATCAATGTTCTCTTTTAATTTCAGATTTATATTTTTATATTCATTTTATATTACTTTTATATCTTGTGTATAGTCGTGTCATCGCTTATCTTGGTCTTTAATTGAGAGGAGGCTTCGGCAGCATTGATTATGCTGAATTATTATTGATATAATCTTGACAACGCTCTTAAACTAGAAGTAAAAAAGACCACTTATATGATGAAGGTAGTTTTAGATGTAGGCCGAGACCGTCTACCAAAACTTACTCTAAAAGACCATGAAGTACTAATTACTCCCTTTTACTTCGCAATTACTGTTCCTACCACATGAAACTAGTTAAACATTATTGTCCAAATCAACTTAATGTCTAATTGGATCGGGGGTTTAATCAGAAACAAATTGCAAGCTGAAAACCATTTATAAGTTATGTTTTTGCTGATATTTTACATAAAAAAAGTGAGAACTGTTGGAATCAGATGTATCCGATGGTATAGTATGTCACCAAAAAATTATTTAAAAAGTAGTATCAACTAAACATAATGATAAACGTCATTTGATTGTTTCCTAAACCAAGCTTTTTAAAACTAATCACTTGGAGGATAAAGAGAATCCTTTTTAATTTCGATGCCGATACGCGTAACAAGTGTGCATGCATGGTTGGACAAATACAGAAAACAAGTTGATAAAATAGATAAAAAATAATAATGATAATGCCACCTAGCTACATAAATTTGCATGAAGAATAAAATGATGCGAGTGCTTTTTCATTTCACGTACGGGCCTCCCTCATTCAAGGATATTCTCATTATTTACATGCCACGCCTGATTCCTTTTGGTTTTTTCTTCTTTTTTTCCCCCTCTGAATTCTGCATAATAATAATTATTATTATTCTAACCCAAATATGGAAGACATTTTGGGCACGTCAAGTTTTTTGTTAATTAACGCCTGCTCTCCTAGGAATAGACAATGTTGTCTCCATCATCTGAGTTGTTTTCACCTTTTCCATTATGCAGTAGCCATTATCAGTATTGGAGTGTGCTCATACACCAAACAAACTCCAAGTGATTGGTACTTCTATCTCAAATTCCACTTTTTGGTTGCAATTTAACTTAATTGTGCTGTGTTTTTAACCTCCATAGCTAGTAATGTAGCTCTAATTAAAATGATTTATTACCTCAACAGAGCTAATAATTGTTGTCTTGCAGAGCATAAATACAACATCTAGCTCTGGTTTATGATTATGTTCCATTGTTCCTATTTTATCAGAACTATCATTCAAAACAGTTATGTTGAATACTGTATGTTGACTCACGAATCCAAATTCCATTGAATGACTATAATCTAGAGCACTTACTAGATCCTTATTTGCTTTGTCATTTTGAAAATGAACTTTATGACATGGTTTCAATTCAACACAATTATTTTTTGACATATACCCAACTATTGTAGTCAAAATAGCCGCCGCCCCCCCCCTCCCCCAAAAAAAAACACCCCCAAACCTTCAAACCTCAAATTGAATTAATTTCTCCTAGATTAAATTCTTATAATAGCAAGAAAGAGAGCTAACTTTACATACCCAGAAAGCCCAAAATGTTTAAAATAATAACTTTTCCTTAAACCACTAAAGCCATCCAGTTAATTAATAATTATAGTAGACTAGACTGATGTATCATGTGAGCAAGTAAGTTGGAGAACAATTTGATGTGATGATTGTATCTTTGAATTATTTTAATCAAATCCGAAATATATCAATGGATAAAGAAAAGACAGAAAAAGCACTGTCAGTATACATTGTAGCTTGTAGGACACTAGAGAAAGAGGCAGAACAGAACTAGAAATTTAGAACAGTGATGAAGGTGAGTGGAGTGGAGAATAGAGACAGAGAATAGGAAGTGACATTAAAATTGATGAGCGTGAGCATAAATCCCGTTTCCTGTTGCTTTCCCGAATGGAAGTGAACATTGCACTAAAAGAAAAAAAAATAAAAATAAAAACTTAACAAATTAGTAATGTTGCATTGCATATCATCATCCTATTCACTTCATTATGCCTACAATCATGATTCTTGGTTCCATCACCCGCATGCTCTCTTCTAAACACCCTCACTACTTCCCTTCCTACTACTAACTCACTCTCATTCCGATTCACACACACCTATAAATCCCATTCACCCCTCAATCCTTTCTCTCACCTCACCGTCTAAACAAAACACCCCTGTTTTCCTCTATTACACCCCCCTCTCCCCAAAAAAACACAAACATCCCCAAATGGCTGTATCTGGCTTTGAAGGGTTTGAGAAACGGTTGGAGCTTCATTTCTTTGGGGATGATCCAACCATCTTCCAACTTGGTCTGCGGAAGATTGATTTTGAATCAATACAACAAGTCTTAGAAGCTGTCCAATGCACAGTCGTTTCAGCTGTTGGAAACTCATACTTTGATGCCTACGTTTTATCAGAATCAAGCCTCTTTGTTTACCCAACCAAAATCATAATCAAAACATGTGGAACAACACAACTTCTCAAATCCATTATTCCCTTGATTCACTATGCTAACCACTTAGGCCTCACCTTATGCTCTTGCCGCTACACCAGAGGAAGCTTCATCTTCCCGAAAGCACAACCTTTCCCTCACACAAGCTTCAAGGACGAAGTAACCTACTTGGAAGACACCATCCCTTCCAATCTCTGCCTCAGAAAAGCCTCAATCATGCCCTCTAAATCCTCTTCTCACTCTTGGCACGTTTTCACCGCACACTCTCCTACACTTCATGACCTTCACAGTGACCTCTTCACCATGGAGATCTGTATGACCGAACTCGACCCCATCCTCGCTAGAAAATTCTTCCGGCGACCCGGAGATGGAAAAACCGGCGACTCTGCCGGAAAGGAAATGACGGAGCTCACCGGGATTAACGAAATCAACCCAGATGCGCTCATTTGTGACTTCGCATTCGATCCGTGTGGCTATTCAATGAACGGAATGGATGGTGATTGGTACTCCACCATCCACGTCACTCCTGAGGACGGTTTCAGTTACGCGAGCTTTGAATGCGTTGGTTCCGTTAACGATAACATAGTCCACGTGTTGAGGAAGGTGGTTCAGATTTTCCGACCGGGAACCATGTCGATATCAACGACGTGCAGTGACTATAGCAATGAGATGTGGATGCAGATGGCAACTGCAGTGGAGCCTCTGGGATTGAAATGCAGGAGTCGTGCGATTGACCAGTTCCCGGCGCCGGAGGCAGCTACTGTTGTCTTTCAAACGTTCACGGCTCGCCGGAGAAGTATTTAAAGCGGTTATGGGTGGCGGTGGAGGGTTAAAAAAAAAAAATAAGATAATAGGTAGGGAGTTAGAGTTAGTTGAAAAATTTTAGGTGGGACCTACTGTGGTGTGACGTGGCTGAATGTGATTGGTTGGGATAGATGATGAATGCTGTATTGACTTGTTCATCAACAGTGTAGGGATGAGGAAGGATTAATCTTTGAAAAGGGGAAGGTAGGTTGGGATTCTGGGATTACTATGAATGATAGTGCACCCCACTTAGGCTTGTCACGCATAAGATTTTTGAACATGTCTAGTGGGTGTAAAAGTGCTCTTGTTTGAGTTGAGGTTAAATTGAACTTTCTTTTGTTTTGTTTTTTTTTTTTCCACTCCCTTTTCTCTGTACTATCTACCTTTCTTGTCTTTTATGCTTTGCTTGTAGATTATTAAGGAACAAAATCACACTTTTTGCTATACATTTTTCACTTGGTGTGTGTATATTTATACAACATTACCCTTTACCTTGCAACGCTTTCTTCTGGGAGCTCGGCAATCAAAATGGATACAGCAATGCTATAGGCGCATGAAGCATACAAGAATAAGAATTGTATGTGATACAAGTTTCGGGTTGTAGTTGTTACATCAGTTTTTTTAATTACTTTTTGTCACTGTAAGTGGTAAGTTAAGATATGCATAGTATTAGTATATTTAATCTCAAACAATGGAAAGGTTAATGAAGAGAAATTGGGTATCCGTTTTTTTGTTTTTTGTTTACGACCTCACTTCATCTGGGAAACGGTTTCGATCTTCACCTCTGGAATACATAGTGTAACAAGTAACAGAGGCCGGTGCTATGGTGATGACATTTTCTGGGTGTTATGAGTCATTATAATTGCACGTCATATACAAGGCAAATAGATGAACCACAGTGAAATGTTACTTTTGAATTTGGGTTTTAGGCCTAATTCAATCCCACAAAACCGGCTTGTAAGGTGAGGGCTGCTTAAGGCTTATAAACACAACTCAGGCCATGTCTCTATTCAATGTGGGACTTTCAACAGTTACAAATTCTTGGTTTCCCATTGATTATAGCTTTGCCACGAAAGGGTAGAAAGGTATTATTTCATAATTTAATGACTTAACCAGAATAAAAATATGACAAAACTCAGCTAAAGAATAGATATGACAACATGAGAAAGGATTAGCGAACATGGTATAACTTATTTGGGAAAGAAAATGGATTAGGGTGGGATAGTGTGAAAAATACTATTGACGCACCGGATGAGTGGTGGGAGAACAATCAACTTTTTTTTTGGGTGAGTAATGAGAGAACAAGCAACTAGTATGTCATAAACTAATTTGGTGCTTTATAAGACTTTCGCATTATAGTTTATTATCTGATGATGAGTTATGAACAGGTATGTGATGATACACATATGCCATGTGTGGTTAGTGATAGTGAACAAACCAGATTTATTGGAAGAAAGGGATATCCAACACAAAATATAACGACCGTATTTGATTGAAACATGTGTTTCACTTTTGTATTTGCTGGATGGGAAGGTAAGCTAGTACCAATGTGTTTCCCCTTGAAAACTTGATCTGTGCATGTTTGGACAAAATATTCAGTTGCTTTATAATCTTAATACTGAAACAAACATTAATACATAAGGCAGTGAAATACTGAAATAAACAAAATACATAAGACAACTCAATATATAAAAACTCTATTTACAAGCATTTTATCAAACACACTAAAGGCATTCTTTAACCAGTAAATCTCATTCTTATAGAATCAATAAACATAAACATATTTTTGTTTAAATATTAAGATGGATGCATCAATAGAAGACTTATCATAAGACCAATACAAGAAAATTACTTTTCATAATACAAATTAGAGCTTACTTTGGACAGAAAAGATGCAAAGAATTTGGTGGTTGCACCCTGTCTCTTCCAATCAATGGGTTGTAGAATGAAGAGGTTGAGAAATGGGCAACATACAAGCCGCAAATTGGTGATAAATTTTGTAAATTAGGTGATGAAAGTTTAACAAAAATAAGGGAATGAAGGTAGGTGTAAACAACAATTCATACCTTCAGTATACTCAAATGAAATAAAGGAGTTATTGACAATTATTATCTGTTCTAGGTAGGTAAAGGCAGCTGATGAAGGACATTTATGAAGAAAAAAACTGATAAATTACTCGTGAGCAGCTTCAGCTAAGAGGAGAACTAATTTTGAATTTTCGACCCAAAGTGAAAGCTAGAGAGAGTTGCTTAAGGCGAAACACGATTTCAGGGGCAAACACACGATGGGAAGGGAGAGCTAAATGAAGAACCAAACAATGTCGAATCGCGTTTGCTCGGATAAGACTCACGTTGGTGGGGTTCAATGTGGAACCAAACAAATATTATCTCTGTTTGCACTTTGCAATGAGAGAAATGTAAAATAAACAAGTCACAGACTATTATAAAATCTCTTTTTATTTAAAAATTAACAATCAAAATATTGTGCTTCATTTAAAGTAAAAAATCTTATACTCTTATTTCTTATAGAATAATGTAGATTTCATTAAATTTTTACATTCTGAATCTTTTAAATTTGTCATAAAAAAATATGAGGATTTGAAAAAATTAAGGAGAAACAACAAAAAATTTGAAGAAATAAATTAAAAAAAATTAGAATATAAAATTGACTTTTTGTCAAAAAAAAATATTAAATTGACATTATGATATTAGCGAGGCTAAATACACTTTTTGTCCTTTATCTTTTAGTGTTTAATCGTTTTCGTCCTTTATCTTTTAAAATGTTCATTTTAGTCATTTATCTTTTCAAAGTGATTTAAAATGGTCCTTTTTATTTGAAATGTTAACTTAGCCGTTAGAAACAGATGACATGGACTCTGATGTGTGAGTTGGTGCCTTGTAATCAGTTGATTGTGTTTTTTTTGTACCGTTGGAGTAGTATTGGAGCGTGGCACATAAAGGAAGGAAGGGGCTTCTTCTTCTTCTTCTTCCCCAAATATTAGGGTTCCCATTCACAGCCACTGCATCTGCATCTGATTTCCTTCTCCATGAATTCCTCTTCCAATTCTTCCAGGGCTAGGGTTCGCCCTTCAGTTCGACCTTCAACATCATCCCAGCGCGCGGCGTCTTCCTCCCAACATCGTTCTTACCGTCGTGGTCCAGATTGCAATTGTGAAGAACCATCAAGGCTACGAGTTGCAAAAACGAATGAAAATTATGGAAGGTTGTTCTGGGGTTGCAAGTATTGGGTGGTAGGTTGTTTAATCTCAAATATTAATTTCACTGAATCTGAAAAATGCTAAAGGGTTGCTACTGATTCTGGTTTTTTCTGTTGTCACTAATTATGGTCATTTTACTCGTCACTACAGCCATGGATTCAGGACAGTGGTTGTGATTTCTTTGATTGGTATGTTGGTGAAGGTGAAGATGAAGAAGAAGTGGTGGTTGACCACAAAGGCATGCTTATTTCGAGAAAGAGTACTAGGATCAGACAGTTAGAATCTTCATTGTCCAACAGTAATAGATGGCTGAAACAGAGCATTGGGTGTTGTGTTTTAATGTTAGGGATCATTGTGGTTTTGGTACTTATGTTGTACAAAACACTGATGGCAGAGGGGTATAGATTGTATTTGAAGTAGAAATTTCAATGTAATATGGTTGTTCAAGTTCAATGTAATATGGTTCTTGGATTTCAATGTAATGGCAGTAATTTCAATGTAATATGATTGTTTAAGTTCAATGTAATATGGTTGTTGAATTTTAATTGTTCAATATGCTTCTTGAATAACAGAGAATGCAGAATCTAAAAAGCAAAAATAACCCAATAACATAAAAAATCAACCTAGTGAATCTAAGAAGCAAAGAAAGGAATAATGATTTACTATATTTGTGAGACAACCAGAATCTAAGAAGCAAAATGACCAGCTCTCAAGATAAAATGACCAGGACTGCAAAATGATTCATTGTTGTGCTCTCTCTTAACTGTTGTTTTTGCTTCCTATTACTATGCCAACATAAGCATTTCGATTGGATATGTTTTGTGGACAGAAGTTAAACCAGTTTTTGGCTTTGCATATTAGATTGGATATGTTTTCTGCTAATTCAAAAAACCAGTAAAAAAAGAAATGCAAGGGAATGGGGAAAGGCAATTGTGAATTATTCATCAATAAATTTCACAACATATAACCTGGTCATTTCAAAATTTCACAACAGACTTGGTCATTTCAGAATTTCGGCCATTAACATTGCAGAATTTCATAACAGATTCATCAATAATTAACATTGCAGTGACAGGGATAAGAATTTCAGAATGACCTCAATAATGATTAAAAGCTTAATATGTATTGATGATCATTGTCAATTACATCAATGATAGGCCATGGAATAATTACAGCCTATAGAAACAAAAAGTAATTATAGCCTATACAAAAAACCTGATTACAGTCATATCTAACAAAAAGTGGATCATCTATAATACCACAAAAGAAACCTAATATAAACAAAAGTAGCAGCAGACATATTCCCATCAGCAACCAACATCCGAATTAGAGGCAGCAGTAGCAGACTTAGAAGCAGTAGTGGGCATAGAAGCAGAATCAACAGCCCTCCTGATAGGAAGTTTTTGCCTCATAAGTGGTTATGGTTGTGGTGTAGTTGGTTTTGGGATTGGGATTCAGGTGGTGGGTCTTGTGATTATTGTTGTGGTTGTGGTTGTGGTTGTAGTTGGGATTGTGGTTGTGGTTGGTTTTGGGATTGGGATTCAGGTGGTGGGTCTTGTTTGCATGTCTTTCTATTATGTCTTGGCTGGCTACACCTTCTGCATCTACCAAACATGCCTTTCCTACTAACTCTATTTGCACTGCTTGAAGTCTCATCAGCTTCCTTTCTTCTTACCTTTTTTGGCCTCTCTGGCATTCTTTTCATTGGAGGTGGCTGCACATCTGTGTTAGGAGTTATGTTACATTGGTTCTGACCATTAGTTAGGTAGATAATTGGTTGATAGCACTGTGCATACATTTCTTTCCTGTAATATACTGGAATATAGTCTTTTGGGTTAATATTCATGGACTTCATGGATGAAATAGCATGTACACACGTGATAATCCTCTAGATTATTTAATTTTTCTATTCTCTTTGAAGTGGAAATCACCATGTATTCCTAACTTATGCTTTGTTTATACCACAATTTAATATTGATTAAGCATGCATCAATCGTTAATTTATTTTGAGATTTTGGTTGATTTGAATGGAAATCTTGAGCACAATAACCTCATTTGTGATGTTGTGATTGAAGGTATTGAAAGAGGCAAGAATGGTGCACAATTTGATAAGAATGTGGTTTCGAACACTGACAAAGAAGATTCCAAAGACTATATATGAAGCTACACTCATCCAAATGAGATGATCTTGATCTTGTTGGACACGTAATTGAATTATATACAACTTTGATAATGTACTCGAGACCTAAATCAATCTCTAAGTTGGGATAATTTGTGCTACACGTTGACAAGTTGATGCTGCCTCAACCTGACACCTGTTTGATGTTTCAATCATATCTGGAGTTTTAGGTGTCCAAATGAGCTGAAACCGGTGCCATTGAAAAGCTAAGACCCATAGATTCAACTTTCATGAAGACACCTTGAGCTAATTCAAACTTTAAAGAGGTGAAAAAGGCAGCACAACATGGAAGAACGGGTGCAAAAGGGCGCCCTGCGCCTGCTGGGAATCGTTTTGATCAATTTTGGGCGCCCTACACCCCAGAACCCAGCGCCCTGCGCCTCGTCTCGGCCTGACACTTATTAAAACACACTTTTAACTCATTTTGGGGATGCCCTTTCATATGTTCTCACTCCCAAACCCTAGGGGAGCCAAGAGGTAACCCTAAATCCATCTCATCTTCATCTCCCTTGAAGATTCAAGCCTTGGAAGAGACCTTGGAGCTTCAATGGATCATCCACCACCTCTCCATCCATCTAGTTCTATCTCTCCTCTCTTCTTTATGCATTTCTAGTTTTTCCATTTGGTTAGGAGTGATGAACCTTTGTTGGATTCTTGTGTAATATGACTTCTAATGCTTAATACTTGTTATATTTGTGTTGATTGAGCAATTCCTTCCATCCTTAATGCTTTTCATTGATTGGCCATCTTTGAATTGATTCTAAGTGTGATTTCACAATTGGAAAACTAGTTGTTATGCTAGATATGAAGTTGATTGCCATATTTGTGATGATCCTAGGGATAGGACTTCATGCTTATGTGTTCGTTTGAATTCTTACACTTAATGCTTAGTTGAATTAGAAAGGTCTAAGGAATTAGGGTTCTTGGTTTAATCTAAAGGGGCTTTTGCTCAAGGAATTGAGACTAGTCTAACTAAGTGAATTCGAACTTCAATTGCATGAATTTGACTTGTATTGGGATTGAGTTTGATTGCATAAGAAGAGGAAAACAAAGGGGATTCAAATCCTAGCCACTTTTATTCGTATTATTTGTGCACACCAAGTGTTTGATATTTGGTTTTGTTGACGCACACCAAGTGTTTGATATTTGGTCAATACAAGAAAACCCAAAAATATTGTTCCTTGCTTTCTTTAATTTCATTGTTAATCAATTCAAAACACCAAAATATATTGTTTCTTGTTCAAATAGTAATAAAAATAGTAAGTTGATATTTGACACACAATCCTTGAGGACGATATCCGGTACTTAACCGATTTTATTACTTGCAACGATCCGGTACACTTGCCGTGATCCCATCAAGTTTTTGGCGTCGTTGCCGGGGATTGCTATTTTAAGTATCATCTAGCCTATGAGATTACTACTTTGAACCTTTATTTTTCTTGCTTGTGCATATTTTATTTTATTTTAATCTCCCATTTTCCCAAATCACTATCACTTCTCTTGATTTTGTGTAACTCAGGTAAATCCACTTCAAGCCATGGAATCTGTTTTAGACACTATTCTTCATCAGCAAAAGTTTATGTCTGAACAATTGAAGTTGTTGACTATTCTTGTTCAGAAAAAGCGTATGTCTCAACAATTAGAGTTGTTGTCTAACCAACTCCAAGCTATGCAAGTGAAGGTCATCCAACCCCTCCCACTTAATTGTGATTTCTGTGGGGGAAATCATATGAATAGCATTTGTGAGGAACCATATGAGGTCTTTTATACGGAGGACTATGTATGTGAGCAACGTGCTCAACTTCACTTTTGTGAATATTGGGGAGAGATCATCCAAATGACTGCTATGAGGATGATGTTATGCCAAATATGGGACAAGGAGGCTCTTCCACTTCACCATCCGATGAAGAAAAGCAGCCATGGAAAATTGCTATTGAAAAATTGGCTTTGCAATCTTCATCTTTTATGGAAGAGACAAGGACACGCTCCAAAAATCAAGAGGCCTCCATCAGAAATCTAGAGGCTCAAGTTGGGCAACTGGTCAAGCAATTAGAAGAAAGGTCTCATGGTTATCTACTGAGTGACATCATCCCAAAGGCTAATGGAGCTAAAGTCATTGAGTTAGAAGAGAAATCTGCAAAAGAGGAACATGGCCCATGAGAAGAGGAATTAGAGAAGAAAGATGATGAAGGAAAAAGGATGTGTTTGGATGAATATTTAGTTTGGAGAGAAACAAAAATTCCCTAAATTTGGGAAGACGTGAAAGTCCAACAAGATATTCACCACCAAATCAATTTTCTTTCTCATCATTTGAGTATCAAGGAAGAGAGGGATGAAGAGTTTGATCAATTTTTAGATACCCTCAATGTCTTATTCATCATCCTCCACCTTGAGAGGGCATGGAAGAAAAATCATTTATATCTCAAGTTCATGGAGTTCTTGCCTATGCAAAGAAAGAAGAAGGGTGTGGTGTTCTTTGTGTCATATTATCCACCCTAACTTGGGTGTTGAAGCGTCAAGCTAATGACGTTAAATAAGTGCTTCTTGGGAGGCAGCCCAAGCAATTTTCTGGTTTCATGCTTTATTATGCTCATTTTGTTTTAGCTTTTAATTTTGTCTTCGTCTTGGTTGAACTAAAAATAATTGAAGAGGCTGGACATAAATTCCTTTTTCAGGGTCACAAAAAGAGAAAGAGAAAGAGGCAAGAGGCATGTGTGTAGAAGCAGTGACTTCACCCTCCTGACTGCCAGCTCTATTATGCTTCATGCAGTATTCTTCTTGCGGAGAAGTTTTCTGATCCCTATCTCTTTATTTGAGCTTTAATGCTCTAGGTTAGAAACATGGCATGATATTAAGTTTGGGGTGGCAGTCACCTAATTTTGAGTGGTTGCATTGTAGAAATTTCTACTTGCATTTCTTGTCCATGCTCGAAAACTGTTAACAATTGGATGCAAGCTTCTATATGATCCATAGGGCTTAAATTTTAAAAACAATGCATAATTGTGGATCTTTCTTGCTTGTTTGATGTGACTAGATTGTTTGAGATTAAGGGCACATGATGCATGATTTTCATAACCTGTGAGTGTTTGAGCCTAAACAGTGATTTTTCATTCTCTTGAGCGTAATTCCATGTATTTCTCAGCAGAACTTGGCTTGTTTCTTTCCACTTTTGCATGATTTTGTTGCACACAATTATACTTGAGGCACCATTTTTTTTTTGTAGAAAGATTGAGCCAAATATGCCTATCCATGCATGTTATCCATTGTGTGAGCCCTTTGAGCTTGTAATCCACTTTTCTGGTTACTTGAGCCACACTACAAGCCAATACCCTGAAAAAAAAAATGAGTCCCTTCTAGTTGGAGTTAGGAGATGTTTGGTCTTATCTTAAGTTTGGGGTTGCTTGAGGGCAAACAACATTCTAAGTTTGGGGTGCGTATACATTTGGTATTTTTTTTTTAACTTTCTTTGTTCAAAAAAAAATGAAAAAAAAAGTCAAGTACTGAAAAAGAAAAAGAAATAATAAAAAAAAACAAAAAAAAATCCAAAAAAAAAGTGTGCGTAATTTTCTATTTTTCTTTCCTTTTTGGGGTTTATTTGTAAAAAAAAAAAGCGTGGAACATTAGTGAGAAAAAAGTGTCCCTTAACTCCAACTATGTTAGCTAGTTCCCAAATTTTATCCTACCCTTACCCAAGCGTCATTACAACCAATAAAGTCCTCTTGTAGTGTGTGATATTGATTTTGCATTTGTGTGTCTAGAAGCTTGCCAAGCTTATGATAGGGATTGCATGTGAATGATGATGAGTGTGCTTCCTTAAACACTTGAGAGATGAGAGAAACACATAACCTTGTGAGGAGAATGATTGCTTTGTGTTGCTCTTGGTTGAGAATGGTTTGAGTCACTAAACTTGCTTGATTGTGATGCATGAGTTTTGACGAAATGACTTTGCCTTGTGGTGATTGCATAGGCGTTGTAGAAAATTTGAGATGGTGATTGAGTTACAGATGAGAGTGTAGAGGGGGATAACTTCATGTTTTCCACTCCAACCCCTGGTTTTTGATTTATTTTGCTTGAGGACAAGCAGAAGATTAAGTTTGGGGTGGTGATAATCCTCTAGATTATCTAATTTTTCTATTCTCTTTGAAGTGGAAATCACCATGTGTTCCTAACTTATGTTTTGTTTATACCACAATTTAATGTTGCTTAAGCATGCATCAATTGTTAATTCATTTTGAGATTTTGGTTGATTTGAATGGAAATCTTGAGCACAACAACCTCATTTGTGATGTTTTGATTGAAGGTGTTGAAAGAGGCAAGAATGGTGCACAATTTGATAAGAATGTGGTTTCGAACACTGACAAAGAAGATTCCAAAGGCTATATCTGAAGCTACACTCATCCAAATGAGATGATCTTGGTCTTGTTGGACATGTAATTGAATTATATACAACTTTGATGATGGACTCGAGACCTAAATCAATCTCTAAGTTGGGATAATTTGTGCTACGTGTTGACAAGTTGATGTTGCCCTAACCTGACACCTATTCGATGTTTCAATCATATCTGGAGTTTTAGGTGTCCAAATGAGCTGGAACTTGTGCCATTGGAAATCTAAGATCCATAGCTTCAACTTTCATGAAGAAACCTTGAGCTAATTCAAACATTAAAGAGGTGAAAAAGGCATCACAACATGGAAGAATGGGTGTCGAAGGGCGCCCTGCGCCCAGGAGGGCGCCATGCGCCTGCTGGGAATCGTTTTGATCAATTTTGGGTGCCCTGCGCCCCAGAACCCAGCGCCCTGCGCCTCGTCTCTGCCTGACACTTATTAAAACACACTTTTAACTCATTTTGGGGATGCCCTTTCATATGTTCTCACTCCCAAACCCTAGGGGAGCCAAGAGGCAACCCTAAATCCATCTCATCTCATCTCCATCTCCCTTGAAGATTCAAGCCTTAGAAGAGACCTTGGAGCTTCAATGGATCATCCACCACCTCTCCATCCATCTAGTTCTATCTCTCCTCTTTTTTTTTATGCATTTCTAGTTTTTCCATTTGGTTAGGAATGATGAACCTTTGTTGGATTCTTGTGTAATATGACTTTTAATGCTTAATACTTGTTGTATTTGTGTTGATTGAGCAATTCCTTCCATCCTTAATGCTTTTCATTGATTGGTCATCTTTGAATTGATTCTAAGTGTGATTTCACAATTGGAAAATTGGTTGTTATGCTAGATATGAAGTTGATTGCCATATTTGTATTGATCCTAGGGATAGGACTTTATGCTTATGTGTTTGTTTGAATTCTTACACTTAATGCTTAGTTGAATTAGAAAGGCCTAAGGAATTAGGGTTCTTGGTTTAATCTAAAGGGGCTTTTGCTCAAGGAATTGAGACTAGTCTAACTAAGTGAATTCGAACTTCAATTGCATGAATTTGACTTGTATTGGGATTGATTTTGATTGCATGAAAAGATGAAAACAAAGGGGATTCAAATCCTAGCCACTTTTATCCGTATTATTTGTGCACACCAAGTGTTTGATATTTGGTCAATTCAAGAAAACCCAAAAATATTGTTCTTTGTTTTCTTTAATTTCATTGTTAATCAATTCAAAACACCAAAATATATTGTTTCTTGTTCAAATAGTAATAAAAATAGTAAGTTGATATTTGACACGCAATCCTTGAGGACAATATCCAGTACTTAACCGATTTTATTACTTGCAACGATCCGGTACACTTGTCGTGATCCCATCAACACGGTATCCCAGTAAGCATCCATTTCCTACAGCTGCACTGTTTGGAGTCCAGCTCCACTGTGAATTTATCTCCATTATTGCTGATATGCTTGATTTCAAACCAATATTTACCAGCACGCCTTGTTAGCCAAAAATTTGTATTTGCAGATTCGAATTCCATCCTCTTTTTTATCCTTGGTAAGATACTTCCCTCAAACTTTGAAATTTTTTCTCTATTTGTTGTCCACCTCTCCATCAAGTAAATGCGAATTTCTTCAATCATTGTGATTGTAGGTTTCTGTCTTAGGCCTAGTATGACACTGTTGAAAGCTTCAGACATATTATTTAACAATATGTCACACTTAGGTCCTGGGGTGAACCTTGACTTACACCAATACCTTGGTCGAATTCGAATGAGATCCCTGTCAAAGCAATAGCAAAAGCAAAAAATTCACTTTGTACAAAAGGAAAGCAAAACAATTCAGCTTAAAGAGCAGCATCCAACATAATTGCTTGCATCCAACATAATTTCTGGAAAAAGAATACAATCCAATATAATTTCAAAGAAAGTATCTATTTCTTAACACTTTTCATATATACAAACAATTGCTTGTTCAAAAGTGTACCTCCAGTATCTTCTAAAAGAACAACACAATACATCATTTACATATTATGGGAAACAACAAACCATGTAAGGAACAATGTAAGAGGTGTACCTCCAGTATATTCATTAAGAAGCAAGAAATCCAGTAAGGAACACAAAATTGATACTTTATGTATTGCAATTTGCATTAGCATTACTTTGTCGCCAAAAAGGAAAAGGATAAAAAAATTCTAAAATGTAAGAGGTAAATTTCTCAAGATCCATATGGCAAACTATTTGTCAGCAGTGACCTTCACATAATGCATTCACATAATGCCAGATTTCTTTATATTAACCTCCAGCCGAATAAAAAATATCCAAGTGACATTTAAATTGATATACCTATATGCCTCTTCATTTTCTGATCTCATGGTTCTCATAATTCTTTCCCACGCAGCTAAATAAGTGGCTTTGGCAGTAGACCGCATCAGTTGTTTTAGCTTCAAACCAGGATGTTTCTTTCTAAAATTATTGTACAAATGACATACACAAAACCTTTGATCCACACCTGGTAGCAATTCATCAATGGCTGGCAATAAACCCTACGTATGCAACAGCACATAAATGAAAGAGCAACAGTACAGCAACAACATGTTTTAATAGAAACAGATAACAGATGCAGCATGCTTCATGCAGAGTGCTAGAAACATACCTTTTGTTGGTTTGAAATAAAGGTGTAGGTCTTGCATTGAATTGGGCCACCCAAATCATTTATGAGTAGTTGTAAAAACCACAACCATGAGTCTTTATTCTCACCCTCAACACCCGCAAAAGCTATAGGTAGCATCTGGTCATTAGGATCCCTTTCTACTGCTGCTAAAATTTGTCCCCCATAATAGCCTCTCAAAAAATAGCCATCCAACCCAATGATAGGCCGACACACAAGAAAGCTATCTTTGCATGCTTTAAAACAAATATACAGTCTTTGAAATGTTAGGTTAAGGGACCTTCCAGGATGCTCTGTGTTTCCATCTTCATCATCATCATCTCCTTGTACTGGTTGCACATTAATCTTCACCATAGAACCATTGTTTGATCTCAAAAGTTCATGGCAGTAATCATAAATACGTGTATACTGGTCTTTGAATGACCCCTCAACAAGATCTCTTGCAAAACATCTAGCTCTTAAAGCCTTAGAATTTGTAATCCCAACATTCCACTTCTCATGGCATCTATCTTTCACATCTACAATCTTCATTTTTGGGTTTTCTCTAAGACCAGAGAATAATCTTTTGCTTAACCATTCAGACTTTAGCAATTTAACCATGTATTCTCTGCTACAAGCACGTACATCATTGAGGGTCCTTATCTGCCAAGTCTCCTCATTTGGAAGCTTTGCACAATATACCCACCAATCACATCCTTCTTTGCATCTAGCTCTAACCCTTGTATGATCATTCTTAATAATACTTATATCCCTACCAGAATGAACATCATACGTTTGCGTCGCCTCCTTAAAATCCTCCTTACTTGCAAAATATATACCCACTTCCCATTTGTAGTCATTCATATCCTTTGGCAACTTAAACACTGGATATTTGGGGTGTGGAATTGTCTCTTCTTCACTGTCATCTGACCCAACTCCACTATCCAATTCCTCAGAGTAGTATTCGTCATCCAAACCAGCATCCAAAGTGGGATTCACCACAGTTTTGTCTTTCCTTGGTCTACCTGACCTTTTTTGTGTTTTCTCTTTAGTGTTTGATATCCATCTTACCCTTTCAATAACATCATCTAAACCAGCAACATCATTTGTCTCTTCTTCCTCATCACTAAACCTTATACCCAATGCACTGTCATCACTATCTGCTCCAGAAAAACCCAAAACAACATCCTCATCCTCATCATCAAGTTCCTCAACTTGTTCACTAACACTCTGAATTTCATCAGCCTTGTAATCAGAATCTTCACTATCACTGCCACTTCCACTACTATTATCACCAGCTACTACTATATTCTGACTTGATGCTCTTCTCATCCTTGTTGACCTTCTAACTGTGAAAGTGTCCTCAACAAGACTCCTCTTCTTTGGCCTACCAGTTTTCTTCTTCGGTTTAGCATTTTTGATAGCCTCTGTTGGTGCATTTTGGACAGCCTCTATTGGTGCTTTTTGGACAGCCTATGTTGGTGCTTTTTGGACAGAAACAGCAGGTGCACTTTGGACTTCATCACCATTACCATTCACATCATTGTCTTCATCACTATCCATTGAAATTATGATCGGCTGAGAATCATTTTGCACACCCTGACTTGGACCTCTTCGCATTCTTGTTGACCTTCTTAATGGTACCTTAGAAGCATTAGAGGCATATTTATTCTTTGGCCTTCCAGTTGGCTTTCCAGTTCCTCTTCCAGTTTTCTTCTTTGGCATCTCAACTGGTCCACCAACAACTTCAAATTGTTCACCCTGCCTCATCTCAACTAGTCCACCAACAGCTTCAAATTGTTCACCAATCTGCACTTCACCAATCTTAGCATCATCATTCACATACTCACCAATCACATATAAGTCTACTCTCCCATTTCCAATGCCTATTTTTGCCATTTGTGATGCACCATGGTCATCAGTAACTTCCATTTTTTTTTGTCACCATCCATGTACCACATTGATTGAACTGTTGGGTAACCAATTTCTTTGAGGACACCCACAGCTTCAAAATATGACATCTTGTCGGGATCACATCTCCACTCGCTCAGAATGCCTTCTTCACTCCCTGTGTCCGCCTTTCCAACATGTTGTATAACAACTTTAAACCATTCAGCCATTCAGCAACCAACTACATAAAACAAAACAAAAGGAGTAAACAATGAGCAAGAATCAGCAAAAACAAAGCCATAAATTTGAGAAACCCATAAACATGGATGAATGAAAACCCAAAACCCTTAATCAAAACTGCGAATCAATATACTCTAAATAAGCAAACGAAAAGCAAGAATGAGCAACAAAAAATCAGAGCAACCAAACCACATGCATTGCAAAAGGGCAAACTCAGTAAGAAATGAAAATAGGGTACCGTCGCGCCACCATCGTGATTTTTCTTTCCCAGCCCTCGCGCCACCGTCGCGAAATCGTCGCACGTTATCGTCTTCTCCATCGCGATGTCTTCTTCTTCTCGCCCTGACCTTTCTTCTTTCCTTCTCTGGTACGTTTCCAATGTTTTCTTCTTTTTGTTTTTCGCGTTTTGACTTTTTGTTTTTTGTTTTTGTTTATATGAAATGTGGCGTGCCAGATGGATAAACCCTAAACGACATTAATGACACATAATATGTCCATCACGATTTTAAACGAAAAATGGCTAAAAGAATCATTTGAAACCACTTTAAAAAAATAAAGAACTAAAATAAACATTTTAAAAGATAAAAGACAAAAATAATTAAACACTAAAAGATAAAAGACAAAAAATGTATTTTAGCCTATTAGCCATAGAGCCTCAAAATATAACATTTTCTTGGAAGACGGGTTGGTTTTCTTGGTGCAGAGAGAAATCGACCGATGCAAATATGCAACGCACGATAGAGTCCGAAATCTTCCTCTTCTCGAGTGCGTGTCCCTCTCATTCGAAATCTCTTCTCGTGAACTTGTATTTGGACTCTTCCTTGTGCATCAGGGTTTCCGTTCATGCTCCTCTGTCTCTGTTCTTGCAGTGCACCCAACGAAAAGTACCAATTCTTTTTGTCCCTTTCTTAGAACCCCCATTACACGTTCTCCCTCTAAATGAACCTGCACCTTTTCTCAAAGGTCAAAATAAAAATGCCTCTACCTTTTGTTTCCCTGTGTGGTTGCTC
This sequence comes from Calophaca sinica, assembly GCA_037113605.1. Lineage (NCBI taxonomy): Eukaryota > Viridiplantae > Streptophyta > Magnoliopsida > Fabales > Fabaceae > Calophaca > Calophaca sinica. The sequence goes on from CM073731.1 coordinate 5,175,072, forward strand.
TAGGGTTCTTGTTTTCACTACCTTTTGAGCTCAAATCATACTCTTCTTTGGTTCCTTTTTGCACAATTGGACAAAATTCCTCTATTTTGTGGCAATCGCAGATGAGAGTTCGCAGCTCAAATTTCCTCATTTTCTTCTATTTTTGTCTCTAGGGTTTGTACATGTTCCCCAAAATCTGTTTCCAAAAATGACACTGTAGTTCCTAATACGCCTTTTGTTTTGGTGCTTTCAGTATTCAACAGCATAGACCCTTTTTGAAACATGGGTTGTGTCCACGGCAAGTGTTTCTGCGGTAAACCTTCTTCATCAGATGATGGCTCTAGGGACTACCGAGAACTTGGCTTCCATCATGGCCATAAGAAGAACATACTCGCTCAGAGAGTACTGAAGCAGGTTTCTGTTCCTTCACACAACTTCATTTTGGAATACACTTCTCTCACACAAAGGGGATACTACCCTGACTCACCTGATAAAGAAAACCAAGATAGTTTCTGTATTAGGACACAAGTCCAAGGTAATCCCAATATCCATTTCTTTGGTGTCTATGATGGGCATGGTCAATTTGGTAGTCAGTGTTCCAACTTTGTTAGGGATAGATTGGTAGAAAAATTATCTAACGACCCTGCATTGGTGGAGGACCCTATTGAAGCTTACAATTCTGCATTCTTGACAACAAATCATGAATTGCATACTAGTGAGATTGATGATTCTATGAGTGGCACTACGGCTATTACGGTGCTTGTTATTGGAGATACCCTTTATGTTGCTAATGTTGGTGATTCAAGAGCTGTGCTGGCGGTTAAAGATGGGAATCGCATTATTGCTGAGGACTTGTCCTCTGATCAGACACCGTTTCGTCGAGATGAATATGAGAGAGTGAAACTTTGTGGAGCAAGGGTGTTGAGTGTTGATCAAGTGGAAGGGCTCAAGGATCCAAATATCCAGCATTGGGGTGATGAAGAGAGTCGAGGTGGCGATCCTCCGAGATTGTGGGTTCCAAATGGGATGTATCCTGGAACTGCATTTACAAGGAGTATAGGGGATAGTTTGGCGGAGACTGTCGGTGTCATTGCTATTCCAGAGGTGTTAACTGTTCAGCTGACACCTAATCATCTTTTCTTTGTAGTTGCAAGTGATGGTGTATTTGAATTCCTATCAAGCCAAACTGTTGTTGATATGGTATGATATGCAACCTATTTTCTTAGTTCTCTTTCTTGCCCTCAAGGTTTTACATTGCAGTTGCGGTTACATCGCAATCCTTGATATTGCGGAAAATTGCGGACAAACCATACAAGTAGAATTGAAATAAGAGGCCATAAGAAAAATGATTGGCCATAAGTGCTAATCATATGTGATTGTGAGTGGTTTATTACTTAAGCTTCTCCACATTGCATCTGTTAATTATGTCTATCCATTTATCATATGTATTAACTACCATAATCGTGTGAAGTGTGAACCTTGTCTCTAAATAGCTCACGGTAAAAAATGCTAATTGCTAATAGTTCTTGTACATCTGAAGTGTTTATACAATCCTTGTAACTGTAAATTTACCTGTTCATTAGAAAAATGTAAAATTTTGCACTGCTTGCTGCAGATCATTCCTAATCTGTTGTGTTACTGTAGACACATATTTCAATGTTTACTCCCCTGTTGCAATATTGTAGATAAAATTTTAACTTTGGCAGGAATGCAGGATTCCCCTTCTTATCTTGATAAATCTGTGATTTATTTTATGGCGTAGGCAGCAAGATATACAGATCCTCGCGATGCATGTGCGGCTATTGCTGAAGAGTCATATAAACTATGGTTGGAACTTGAGAATCGAACAGATGATATAACCATTATCATTGTTCATATCAAAGGCCTCTCTAATGTATGGATTCTTGAATACATTCCTTCATTATCGTTTGGTTTTTATGTTTTCTTCCTTCAAGCTTGTTTAAAGATTTTAAATTTGTATCGTTAAATGATCTTCTTATCCCATGAAGAAAAACAATAAAATATTACATTTACCCCATCAGGTGGGGTCAATTACATTTAGTAATTCACTCCTTATACCTTACGAAAAAGCCATTTTTCCCAAAAAAAAAATAAAAAATAAAATTTGGAGCATCGATCTTCTTGTGTAGTATGCAAATTCAAAATTTTGCTCTTGGTGGTTCAATAATTAGATTTATCCCATTATTGATTGACTAGTTCATCTAATTTTTAGTCTGATATTGTAGTCAAGTACATCTGGAGTCGAATCACGTGAGATCAATGTTGGTACTGCAATGAGGTCCAGGACAGGAACTTCTGATATATCTGCTACCCCTGGACCTGATGTTTATAGTTCTGTGAAGAGAAGTTTATCTGATTCACAATCCTGCCAGCATGTGGTTCAGTCTCCAGCCTATCCAAGCTCTATTGAATCAGTATGATCTCAATTCTCAAGAACATTGTTGATTTGTTTATATTAATCATTTGATCTTCATCTGTATAATTACTTTTTCTTTTCCCCCCACTTTTCAGTGATTGAAGAGAGAGGTTTTATGGAAGCTTGTAGTTTCTCCTAAGTGGTGCATTTCCATGTTCCACCCTTCCGAGTCTCTTGCATTACTCATGTACATTTACTGGTCCCTATATTTTAGGCTGCTCAAGGTTGCCTGTATGAGGTACATTATATTGACAGCAACAAAGGACCTTGTTCAGAACCTAGAATTACATTTTCATAAAATTCAAGTTACATGTTTAACCATACAGAACCACCTCCGGAGAATTTAGCTCACCTTCCTGGGACGCCATTGCATCCCCGCTCTACAGAACTTTGGAAGGGAATCAATAACGTACTTGAGATAAAAGGGAGTTTTGCAAGAAGATTGACTTGTGAGTTGTGACTGTCATTTGCATTGATTTGTGGAAGAAACTCCCATGATGGTCACTGCTCAACTTGGAAGGCTGTAGCGGACCTGATGCTGCCCAGCATTCAAATGCATTGTTCTCATTATCCTGTAGATACTGGGTCCAGCATATCTAAGAATTGCATTTATAAGATTAATTTCATGTTCTTACAATAAATTCGTGAGTCTCGGATAAGAATTGTAGTTTCATCTGTCAAGACTTTGTTAAATGTGAGAGGGGGAAAAAGTAAATGATTGGTAAGCATATTTTCATTAAGCAAGTACACTAGGAAATATCGGATGAGATCACGACTATTTTTTATGGAAATAATATCGAGTAAATACCTAATTTGGTCCTTGAAATTGTAGAATCATATCAACTTAGTCCTCATCTTATCATATTCCAAGATGATTTTGAGAATCGTAAAATGTTATTCAGGTTAGTCTCTCTTTTAGTATTTGTAGGATTATAAAACATTAAGTTGGTAATGTCAGTGATTTATTTGAAAATAAGTGAATAATGTCACAGATGCATTTGTTAACAGATTTGAAAAGAGTGACAAACCTAATTGATGTTTTGCTATTTCAAGAATCATTTTAAAATAGTGATAATGTGAGGGACTAAATTGATACGGTCATATAATTTTAAGGACCAAATTGGATATTTACTCTTAATACTAGAGTGGCCCCGAAGAATTGTCATATATGGAAAATACGTTGCAAGAGCACCATTAGGCCTCTACGTAGAAGGCGATGAAGGTCTAAATGAGTATGGTGATTTGGACGGTCATTTGGAGGGGGTCACACGCCATGAGACCTAACGTTTTCTACTTGGGCACTTGTGGTTTTCTCTACCAAATGTCTGAAATCGTGATGGATACTGAGTGAGTAAGGGAGAGTTTTTGGTAGAGACAATGAGCAATGAGGAGAATGGGAGTGAGGGGGTATTGAAGGCTTGGAAGACGGTTTAGTCGGAATAGCACGAGAAATAGATGTTGTGAGAGAAAAGTTGAATGAAGAAGGTTTCGTCGTGTATTGGAGGAGAAGAAGCTCATGTGTTTCTACTATTGATTTCAGTTTGACACTAGCCAAGCCACGTCAGACATGGCGAAAACGATTTGATTGTTTTCTAACCATGTTATTAACTAAGCTCTAATAATGTGAGGGATAAAAACTCTCCACTTTAAAATAATGAGGGACCAAAATAGTTAAAAAATGATATCAATTTTTTTTTTAAAAAAAAACTCGCCTACATATAATGAATAAAAAGACATATAAACATAGTTTTCTTTTAATATTAACCACATGATGTGATAGAAATTATATTGGCCATCTGTAATGGAATTTGGAATGCTAGGAATAAATTGTGCTTTGAGGCAAAACAATTAAATCCAACTGATGTGTTACAAAAGGGGTTGGCATGTGTTCAGGAGTACAAAATAGCATGTAATGCTTTACATCATGATAGAAATGGTCCATCCAATTCTACACAGTGCACTAATCAAGTCATTGCATGGGTTCTGCCTCCTGAAAATTACTATAAAATGAACTCTGATGTGGCTGGTCCTGTTGATGGTGCATGGGGTGTTGGTTGTGTGATAAGGGACACAAATGGATACATCATGGCAGCAACGACTTGGAGAAAATTTTCCTTGTCAGATTTTGATGTTGTAGAAGCCTTAGGCATGCGTTTGGGCTTATCGTTTGCAAGAAGAGACTTATCTCGGAAGAATGAGTCTACATTTACTGCATATTTTGGAAGACTTATCTCGGATTGTAAAATCATCAGTAGTGGTTTGTCATGCTTTGAAACAAATCATGTAAAAAGGGAAGCAAACATTTTAGCTCATAGGCTAGCAAAATTTGCGCTGCATAATTGTGATAATATATGGATTGAAGACATTCCTGATTGTATTGTTGATGTTTTTGAATGAAATGAATTTTTCGTCAAAAAAAAAAAACAATTTATTTATAAGAGCAATTCCTGATATGTGATTAAATAACACCCACTCCTTCTATTTTTTGAATAAACACCCACCACTCTTATTTTTTGGACAAATTGCATAAACCTCCATTAGTTTTGTTTATAGTTTTTGAATAACCGAAACGTAGACAGGGTCGGTTCACAGTTCAACTGGTTGAGGTTTGGTTTTTAAAACACTGTTTAAATGACACATTTTTTTTACATGATAGAGGTGGGACTGGGATGTATGTAATTGAGGGGAGATGTGTGTCTTTTACATACCTCACTTTTTCCTTATTTATATGATTGGTAGATTCTTGTATTATAATTTTATTTTTTTTGTAAGCTATACAATTTAGTAGTTTTATTTGACTACTTAATTGGAATAAATTGACACACTACAATTTTGGAAGTGCTTCAAATATATTATGCATATCGAATTAGGTGTTTTGTTTCTTATTATTATTGTTGTGTGTACTGTTTTCGAATATTTATATCGTTAGATAAACTTGTTAAATAAAAAAGATATCTTATTTGATAGTTAAATAAACTATTATTTTATTACTCTGAAAACCAAAATTAGACATTGTCTTTATTAATAAACAATTACCTTTATTAAATAAGGGTGAAAATAGAAAAAAAAAATTAAAAATAAAAAACTTAGTTATTGAAATGTTTTCAACAATACAGAGTTTGGATCTGTCATTTATGAGTGTCGTGATGTCCTTTTACCTTTCTGTAACAACTCTCATGTGGATTTTTCTAGGAGGCAAACTAATATAATTGCTCATAGTCTAGCAAAAGCGGCCATAGGTACAGCTAGTCGTTTTTTTTTTTTTTTTGATTTCTAGACATGTATTGACTCCGTGATTTTGAATGCAATGTATTAGAATTTTTTTGCCAAAAAAAAAGTATGAGTATAGATATTGAACGTGCTTGAAATTTCTAAAGTATATACAGAAGAGGTAAAAAAACATATTGTAGAACAATATTTAATTTTTTTGCAGATTTTATATCTAGAAGATTAAATAGAAGTCGTTTAAATCAAGGAATGCTTTTTTGTGCACCCTCTTCTTTTTGAAGTAATTATGTTTGCGAGGGTCGACTGGAGTAATTCTGTTTGGGAGGGTCGATGCTCATCATGAATTAGTACGAATTTTATAGTTTTATTTTGAAGATTTGAATGACTATAATAATGCTTATTGGTAGGCCTCTTGTTAATGGGTACATGAAAAATTAGAAATACATCCAGCCCAAAATTATTATCAATTTTTTCTTTCATTTATTTATTTTTTATTAGTGAGCGGGAGAGAGAGAGAGAGAGAGAGAGGTTCTGCGTATAGCCTCCAAGCTCTCAGGCCTCAGCCTCTGCGCAAAAATAAATAAATAAATAAAGGAGAGAAAAAAGGTGTGAATTTTCCATCTGATTCTCCGATTTTTTAACATCGATTGTATCTTTGATTATTGGAAAAATCGCTCCAATCGGGGTAGGTCTCGATCGTCTAATACTGATTACAATTCTCGTATCCTACACGTATGGGGGATCTTCTGCATATCAGTGGCTCTTTGTAACCTTTGAAAACATTTTTCTTTCATCAATTTTGTGATCTGTGGGTGTTTTGAGTATTGATATGTCTTTCAATTCATAGAGGCGTTTTCGGTTTTCATTTTTTGTCGACCGGATATGCTCCTTACGCTGAGATTATATATATATATATATATATATGTTTGTTTCTGGATAGTTGATTCATTTATTCATTGCTTTTCCTCCTTTATGTGGACCTTCAAACAAGTTTAATATCCTAATTAATTTTCACTGCTTAAATGCATGTAAATATGCAATGCCATATAATCCAATGTTAGTTTATTACAAATTATATTCATTCAGGAGAACAATGTTATAATGTTTCTTCTGAATTTTCCTCCACAATGTTATTTTTCATTTTTCTGTCTAATTCATGTAACTTGATTTTGGAATAAGTAAATCATGGATGCTTGTGAATAAATGCTAGATAAAACTTGACAAGTGTGTTAATTGGATTTATCTTTTTCCTCTTCTTTCTTTCTTAATTTGGTTTGCAGCTAAAATGGTTTTGTTGGTTGCCAGTGGTAGCAGTCAAATGTCTCCTTCAGTTTCTGTCCAAGAAAAAAGAAGTAGGAACAAGAGAAAATTCAGGGCTGATCCCCCTTTAGGGGAGCCAAATAAGATTATTCCTGCACCTCAACATGAGTGCCTCAGTTATGAATTCGCTGCTGAGAAGTTTGAAATAACCGCAGTTTGTGATCAGTGCAGTGCTAGCCAAGATCATCCTGATGGATTGAAGCTCGACCTTGGGTTGTATGGTCCTGGGAGTTCATCCGAGGTCGGGCCTAGTCAACCTAAGGAACAACTCGAGGCAGATGAATTCAATGATGCTGATTGGAGCGATCTCACAGAAGCCCAGTTGGAAGAACTTGTCCTGAGTAATTTGGACACCATTTTCAAGAGTGCAATTAAAAAAATTGTTGCTTATGGCTACACTGAAGAAGTTGCTACTAAGGCCATCTTAAGGCCTGGTATCTGTTATGGATGTAAAGATGCTGTGTCTAATATAGTTGATAATACTTTAGCATTCCTTAGAAATGGCCAAGAGATCGATCCTTCGCGAGATCACTGTTTTGAAGATTTATTGCAGCTTGAGAAGTATATCTTGGCTGAATTGGTTTGTGTTCTTCGAGAGGTTAGGCCATTCTTCAGTACTGGGGATGCAATGTGGTGTTTGTTAATCTGTGACATGAATGTGTCGCATGCTTGTGCAATGGATTTTGACCCTTTGAGTAGTTTAGGTGCTGATGGCGGTTCATCTAGCCAAGCAGAATTACAATCAAAAGTGGAAAGCAAAGTTCCTGAATTGAGTTTTCCAAGTCCTTGTAAATCAATTCTTGCATGTTCTCATAATTCTCAATCAAAGAAACCGTCTGTGGCAGGGATTCCTGGTGTAAACAACCAAAAAAATTCTCAAATTATTGGTAGACTCTCGGAGAATGAGGGTGCCAGTCGAGGATCTGATTGTGTAGATAAAGCATTTAGTACTGCTGGAACATCTCAATCTTCCCTGGTGGAAGAGAAGCGTGGGAGTGGTAGGAAGATTCATTCTAGTAGCACCAAGAGGGACTACTTTCTTCGACAGAAGTCATTTCATGTAGAAAAAACTTATCGGACTTATGGATCTAAAGGGTCCTCAAGAGGAGGGAAGCTGAGTGGCTTGAGTGGTTTAATCTTGGATAAGAAACTTAAATCTGTCTCAGAATATTCTACTGTAAACTTAAAGAATGCATCCTTACAGATAAATAAGGCAATGGAAGTTGATATGTCTCGTGACAACCTTAATGCGAAATTTTCATCTAATGCTGGACCATCGACCCCCACTGCATTTAGCCTGGATTCTGCTGATGCCGTTCCTGGATCAACCAATACTTCATATGCACTATACGCAGCAAATACTTTACCTGCATTCGATAGCCCAACATCATTATCAGCTACAGATACAGATCTTTCTCTTTCATTGTCTTCAAGAATCAAACCTTCTACAGAACCCGTCTGTTGCAATGATGGGGCGCCTGGTAGTTATATGGGGATACCATATGACAAGTCCTTGGGGCCGTTGATACCCCTGGATGGAAGAGATGAGATTGTTTTGAAGCTGATTCAAAGGGGCCGGGAACTAAAAAATCAGCTTCAAGAATGGACAGAGTGGGCCAATCAGAAGGTTATGCAGGCTGCTCGTCGGCTGAGTAAGGACAAGGCTGAGCTTCAGACACTAAGGCAAGAGAAAGAGGAAGTTGAACGACTTAAGAAAGAGAAGCAATCTCTAGAAGAAAATACCATGAAGAAGCTTTCTGAGATGGAAAATGCCTTGTATAAAGCTAGTGGGCAGGTAGAGCGAGCTAATGCCGCTGTCCGTAAGCTTGAGGTAGAGAAGGCTGCACTGAGGAAAGAGATGGAGGCTGCTAAGCTACGTGCCACAGAAACTGCCGCTAGTTGTCAAGAGGTCTCAAGGAGAGAAAATAAGGCCCAAATGAAGTTTCAGTCGTGGGAAAAGCAGAAATCCATGTTTCAGGGAGAGCTAATGAATGAAAAACGAAAATTGGCGCAGCTGCTGCAAGAATTAAAGCAAGCTAGAGTGCAACAAGAGCAAGTTGAGGTATGCTATTTTAAGCTTTTTCCAACTTCTTTCTCATGTTTCTTTACATCTTGTAATTGTAAACATCCACCTGATATATATGGAATATAACACGGCTCAGGCAGTAGTTTGGTCTTATGGTGTATTCTTAAAAAGTAGGAAGTTGTGATCGCTAAGTAGTTATGTGAAGCTTCAAATCTCCTCCACTCTCATTTTATTACAAAAACAAGTAAACAACTAATGCCTCTTTTCATTAGGTGAGATTGGCTATATAGATCAAGCGATACCAATGTGTTCTGTCGAAAACCATTTCTTTAGAGAGACCATTTGAATCTGAATCTTTTTAAGTGGTTTCACTTGAGAGTTTTTCTTGGACTTTTTATTGGATTAACTGGGGCATTTGTCGGTCTCCACTTACATTTTATTCTCAGAATAAAAATAAGTGGATTGGCACGCTGGCACTAGTATTTGTTATCCATTGCTGTGCATGGCTCGTCTATTATTGATTCCATGTAGAATGGAAGTATGTTAAATGATATTGGTCTCAAACCAATTTTTCGCTTGCAACAGTCTAAGCTACCACGGTGATAATAATATCAGCTTCTCACCTTTTAAGAAGTCAAGAACTACCACCTGAAGTATTGGCGTTCATTTGATGGTCGGTGTTAGTAGAGAAACAGACACAACAACTTTTCGATAACTCCTATAATTTTTTTTTTCACTCTGTAAGTTATTTTTTTTTTTTAAGGTTCCATCCATCTTGTTGCAACTCTCACCCTTAAACTTTTGACTTTTGAGAACAAATATATAATATAAATGCAGTGAAGTAGACATGATAAAACAGTTTGGTACATGAAAAATGCACCTTTTGTGAGATTCCACAAGTGCAACCATTCATCTATCTATATATATAGGTGCTAAATGAGATTTGTTACTGGGTCTGTTCTCATTGTAAAGGGAAAATATCACAGGGTAGATGGCAGCAGGAAGAAAAAGCGAAAGAAGAACTTCTCCTACAGGCCAGTTCTATAAGAAAAGAAAGAGAACAAATTGAGGGGTCAGGAAAATCCAGGGAGGATATGATCAAATTGAAAGCAGAGAGGAATCTACAGAGGTACAGAGATGACATCCATAAACTTGAAAAAGAAATTGCACAACTGAGACTGAAGACGGACTCTTCAAAAATTGCTGCACTGAGGATGGGGATTGATGGAAGCTATGCCAGCAGATGTGTGGACATGCAAAATGGCAGTGCTCTAGAGGAACCCCGAACTTCTTTCATCTCAGAACTAGTCATTGACCACTCAGTGACAGGTGGTGTGAAACGGGAACGAGAATGCGTTATGTGCCTTTCAGAGGAGATGTCTGTTGTATTCCTCCCATGTGCCCATCAGGTTGTTTGCACAACATGCAATGAGCTCCATGAAAAACAAGGTATGCAAGATTGTCCTTCTTGCAGGAGCCCCATCCAGCAGCGTATTGCTGTGCGTTTTCCACGTACTTGAAATTTATTTACTTGAGTGAGGTGAGTGTTTTTCAATAATAATGTCTATGAGACTCATGCAATGAATAATGCATTCAAATCATGCATCTCAAGAGTTGAGATACATTAAGTTGCTTTCAATGATGCCATGCTTGATTCTTTGTTGGTGCCACCTTTGTCTTCCGTGGTTTCCATGTTTTTGGAATTTATTTTTTTGTTAAGAAGGTGCGCTTGTCTTCCTTATCTTTTTTGATGGTATGATCACTATAATCCTATCCTATTGAGTCCCTCTTCGTCTGCGATAAGATATTTTTTTTTTCCCTCATCAGAGATTTAAAACTGCTCAGCTCCATTTTGGAGTTTGTTTAAGATTAGAAAAATCAAAAAAGTGATTTTTATATTTTATAAAAAATTAAAACTTTCTAGATATTTTTATATAAAGTAGAAATTAATTTGTGTTTAATTATAATTATAGAAAAAAATTAACATTTTTTCATATGCTACACTCATTATAATTAGATTATTTCTCGGAAGCTACTCAAAATAGTTTTTCATTACAATCAAATTTCAGTGCTTTTTTAGATTGTGATTGTTTTCAAAAGTTTAAACTTTTAAAAGTGATTATTTTTTTGTAAAAATTTTTTTTCATAAAATAATGTAAAATAAATGCGCTTTGAATAAATATGAGGGCTATGAACAGTAGAAAGTTGGGAACAGGATGGAGAGGTTAGTTCTTATAATGAAGGCAAGGAACAATTGAACAGAATGAAGAAGATATTGATGCTTATTCAGGTGAGTTATAGAGTGGACTAATTTATATGTAGTCCACCGGTGCTGCTGAAATAACTGGATGTACCCAGCTTCTATTAAGGAAATTGGGTATAGGTCCCTGTTATGTACAGTTGCTCTGTGCAGTGCGAACACATTGGTAGGGCCAAGGCAGGCGATAGACACAACTCTCTGCTAATATGTTGTTTGGGAGCGCTTCTTGACCATCTTCAGCCACATGAGGTTTGCGTGTGTTGAAAGTCTCACATCGAATAGAGATATGGCCTGAGTGGTGTTTATAAGGCTTAGGCAATCCTCACCTTACAAGCCGGTTTTGTAAGGATGAGTTAGACCCAAAATCCTAATAGCGTGCATGTCCAATTTGTTGTCATTGTTCCTGATCGTCGAAGGTAGCAATGTGCCATTCTTCCTTGTTGTCTTTTTCTTCTTTGGGCCATTTCCACTTTAACGGTAAATGAACCATTCTTCCTCTTCTTCCTTTTTCACCCCACTACAGCGACCAATCAAGGTTTAGGGTTTTCGAATCGGAAGAAGAAAAGCAAGATGAATATTGTTCCACTGATTGGGTTTTTTTAATAAAAAATGGACAATTAGTTAGATGTTCCCCTGTTAATCCCCATGCTTGTGATGTGCTCCAGTGAAAAGGTTTCTGATTTTGAAGAGGAGAGACGACTCAGCAGAAGAACAGGTAGGTGTTGATCTCAACCTCCATATATATTTCATGGTTGCCACTTGATTTAAATTTATCTTTTTTTTTCTTGAATTTTTTTAACTAGTTTTGGAGACATGTTTCATGGGTGTTAACTGCTGTGGATAGGTTGAGCTTGTATTAGGAAATAGAAGAAATTGAATCCACAGAATAGTACAGCTGAAGAAAGTTCTATTGCGTGTGCCCCAAGCCAATGTGAATAGAGGTGAGAATACAAACCCATTGTGTAAACCTTGTGGGCTTTGAAACAATGTTGTAAACTCCCTGAACAGCTTTTTTAGACCCTCCGTGAATGGTTCACCTGTAACCCTTGGTGGAAAGCTCTTACACCATTTAATAACCTATTATAGAATGTGGCTTTATTCTATCTCAACTCTTTTATTTATTAAGTGATTCTCATGTTCGTTTTGAATCCAAAATTATAAAGAAATTGTACATGATTGAGTATGGTTAGTATTTTCTTATTTTTGAAGAAAAAACTTGTTAGTATTAAGGCATACAGGTGGAGTGCAAACTTGTTCTGATTTGAGTTTGGACAGCATATTTGGCGTTTTAAATAATTTTTCTGGATTTTGTGAGTAATTCATCCTTTGAAATATTGCTGTCTAAGATTTATTTTATACTCTGCTGGTTTCAATTAATCCTAACCTAGTGTTGTTTGTTATGATTTCAATATTTCTCTACATCGGACTTGTGATTAATTCAAAGGTCACAAGAAGAGGCCATTGTATTGGAAATATTAAAGGGATATCAGGCATTCACTCAGGTAACTGAGTTTTGATGTTTTTTTCCAGTAACATCTGAGATCAGCTTTGAATTTTCAAAAATGATATATGGAGTATATGATTTCACAGGCTTGTGAGATTCTTCGAGATGTAGAACCTTTAAACCCATTTCTTGCACCCTTTGCAAATTTACCATCAATTTTCCTGTTGAAACAGAAAAGGAGGTATGATATTTCAAATGTCAAGTTATTACTTTCTGCTTATAATTTATTTGGGTGTCTTTCAAGAATTCAAGTTGATAGTACTGAGATTTTGGCTACAATTTGAGATGTTAGCAATTGCTTTTCCGTTTCATGTATCAAAATGGTCAGTACTATCAGTTGACCAAAGGTATAGCATTGTGTGCTTACTCCCAATAATGTACAGGTGGTCCTTCTGGTCATGTTTATGGCAATGTGTACTTTTTTCCTTGGCTGTAATAATTTTTAGCTTTTCTTAGTGGATTTGTTTATTTGATTGCATCTTTGGAACTACTCATATATTTTTCCCTGGCTGATCTTGTGAACTACGCCTTGACAACTCTTTTTAACATTGTTCATCAATAGCGCAATGTTTAGATTTATTTTTTCACTCCATGAGTAGTCATGATGAATACTTGCAAATTGCAATTTTTAGAAACTCTAGCAGCTTTAGATTGAGCAATCCATTCCCCACATGCCGCTACTCAGGTATTTTATTTATTGTTCTAATTATTCAGTGAAAATGGGATTCAATTGCCACACAAGATTTTTTGCTGAAGTTGTGAAATAGCAACATGTAAGCATTGACCTTTTTCCTCGATGCTGATAATATGTGGTCATTATGATATGGGGCCAAGCTATGACCATGTAAATGAATAAATGGTCTGGTAGTTTGATTTTAAATTGCTAAAAGAGAAAGAAATAAAGTAGAATATAGAGACAACGTTTTAGTCCCAATGTAATATAGTTGTACTTGTTAGAGATATATATATGAAGACCATTCCAGGCCCTTCTCCTTTTAGGTCAAGCTTTCATGATGATAAGTTCCCGCACCTATTTAACCAAGTGGTTAGGAGTTTGATTTTTGCCTCCTACAACTAACTATCATAATTAAAATTAAGGGTTAGTGTTGGCTCTCTGCTTTACCCCATCTTTCAGCCCTAATCACTTCTGTTCTTTTTCATGCCATTGCTGATCAATATTGTTTACTTATCAAGTTCTTTGTTGTCTTTTGCTTTTTATGTTTTAGAGTATATCTTATCTTACTTGGGTAGATGAGGATGGACTCTTGATATCTTTGATGAATATTCAAGCAAGTCCTCTTTCACTTTCATTTTTTAGCAGCACTCTATAAAATCATTTTCTAGTTGTTTGCTGCAAAGTAGGAAACTTAGGAAGTTTTCTCTTTCTCTTGATATGTATCATGTGACTTTAGCCATAAAATGGTTGCTTGCCCTTTTACACTTCCCTATAGCTTGATCCATCTAGATCAGTTTCTTAAACTCAATTTCAGGGGTTTATGATTGTACCATAGATGATGGAATGGCTAAATATCAATATGCTGCTATTTAAATACGTTGTCCATTGGAGTATCTGACAAGGAGTCTTTCTAGCTAACAACTCTGTTTTGAGACACGATTGTCCTCTTGGCTTCTTTAGTGCTCGGTAAAAGGTGTCTTTAAGGGCTTGCTAGAATGTATAGAGGGGTTGAAGAGAGAGTGAGCAATGACTTATAATGCATGTCAGAATTATATGTTACTTATGTAAGGAGTATTCAATGATGCTGCTGATTTTCATACCAGAAATTTCGTACTCCCAAAATTGCGAAGCTTAAGTTGGTAAGTGAGAGGAGGCTCTGTTACAGTCTTAATACCATTGGATCAACATTTTTTGAATTTTCAAATCATCAAGGGTCCTAATTAATGAGGGCATAATAGTCCACTTTATTTCTTTATCGCCTTCTCCCCCACCCACCCCTCTGCCTCTTGTCCTGTCTGGCCACCGCTGCATCTTCGCAATAGCCACTATCCCCTATCACACGGATTTGGATCATCTTCGTTAAATACCCCTCTACATCTTGTGCAACAATCATATATCTTATCTTTATCTTAATTTTTTTCCTATCTCATAATTAACTATCCATTATCCCATTATCTTCTCTCTCCTCTCAGATCCCACTTTTATTTGAAAGTGATGGTGGATAGGGATGCATTTTGGTAAGCCAGGGGACATATCGGAGTTGACGCCTGCAGTGGTGTCATTTTGACACGATAGTGGAAAGTTGTCGTTACATTGGTCGGCGAATTATTGGTTAAGACTGTGAATTTTTTCTCACAATGGCGAATGGTGAAAGGGATACAAAGATTCACATATTGAAGACGTGGCAAACAATGTCCCTGTTTGATCTACCACCATGAGTCGCCGGAGCTCTTCCCTGCGCAAGGAACCATTGTGCCGGAGTTTTGCCAGACACCAAAACAGAAAGTGGCGCACACAACAATTTGTATAGAGAGAAATTTTCCATTTTTTAGAAAGAGAAAGTGCCATCATTTTTTGGGAAAGAGAGAGCAGAAGCCGATTCAGACCCGTAAATGATAGTGAGATGGGCAAAAGTGAGAGATACCCGAAATGGGTTCTTTCGGTCCTCCCCTTAATTTTATGTTTTCGGCTCAAAAACCAGCTCTTTTTCTTCAACCATGGTGTTAGCTTGCAGGCTGCAGTGCACTTCCACCTCCTCCGCACGAGCTTTGCTCGACGGATTTCTCCTCCGCCATTGGCGTTGTGAGATCCAACGACTGAGATGATTCACCAATGGCAGGGTTCATGGGTGGTGGTTGTGGGTAGTTAAAAGAGAGAGAGAATGGATAGAGATGGAATGAGGAGAAGTAAGAGAAGATGAACTTCCTTTTTTGCTCATGGTGTACTGGTGGGCAAAGGAGAAAGTAGTACAACCTAAAAGCCACCAATGAGAGGATCAACCCATGGAACAAACAGTAGGTTTACAATTAAAGAATGCAGGTCATTGAGGAAAAATTGCAACTGAATAGCATACCAATTGGCTAATAAATGTTAAAAATTAATAATGTAAATATGTTCTCTATCTATTTAATGTATCTCAATTCTCTTTCTTATTAATTAGTTATATAGTGATAAAAGCATAATTGACAAAATATCAATTTCCTTAAAAAATAACAATTAATATTACCTTAAACTTCTAAAATGATAACCAAATAATAATATTTGTATAAAAAATAGCCCTTAAAAAAACTAAAATAGTAAAATGTGAAGTTAAAAACACTATTATACATTATGCACATTGCATTTCCCCCTCCAATCCTAGAGTTGGAGTTTAGGGTGACAAAGTAGGTTAGACTCGATTGGCCAATCCGCCTAACCCATCAAACGAGGCGGGGCGGGTTAGGGCACTCTAGTCCACCAACCCGCTTAATTTGTCCCTCCCAACCCTTCGTCCCACCATTTTTTAACCCGATATATTTTTTTTATTTATTTAATTTTTGCGGGTCGACCCGTCGCCCGCCAACCAGCAGCACGACAAGACGTAGTAAAATTCTTAGGGCTTTTATTTTACCACCTCCCCCACTTAATTTTAACACCTCCCCAATTTTTTAGAGATTGAATGTGTGTTTGTTTAAAAACGTCAAATTCGTATAAAAAAACACTACGATGCACACAACCGAACCTTGAGTCTGCTAAGGAGTCTTTTAGATTCATTATTTTTTAAATATTGTAGATCAAACAGTAGGTTCACTTACAAAAAGATTTGAGCAGTAGTATAGCATATATGAAGAGATTTTTGGATTTTTGTTTAGTATTAAAAGACTTAGATCATTCTCTTATAAGGACTTGAAATCATGTTGTAAACAGGGATGGATCCAGAAATCTGTTAGACGGGGGGCTAAAAAAGTTGTAATAAATATTAAATAAACATTAAATTATAATAATTAAATACATCATACTGTTATAAAGAAGATATAATAATTTCAATTTTTTTACTCTAATAAGAGACTTAATTATAATGTATTTATAAAATATAAAAGGATTTATGTGAAGTTTAAGAAATAAAAAGATTTTATGTAGTTAGTTAAAATATACTTTTGTTAATTGAACTTTTGTTAATTGAACTTTTGTTGTTTTCTAAAAGAACAGTATAACCATTTACTCAATGCATTGGAAAGTAGGCCATTAAAAGTAGACATAGAGTATTTATAAAATATGAAATTTTTGTAGGAGTTCTTCAAATTCAACTATCGCAACTACCAGCTTAAAAAATTGAAGTATAAATTTGCAAAAAGAAAGAAAAAAATATAGATACAAGTCATTTTTTTTGGTCAAAAACATTGATGCAAGTTGAATTGGTTTTTATTGACACACAACGTAAAAATAAAAGTTAGCATATTCACGGCTTCGTATGCCCTGTAAAAAATTTGGGCTTATATGTTTAGAGGAGGGAGGGGCTACGGTCCAGGCTTGCCCTCCTCTAGATCCGTCTCTGGTTACAAACATCATGAAAAAGAAGTGAACGTCCCTAGGTTTAGCTCTGCTAGGGTTTTGTCTCAGTGTTGGCTGAGTGTGTCTCTAGGTTTTAGAGGGAGTGTCTAGGTCTTTTTTCCTAGGTTTTGTGTGTGTGTGAGTGCTTGTGTTTCTTCTTAGGGTTTGGGTCTTCTGTCTTCTGAGTGATTAGTTTTTGGATTTCACT
Source organism: Calophaca sinica (assembly GCA_037113605.1). Lineage (NCBI taxonomy): Eukaryota > Viridiplantae > Streptophyta > Magnoliopsida > Fabales > Fabaceae > Calophaca > Calophaca sinica. Next base: position 5,192,520 of record CM073731.1, read on the forward strand.
ATGAGTTCCATAATCACGGGCCACATTTGTGTTTGCACAACGAATTGTATGCTCTTCCACGTTAAACAATGACTATTATAGTTTCTGTTGTGATTTGTCCGCAGCGAGTTGTGTCCTGTTGCTAGGTTTTGAGGTTATACAAAATGGGTTACAAACATAATTATGCAGTGAGGCAATATCATCTTCATAATCTTAATTTTTGTTACAGTCATCCCTTGTGAATACACTACTGAGGTTCATTACAGCGTGTGCCCCCCTCTTCCATCTCCTTTCTTTCCCTCCATCCATGTTTCCCTCAACTTGGGTCTTTGGCCCCCAGTTTAAGCAAGGTTAGGTTGTTGAATTGGATATCTTTGACCCATTCGTGGAGTCGCTGTGCTTCTGGTTCTATGGCCAATTCAAGCTTTGCCATGGAAGTGTCTCAGCAGGATATGATACCTGAAGATGAAAAAGAGGAACAATCAGTTTTACTTGAACAAAGTGAATCTACAAACAAAGTCTTGACAAAGCAAGCCTTAGTGAGGAAGGTTTTATCTGAAAAGGTGCTTAATAAAACAGGAGTGAGAATATCTTGGGAAAAACTTGGTAAGATTTCCAAAATTTCCATATCACTGACCCATGGCCCAATTTATTTCTGTTTAGTTTCAAGACCAGCCTAGTTGCTGCAGAAGTGCTACAGAGGAGTCCATGGTATGTTATGAATTATCTTCTCAGTTTACAATATTGGACCCCCAATATTCCTTGTGGGGAAATTGATTTTGATTGGAGTCCTTTTTGGATACAAATTCACAGCCTCCCCCTTGATAAGCTCAACACAAAAAATGCCTATGCCCTTTTGTCCAAAGTTGGCAAAGTGATTGAGATAAAGGATCCTATAATTGATGGTTTCACTCTGAGGCATTATGTAAGGGGAAGAGTACTTGTGAATATCACCAAACCTCTTTGGTTAGGTTGTTGGGTTAACACAGAAGATGCCCCAAAGGGATGGGTCTATTTTAAATATAAGAGGCTACAGGGTCTATGCTATCAATGTGGGCTCATTGGCCATGAGCAAAGGAATTGTAAGAGTAAAAAGTGTATGGCTGCCTATGATAAATCGATCCCTAAATATGGCCCTTTCATTGGGGTCCCTCCCCCTAAACCATTGGCCTCCATTCTTAAAGACCATGGGATGGGAATTAGGGAGGAACCAGTTGGTGAAAACCAAGAATTGAACAAGAAGGAAGCTGCAACAGAATCTCAAGAGTTCTCAAGCTCTCACAGCAACAATGAAACAAAAATCCTTGATAGAGGATTTGATTATGGGAGATACAAGAGGCAACTCACTCAATCGGATGTCCCCTTGAGGAACCCGCAGGTGCTACAAATTCTCTCCCAAGGCAGGGAGGAAGAAGAGAGATCTAAAGGGTGGAGATGTACCGAAATCAATGAAGGCAGAAGCTCAAAGAATAGCTCTACAGGGATGGTGTGTTGTGATAAAGGGAAAGGGTTGGCCTGTCAAAGAGATGTGCATGAGGGTATATTCAACCATGCTTCAAGGGTAAGCCCTAGAGGTGAGACTTTTAAAGGTTTGCATGATCATTTTCAGCCACTTAAGGGGATTAGAATCCAAGAACCCAATACTGAGTCTTGTGACCCCTTATCCCTGAAATCAATATGTGAGCCCTATATATCCTCTACCAAACCTATCCTTAATCTTTCCCACGACCCTCCTAAACCACTAAATGATACTTCTAACCCCTCACCCATGCAACCTATACCAGGTACTAGCCAGGTGGAGATAACCCCCAATCTCAACCACTCCAAACCACAAAGCAGCCTTCTAGCCGAACCCAACCATACTAATACCACCCCTATAAGTATCCAACCCACAAAACAAATACCCATGCCCTCTAAACAGCAAACCAACCAGCACCCCAGCTACTTAGAAAACCAAACCCCACAATTTAACCCAAGCATCCTGACCTTGAGTGATGAGCCCTCTAGTACCCACAATCAACAACACAACATCCCCAAGTTGCTGCCCAGCCTCCCCTCTTTACATGACCATCCCTTGGACAAATTAGGATCCCATAATACACCAACTATGGTTGATCTTCAGCAAGGTATATACAAACCTGGATTATGCCCCATGAATCTGGATTTGATAGGTCTAGAAAAGGAATTTACAGGGCTTAAAGTATCGGTGATCACATGGGACTACCTTAGCCCCACCAAGATCGGTATGCAGCACCCGGACCTTTCCATAAATGTTGATAACATTTAGAGAATTAGACAGGCTATCTCTGAATAACAAAGCCAACCCCCGGAGACTCCTCCAATGCATACAGTGAAAGATAATAAGTCCCATCTACAACCTACTACTAGCTGTGAGAAGTACAAGGTTGAATTTCCACCTGAAGATAACATTGAAGAGCTCTTAATCCCCAAAAATGTTCTCCCTGAAATTGAGAATGACCTTAGTTTCAACCTTACAGATGGGTTATCCTTAAAGAGAACTAGGGAAGACAATGATGAGGCTGGAGAGAGGAAAAGACTTGATGGTGTTGGAATTAAGAAGAAGAAGCTGAAAATTAAGGAAGAATTATGGTATGATGAGCAAGGAAACTATCTTATCACAACATACTACTCTATTGAAGTTGATGATGATATGGCTGAGGAGGCGGGCCTTACCATGCCCCCAACGGGGTCATGACTTGCATTAGCTAGAATTATCGGGGTTTGGCGGTGGCCTCGACAATGAATGAATTGTAATCCCTTTGCAAACTACACTGGCCTTTATGGAGACCAGAGCCCATAAAAGAATAGTGGAGCAAGTGAGAAAAAAGTTGAGATTTCAAACTGTCTTCTGCATTGAGCCTAGGGGCTTAGCGGGAGGTTTAGCTCTTTTTTGGAATAACCCATTTGATATCCAGATTCTTGAAGGCTGCCAAAATTTCATCCACACTGCAATTCTTGAAACTAGTGGTAACATTTGGTTTGATTCTACTTTCGTGTATGGAAACCCCACTTTCCAACATAGAAGGAACCTATGGAGAAGAATCAATGCTTTACATACTTCCTATGACTCTCCATGGTTATGCATGGGGGATTTTAATGAGATGCTCCATCCCTATGAAAAAGATGGCCTCCAACCCATTCTCCAAGGACACTTGGCTTTATTCAAAGAGTTCCTGGACTCTGCTGGCTTAATGGATTTGGATCTGAAAGGGTGCAAATATACTTGGGAAAGTAACCCTAGAAATGGGTTCATTACTAGAGAAAAAATTGATAGAGTGGTAGCTAACTGGAGTTGGAGAAGTCGCTTCCCTAATGTTAGAGCTATTGCCCTTCCTATGGTATCCTCAGACCACTCCCCCATTGTAACAAGCTTGAATCCACGGGAAATCAATGAAAATCACTTCAAGTTCGAAGCATATTGGGCTGAGCATAAGGACTGTTTCCAAACCATTAAACATGGTTGGTTCGACAAGTCAATTCAAGCGGGGAACAATAGTTGGGATATCCTTCTTAGAAGAAGTAAAGCTTGTCAAAAATCATTGGAAGGGTGGCATAAAAACAACTTCAAGAGAGCTGATGTAGAGATACATAGATTGAAAAGACAATTGGGCTTTTGTTTGAATCAGGACCAGGTGGATTGGGAACTTGTGAATAGGGTGAGAAAGGAGATTGAAGCCCTGTGGAAGCAAGAGGAAATCTTTTGGAAACAAAGATCCAGAGTTAAATGGCTGAACCATGCTGATAGGAATACTAAATTCTTTCATGCAACCACTATCCAAAGAAGGGACTGGAATAATATCTAGAGAATTAAAGACACCAATGGTGCCTAGGTACAGGGACAAGAGGAGGTTATGGGGGCCATTTTAAATCATTTCCAAGATGTTTACAGGTCTGAAAACACTATTGACATCCATCAGTGTATCTCTACCATTCCCAATTTGGTCACCAGATAGATGAATGAAACTCTTGTAGCTACGGTGTCTGACAAGGAAATCAAAGAGGCAGTGGATAGACCTGGTGTTCTAAAGGCTCCGGGGCCGGATGGGTTCAATGGTCTCTTCTACCAGAAGTATTGGGAGATTATAAAAGAGGAGGTTTGTCAAGCGATTAGGGCTTTCTTTGTCTCATGGAGCCTCAATAAGGAAGTGAATAAAACCCTCGTCACCCTCACCCCGAAGGTTCCTATGCCGGAGAGTATCCACCAGCTTCGTCCTATCAGTTGCTGTAATTTTATTTATAGATCATCTCAAGGATCATTGTTACCAGACTGAAAGGAATGATGGATAAGCTTATATCCCCAAATCAAAGTGCATTTGTGGGGGGTAGAATGATACAAGATAACCTCTTGGTGGCACATGAGGTCTTCCATGCCCTCAATAGGCAAGGGGAGCCAGGGAGGAAAGGAGTTGCAATCAAACTTGATATGAGCAAGACTTATGATAGATTAGAATAGAGCTTTCTTAAAGAAGCTTTATTGGCTTATGGCTTTAGCAACCAATGGGTGAAACTAGTTATGACTTTGGTTACCACTGTTACCTACAGCTTGGTTACCACCGTTACCTACAACTTTAAAGTCAATGGCCGAGTTAGCCAGAAATTAACCCCGGGGAAGAGGCCTCAGACAAGGAGACCCCTTATCTCCTTACCTCTTCATTTTGGCTTCGAATGCACTTTCCTACATGCTAAAGCGGGCCCTTGATAATCGTGATATTAGTGGCCTCAATTTGGCTCCCCAGGCCTCTACTCTGACCCACTTGTTCTTTGCTGATGATTCCCTTCTATTTGCCCGGACCTCTGAAGCAGATTTTTACCAACTGCTCAACATCCTTAACAAATACACTGGAGCCTCTAGACAAAAGCTAAATTTAACCAAGTCTGGGTTAATCTTTGGAAAATTTGTCCTTTATACGGTGCAAAACAGAATATCCATTATTATGGGCATTAATTGTTGGTCTAATCCGGAAAAGTATCTGGGCCTCCTTTGCGAATGGGGCAGAGCCAGGACACATGCCCTTTCTTGGCTTAAAGATAGGGTCATGGCAAAAATTGAAGGGTGGAAAGAAAACCTCCTTAATCAAGCTGGCAAGGAAGTCCTTATCAAAGCGGTTATACAAGCTATACCCTCATACACCATGTCAATTCTCAAGCTACCCAAGGGTTTGTTCAAACAGTTGTGCTCAGCTGTTGCCAGGTTTTGGTGGAGCTCTAGTGGCAAAACAAAAGGCATTCACTGAAAAAGTTGGAAAGCAATCACTAAGAGGAAACACGAGGGACGAATGGGTTTTTAAAGGTTTGAGGAAATGAACTTAGCCCTACTGGCTAAGCAGGCTTGGAAAGTGATTAAAACCCCTAATTCCTTATGGTGCAAACCTGTTGCGGCTCAGACAAGTGCACCTGATCGTAACTCGTAATAAAAGTGGAGTATCATTAGGACTCCGAATATCGAACCCACAGAGAATGAGCGAGTACCAATGACTAAATAGGATTCTATTCTATTAGGCAAGCAAAAGTTGTAATTATGCAAGTAATGAAAGTTATCGGAATTAAAGCAGTAAATAAACTGAATGCGAGAACAGTTTAACTATGTTATGGGAAGCCTAGGGGAACCGGGTTAACCAATACTCTACTCTTAAGTTCACTAAACAATTGATATGAGTTGTCTATAATGAAAGAGCACTAACCACCCACTCTAAAATACTACGAGCTATCTAGCTTGCAATAGCCTTTCTCCTAACTAATTACTCCGTTTGGTCCTAGAAGGTAATTAAAGGAAAGAGCATTAAGCACATGTGGGTTTGTTAATCTAATAACTGATTAGAAACAAGCTCTAACCTATCTGGCGTATAAAGCGAGTTCTTTTATCCTATGGTTTCATTAACTAATCATGATCCTGTTACCGCAATTAAGCCAACTAGATAAAGGTTGATTAGGCCTTATGGGATTAAGCACAATAGGAATAAAATACTCAAACATTTAATAGAAACTCATACAATTAAATAGACAAAGCATCAATAGTATTGTATTGTAAAGGATCCCCCATCACCCCTAGTGATGGGTTTAGCTACTCATTATCGATGATAATAACATAAACTTAGATACGAAATCAAAACAATCCATAACAAGAGAATAAATCTAAACCGGGACACCCTTTCGGTATGATGACGGTCCTTAAGCACGTTTTTTGCGTCCTCACAAGCTCCAATAGTGATTCGGGATGACACCAAGCTCCAAGGAATACACACAAATCAATGGAAGAGGGCAAGGAATTGATATGAAATCTCAATTGGGGGCTCTTGACTTGAGAATTCGTCAAAAGGTGTTTAGAAAAGGTTAAGAGCCCCTATTTATAGATTAGGCTGCGAACTAGGTCATATGGCTTCAAATTTGCAATATTCTGAGACGGGGTACGGTTGTACCGCATATATACACGGCTGTACCGAGCTTCGTTGATAACGCTGGACCGTACCCATGCGTGCTGCAACCCTGACATCACTTGTGTACGGCCGTACTGCCTTTGGCACGGCCGTACTGGACTATTTTATCAGCGTCAGGTGGTACAGACTGAGGGGGTACGCCCTTACTGAAGTTCTGCTATAGGTACGACCGTACCGCTTGTAGGTCAGGCCGTATTGCTTGTCCAATAGTGCTAAAACTCTCTAAAACTAACCAGTTTTTTGTCCTTTTTCGCATCTTTTGCTCCGAGTGGTGTCTTCATGATATTTCTGCATAATAAGACATAAATGAGTACCTTTGTGCTTAAATTAGTGCAAAATGGTATATTTAGATACTAAAAATGCCCTATAAAAGTAGACAATTTGGTGTGTTAACAAAACCCTCAAGGGAATTTATTTTCCTAACGTTTCTTTTTTGCAGGCTAATAAAAGAAGACAGAGCTCCTGGACGTGGACTAGTATGCTTAAAGACCATGACCTCATCAAACGTGAAGGGAGGTGGGCGGTTGGCAACGGAAAAGAAATTAATATTCAAGAGGATACTTGGGTGGTAAATGGATCGAAAGTGGAGATGGGCAGTAACCTCAACATAAACAAAGTGGAAGAGTTGATGATTCCTTCTTCAGGAACCTGGGACTACAATAAGATTAGATCAGCCAACGCTCCTGCCTCGGTAAAAGCTGTGATTCAAACTCCGATAAGATGTATTCTTGGCAATGACATATTCTAGTGGCCACATACTATTACTGGTGAGTATAGTATGAAGTCAAGCAACATGGCAGCTTGTAACAACTATGGTGATGATGTCTCGGGGCCTTCTCCCTCCAACACTACCCATACTATGCTATGGAAGTGGATATGGCAAAGCCACATACCTCAGAAAATTAAGATCTTTGTGTGGAAAGCCTGCCACAACATCTTACCTACTAAGGACAACCTCTACAAGAAAAGAGTTAGTAGAGATAACTCTTGCCCTATTTGCAAGGAGGAAATTGAGACTACTGAGCACGTTTTACTTTGTTGCCCTTGGACTAGACTGATTTGGTTTGGCTCTTAACTTCAAGCCGTCCCTACCCATACCTCTGTGGCTAATACCCAGAGATGGATCTGTGACACAGTAGAACGAATTGGACAAGACCAGAATTTCAAATCCTTTGGCTTTGATAATATCTGTCTTTCTTCATGGACTATTTGGAAAGCTAAGAACTCTTATGTGTTTGAGGGGAAATCTCTAAACCCATATGGTCTTATAACCCAAATCAACAATGTGCTGCTAGAGATCTCCTAAACTCAATAAACCATCAGACAAAACATCCCACCCAACTCGGGGGAGATAGAATTCCTCAGCACTCGGGTATCCACCGAGGCCAAGTATTATTAAGTTGAACGGAGATGCAAGTTTTTCAAAATTTAAACAGTGTGGTAGCTCTGGGATCATTGCTAGAGACCATAATGGTGATGTTATCGCTGGTGCTGCCAGAATGTTCCCAGTTTGCGCTCCCCTCACTGCTGAAGCTCTGGCCATAAGAGACGCTCTGTCACTGGCTCACAATCTGGATTTACAACACATAGTCATTGAAAGCGATTGTCTGGAAGTGATAAACTGTTGCAAGAAGGTAGAAAAGAGAGGGGAAATCTTATATATTCTTGAAGACATTTATGCACTTATGAACAATTTTGTGGTCTGCAGTTTCTCTTGGACCAAAAGAGAGGGTAATGCGGTCGCTCATCTTATCGCTAAGCATGCTTCAACTCGTTCCCTCCCGGCAAATTGGATCTCTCATCCCCCACTTGACATCAAGCTTGCTCTGTCCCGGGACAAAGACTCGATTAACAGAGGTTCCGGATCCTCTGGAACAGTTGCGATACAACCAGATCTGTCTTTAGAAGGGTCTCAGAGGGAGCCTGATAGGCTTACAGAGAACCATTAGCGCTAGATTTTTTAGTTTGCATCGTGGTGAAGATAGATTTTTTAGTTTGCATCGCGGTGAAGAAGAGAAAGTACAAGGGAAGTGGCCTCTAGGGTTTGCCATGTATGTGTTTGTGTTTGTACTTGCTAGTTGCGAGCTGTGTACTTCAATCTCTAGATTAGGATCTAGTGCAGCATCTGTTTGTTTGCTACCATGCGCCTTCTACTGAGTCTTGACTTGGACCAACTTGTACTCTGGGCTTTTGTGGCCCAAGTTTTCTCTGAATGATATGAATGATACATTTGACAACAACAACAAAAAAATCTTGAAACTTACCTAAATATTATAATTCTTATGATCTTGATGGTGAAATTTTATTTGAAGAATTGAAAGTCATTAGAGAGGTTTAACAGTTGAATCAAAATTAAACTACATGATATTAAATTCTTTGAAGACAATCAATTGTTTTCCTAATGCATGCACGCCTTATAGAAAAATATTAACTATCCTTATTACTGTTGCATCTGCTGAAAGAAGTTTTTATAAATTGAAATTGTTAAAATCTTATTTGTAATCTACTATGTCACAAGATAAATTAAATAGTCTTGTTTTGATTTTTATCGAAAATGACTTTTTAAATAACCTTGATTATGAACTGATTATTAATAATTTTTCAACAAAAAAATACAAAGACAATAATATGCAAATAATTACACTAGCACCATTTTTTTGATTTACCCAAGCCCTTAAACTCTAAGGACCGCCCTGTACTTTTCTTTTCTTCCGTTCATACATAAATGGGAAAAAAATTAGCACAATGATGAATAAAAATAAAAATACATACTATATATTTTGTGAACAACAAAATATGCAAGATAAGATTCCGAAAATAATTGATGGGAAATGATTACCGCTTCATGTGTCTTTGGTTTTTAGCCACGTGGCACCGTTTACTTGGTTCCATAGTACATACCACTTGAGTCTCATGGGTCCCGCAACGCTTTTCAGTCCCCCTGGGATTTGGATTCTCTTTTCTTTTTATTTTGCGATTGTTTCTCTTTATTATAATCATCAAATAAATATCAACTAAGCGATGGTCCAACTGATATTACGGTTGAGTCTCTTGTTCAAGGTCTCAAGTTTGAGCCTTGGGTATGACAAAAGAAGCCGTTGGGAGAGATAGCCTTAATGTTGCCAAGGCCTCGAGAAAATTAGTCATCGGCAAAGCTGGAGGATATTTCCACCAATGCCATGGTATAAAAAAAATCATCAAATAAATAAGACTGTTAATTTTTATTGATATTTAAAAAATTAAAAATGCATTAAAAATGGATACAAAAGTTTAAGGGGGCTTCTAATATGAACGCAGTCTAGAGGTTAATTTTACCGGTTGTTTTGTTAGAGAGTAGGTTTTATATTGTTTATTATAAAATAATAATATTATACTACTTTCGATTTTAGGTGTTTAGATATTCCAATTTATGACATAGATGAGGGTCAGTTTAACACTCGCTGAGGCCTACAGCAAACTCTAAATAGAGGCCTAAAAACATTCTTAAATAGTTTTTTTTATTGGGTTTCGTTGTTTTTTTAGACATACATTTACCATAATAAAATGCTCACAAAATTACAACAAAATCAGCCATAATGGGGTTTGAACCCCCCACAACCACAAAGTAAAGAACATTATGTTGTATCATTTCAGCTAGACAAACTTGTTATAATCTAGAAGAATTCAGTCATTTATATTAAGTGAAAATAAAAATTTTAAGGTTTTTTTTTCTTCAAAAATTTTGAGACCTAGAACTCTTACTTTATTTGCTTGGCCTTTGGGCTGGCCCTGACATAGACACGTGATGAGAGCGAAGGTAAGGTGGTCGACGATGCTGTGCGACGTGCTGCTGGGCAGCGTGAAGGTCACAGTGGTCTTGTACAGAGAATATGCTAGAAGCAGCTAGAGAACAGAAAGATGAAAGGGAGGCACAACCAGTGGGTTGAGAAATGTGAAGGTTATGGTGGCTAGGGGTCGAGACCGAGGAGGAAGAGGGGGCAAAGTCATCTATTTTTAACAAAAAAATTGTATGAATAATTGTGATTGAGTATGTTACTAAAAATTTTAATAATGACCATTAAAACAACAACAAAAAGTTGTATGAATAATTGTGATTGATTGAATATGAGTATTTAATAATGACTATTAAAACAATTTGACATGCACTAATGAGGGCGGGGTCTAGTAGAAGAGACTAGTTTCCACAACGTGGCAAACCAATATTTGAATCTCTACTGAGAGAGGTGTCCACATTTAGTGTTTGACAGTGCCTTAAACAGAATTGCCTCTGGTTGAACATGTCAGGGAAAAGACAATTTGAGATGTACCATATTATTATATGCTTTATCCCTATTTTTTGGTAGACTAGTAGATCTATTGGGTCTTCCTCCAACAGTCCATGATGCTACTCTTATGGCTTTGGTTCAACTGAACGCGACAAATGTGGGTACCTATAAAGGCACTTTAACGCTCAAATCCGTATGATGTTTAACTATGGTCAAGAGAATGGAACAAGGGATGTGTATTGTTATTGCCCTTTTATAGATGGTGATGTTGCGACCACTTTTCTTTTGACTACGTAGTCGAGGTCTCATCTCGATAGAGGGTTTTCCTTTAATGCGGGGAACGTGTCTTCTACCTCTGTGATATGCCGTCTGTCAGGCTTATCGCAATCTGCGTGGAGTAGGTTGGGACTAGGTTCCTACTCTGGGTACTGTTTGTCCTTTTCCCTTTTTGTCTTTTTCTTGGGAGATCTTTTGTAAAAGGTTCCCTCTGTTTTGCCTAATTTAAGGCCCCAACCAGCTAACTATGAGCTCGAGTGCTTTAGGTGAGGATAGCCTAGTATAATCATACCAGATCATTATCCATCATGTGTTTATAATATTGTTGTGAAAATATTACAATAAAGAAAGGTATCGACAAAATATCATTCTATGTACTCTCTGTAGTTTCAAATATAAGCAAAAAAACTATTTCACACTAATTCAGAATATTAGTTAATCCCATTTAATTTTATTGAATTAATCAAAAAAATATGTGCATTCACCAAACTACCCTTGACAATAGAAAGACAGTTTCATGGAAACTTATTTCACGAGAATAAAAAATATTATTTAAAAATAAAATCTGAATTAATTGAAGGATGTTTTGGAAATAATATCAATTTTTTTAAATATGGTGAAATTTGTCCAACTTTACTTATATTTTAGACCACCATGCTTAGATTTTTTTTTTCTTATATTCAAAATCGGATGTTAGAGTAAATTAACTTTTATTATTACCCGTAAGTTATATTAGTAGATGTTAGTGAAATCTTTGAGAGGTGAAAAACAGAAGATAAATAAGATAACTATCTGGAAGATTCTATACCGCGAAGAATTATGAATTGACACCCAGGATGAATTCAGCCACATCTTATCTTATTCGTTTTTTAAAAAAGACATTATAATATTATTATATTTTATTTATATTTATACTATATAGTGTATAGTATAACATTTTTTTATTTATTCTGACGCACTTTTGTGGTCTTAATTCTCTTGTTCTGAAGCTTTTGAAGCACCGAAGAATAGAGAATTGCTACAAACGGAGATAGAAAAATTGACTGTGACGGATATATTTCAAAAATAAAATACAAAACAAAATTATAATTTTACGTTTAAAAATTTATAATTATTAATTATAAATTAATACTCATGATTGTAATAATTATAATAAGTTGTTATAAATATTCTACTACGTTCTTAACTATTATTTTTTAATTAATAATTACATTTTTAGACTTTATTTTTTAAAAATATATTCTGATTGATATAATAAAAAAACTCATATAAACAAGTTATATGTTTTTTAGTTTAATTTATACATATCGTCACTGGTGTAAAAATATAAGTTTAGAAATACATAACTTATCATATTCATTAGATAACGTGGCAACCAGGGACGAAGGGACGTTAAGCATTCCCAGGGGCTCGAGCCCCCCCCCACCTTTTTAAATTTTGATAATAATATTACAATACTGCATAACACATTAACTGTTATGATCGCAGGTGTCAGCTGTGGGATTACATGTGCACCTTAAAGCGCAGCATTGCCGTTCCTTGGACCCTGATAGGGGACTTCAATGAAATCTTGCTTCCCTCAGAGCAGAAGGGAGGGTTGTTTTATAGCATGCGAGCTAATTGCTTTGCTCAGATGCTAAACACTTGTGATATGATTGATATGGATTTTTATGGGTCTAAGTTCACGTGGCAAAGAAAATGCAGAGGGAATCGTCTTGTGGCTAAGAGGTTGGACAGGGCGGTTTGTGATTGTCAGTGGAGAATGTTATTTCCTGAGGCTACAGTGGAGCATTTGGTAAAGCGACATTCTGATCATAATCCTTTGTTGTTGAGATGTTGTGATGCAGGTACTTCTAGGCAGGGGAGGCCTTTCCGGTTCCAAGCTGCGTGGTGTACCCACCAAGATTACTTAGGTGTGGTGCAAGAGGCTTGGAGAAGGGATGCCAATGGTATTGTAACGGCTCTTCATAATGTGTCTTCTGATTCTATTACGTTTAATAAGGAGGTGTTTGGTAATATTTTTGATAAGAAGAAAAAGCTTGAAGCAAGGTTAAGAGGGATCCAACGTGCTTTGGAAAATATTGACTCTGCAAGTCTTGTGGTTCTCCAGAAGAATCTGTTGTGTGAATATGAAGCGATCCTTTTTCAGGATGAAACTCTTTGGTTCCAGAAGTCTAGAGAAAAGTGGATTAAGCTTGGTAGCCGCAACACTTCTTTCTTTCACACTCAGACTGTTGTGAGACGGAAAAGGAGTAAAATCCATGGTCTGACTCTCCCATCAGGTCAGTGGTGTACGGACCCTATTACTCTTAGAGCTGAAGCTGTAAATTTTTTCAAAACTCTTTTCTGCAGCACTGAGAGATTAAGTACTGAGCCTCATGGAGAGATAAGCAATACCCTTGGTGAGGATGGTCAAAAAGCTCTTACTAACTCAGTCACTAAGGAGGAGGTGTATAGCGCTCTCATGAGTATGAAATCTTACAAGGCCCCCGGGCCGGATGGCTTTCAACCAATTTTCTTCAAAATGTTCTGGGATGAGGTAGGACATGATATTTGGCAGTTTGTGAAGAATGCTTTTGAGACTGGCAGATTTGATAACCGTGCAGCTGAGTCTTTGATAGTCTTGATTCCCAAAGGCGATCACCCAACCTCTTTTAAGGAATTTAGGCCTATTACTTTGTGCAATGTTATACATAAGCTCATCTCCAAGGTTTTGGTGCATCGTTTGAGACCTTTTTTGGCCAGCATCGTCAGCCCTCTCCAGAGTAGTTTCATCCCTGGGAGAGGTACCAAAGATAATGCTATTGTTTTGCAGGAAATAATCTATCACATGAAGAAGAAGAAGAAGAAGAGCAAAAAAGGGGACATGGTTTTCAAGCTTGATTTGGAGAAAGCATATGATAGAGTAGATTGGGATTTCTTGCGAGGTACGCTGAGCATGTTTAGATTTCCTGGACCTATCATTTCTCTCATCATGCATGGTATCTCTTCATCCTCAATCTCTTTGTTATGGAATGGTAGCAAGACAGAAGGTTTCATGCCTAGAAGAGGCTTTCGGCAGGGGGACCCCTTGTCACCGTACCTCTTTGTGCTTTGTATGGAAAGACTAGGGGAGATGATCTCGAAACAGGTGGGGGAAAATAAATGGAAAACTATGCAAATCTCTAGAAATGGCCCGAAGTTGTCCCATTTGTTCTTTACGGATGATGTGTTGTTATTTGGTAAAGCTACAGTCTCGCAGTCCAAGGTGATAAAGCAGGTCTTGGACTCCTTTTGTGCCATCTCTGGCTTGAAGGTGAGTATTGAGAAGTCAAAAATTTATGCTTCAGCTGGAGTTCCCAACACTAAGAAAGAGAAGATTGTGAACTTACTCAGATGTCCTTCACTAATCGCATTGAGAAGCATTTAGGATTCAAGCTTTTCCAAGGGAGAGTCAGGAAGGATGATTTTAATGATGTCATTGATAGAGTGAATTCTAAGCTTGCTTCTTGGAAGGGTAGGTTTCTTAACAAGCCGGGGCGCCTTACTCTTGACAATGCAGTGGTAGCATCTATTCCCTCTTATGGTATGCAAATTCAATGGTTTCCTCAGTCGGTGTGTAATCAGCTTGATAGGACTATTCGGAGTTTCATCTGGAAGGGTCATAGAGAAAAAGGAATGCATATGGTTGGATGGGACACCATCACAAGAAACAAGAATGCTGGTGGGCTTAGTGTGAGGATTGCTAGAAATCATAATACGGCCCTCCTTGGAAAACTGGTGTGGGATTTAATAAAGTTAGAAGACAAGCTTTAGGTGGAGCTCCTTATGGCTAAGTATGCGCCTCAGGGGGGTTTTTTGACCGCCAAGCATAATCGGGGATCTTGTGTGTGGAACTCTATTTGTAAGGCCCTGGAGGTGCTTAAGGATGGATTTCAGATGAAAATTGGGGAGGGGAATAGCAGTTTTTGGTATGATCCTTAGGTTTTTAAGGAACCTTTATGCAGGAAAGTTCTTGTTGTTGATATTCATGATGTGGCTCATGCTATTAAAGATATTTATGTGGATGGTGTTTGGAACCTTAACGATTTGTTTACTCCTCTGCCTCCTGAAATTCAAGATGTAATTAACAATCTCAAACCTCGGCTGGTGGATGGCGAGCATGATAGGTGGACGTGGCACCCATGTTCATCAGGTATGTATTCTACTAGTAATGCTTACAAGTGGCTTTCTAGCGCTCATGACCAATTGCATCCGTCTAGACACTGGGGTTGGATTTGGAGGATGCAGGCCTCTTCTAATATTCAGTTCTTTATTTGGCAATTGGGTCACTCGGCTGTCCCGACCAGAGATATTTTAGTGAGCCGAGGTATTTCATTTGATAGTACTTGTCCTTCATGTGGGGATGCTCCTGAGACCATTCATCACTGTCTTTTTGGTTGTGGGTTTGTGCAACTTGTGTGGCGAGCTTGTTTTCATGACTCTCTTTTGTTGCCGGATTGTCTCGATTTTGACCCTCTTACTTGGGTACATGATGCGGTGCACAGTCATGGTGTTTTGGTGGTTATCACCATTTAGAAGATTTGGTGTGCTCGAAACAGGTTGGTCTTTGATAATGAAATGTCTACTCCCTTCATGTTGGTTGCCCAGATCATGGCATTACATCATGATACGGCCATGGCATTCCATGCTTCCACCGGTTCCCCTACGCAGCGTCATGCTCCTAAGGAAGTGTCTTGGAGAAGGCCGAATATGGAGTGGGTTGTTCTTAATGTGGATGGTAGTGCTCTTACTAATCCTGGTTTGGCGGGCTTTGGTGGTCTTGTTCGGGATCACGATGGAACTTTCATTAGAGGATTTTATGGTTCTGTGGGTGTTTCTAATATTATGCATACAGAGTTGATGGTGTTATTCCATGGTATCTCCTTGTCTTTGGGACACAGGATTGTAAAGATTATTTGCTACACAGATTCTCTCAATACGTTAAAGATGGTTCAGGACGCAGATTACAATTACCATCAATTTGGTAATGAGATTGCTATCATTAGACTTATGCTGCAAAAAGATTGGGAAGTCCAGCTTCATCACTCTTTAAGAGAAGGAAATCAATGTGCTGACTTCCTTGCTAAGCTCGGAGCCAGAAGTAGTGATGCCCTCGTGGTGTTACAGGATCCTCCTGCAGGGATGAATAGCTTGCTGTTAGCAGATGCTTTAGGCATTTCCTTTGTGAGACATTAGGCTTTCCTGTGGGTCTCGTTTTTTCTTTTTCCCTTTTTCGGTTGTAACCAAAAAAACATTACTATTGAAGTTTTATATTTGTAGCCGAAAATATTTTTATACATCAAAATTACTCTTACTTGTTTCCTTCTCAACAGCGGATGTAATGGCCCACCTCGGTATAGACTGTGAAAAATGGCTAAATTTGAGGGCACGGATCGTGTGAAATAAACAAATTAATATCATATATATCTATATTATATACAATTACAAATAAATTCATTAAATACACCTCCAGGTGTCAACCTCTCATGAAAAACATATTTATTATTCATCTAAGTGTCATCCTATAAGGCTAATAATCAAAGACATGGAAAAATTCAAATGATGTGTAACATATTGTCAGCATTTTATGATTATGTGTCATAATCAATTATACAACATTACACATAAAAATTGAATATAATCAATTTCAAATCGAAAAATTAATTACAATCTTTAATACAAATTAATACAAATGCACGTTTTGGAAAACAAATAAATGCGATTTGAAAGGAAAAATCAACTTAATCAAAACAATTATATATATACATCTAATTACTATTTTTATACCAGAAAAAAAAATCACAACTAAATCCATACAATCAACTCTAAGCTTTTTATTCCACGAATAAATAAAATAAAATTCTTACATGATCTGTTTTCCTCAATAAATAATTACTAAACTGTTGTAAATGCAAAAGAAAGTAGAGAGATAAGACAATAGAAATATAGACTCAAAGACCGATTCTTCAGGAACCAGGATTTAAAGGCTAGTTCTTCAGGAACTAGCTATAATATTTGTATTGATAATCTGATCAAGTATGTACAAGGACAAACCTAATAGCCCTATTTATAGAGAATGGGCTACTAGTTATGGACCAAATTAAGGGATATGGTAAAGATATAATGAGACAACAAATTGATATAGTCATCCATCAAATCAACATATTTATAACAGTTCCCCTTGGATGACTATACACTATGAACATGCCTCGTTAAAACCTTGCTAAGAAAAACCCAGTGGGATAAAAACTTAGCGAAGGAAAAAGAGTACAATATTCACAGTTACATACTTCCCCTCGAAAATACATTATTTATGAATGTCCTTTAACTTGCTTATCGACAAGCTTATTGAAAATTGAAGTTCACAATGTTTTTGTGAATAAATCTGCTCAGTTGTCATTTGATCGAATCTTTTCATGATGCATTATCTTCTTGAAATGTTGTTGGCTTGTCATCTTCTTTCATCAATTTGCATGCTCCTCTAATATACTGAGTCGTGGTTCTCAGTCATATGCATTCACAACTTGCTTAATGAAGAGTCAATATTTTTGAATGATTTGAGGAGATGGTTGTGATAGTTTGCTTCACAAAACGTTAAGATATACCTGTTTCTCCACATGTGTAAACATCACCTGATTGCGATTGAGCTTTATGAGGATCAGAAAGAACGAAGAACTTGTTTGACTTCATTCCAATGTCTTCGGGTTGGTGCTGAACAAAATCTGGCTAACAAGTTCACTACAAAACTATATACAATTTTGTGCTATTTGCAACATAAAAAAGTATTTCAATAACAACATGATATGGTACTTCAGGACCAAAGTTCTTTGTTGCAAATGCTCGAGCTGTAGGCCGAGACAACACCTTATCTTTCAAAACATTTTATTTGAAGATATTTGTTTACACCATCTATAGTTTGGAACAAACTCAAGTAATTTCTAGAATATTAATAATCAAAATTCATATCAATCATATTGAACAATGTGAGAAAAAAGAAATAAACAAATTTACCCATAATTGCATCATGTATGTAACTCAAACATTTCTTACCAATATGAAATGTTTAATATGATAAATAAGAGAATATAAACTATCAGTATATGTAAATCCAAATAGATGATTTCAATAGTTTTAATCCTTCCGAGATTTTCAATATAGAGACCACTCTCTAGTTAACCATAAGCTGTAATAACACATATTCGTGTCATGAGATTTCAGACTTCAGGTCCATTAAAAACATCTTTTGAATCTCGAACTATAGGTTCAAAGTCCTCATATTTACAAATTAAACTGATTACATCAGTCAAAACATTTCAGATGCTTTAGATCTTTCATGGTTATGCTTCATGCATATTTATAATTCTTTAGGATTATGCTTTAGCTATCTTCAATCCTTCAGGGATATGCTTCATGCATTTTGAATTTTCAGAAGTATGCTTCAGGCATCTTAAATCCTTCAAGTATATGCTTCATGCATTTTGAATTTTTCAGGGGTATGCTTCAGGCATCTTAAATCCTTCAGGGATTTTCATATATCTGTCATTATCCAATGACCCATATAAGCAAGCTGTCACTACACTCATTTGATGTATGTCAAGTCCTTCAAAGACTGCCAAA
The DNA here is from genome assembly GCA_037113605.1 of Calophaca sinica. Classification (NCBI taxonomy): domain Eukaryota; kingdom Viridiplantae; phylum Streptophyta; class Magnoliopsida; order Fabales; family Fabaceae; genus Calophaca; species Calophaca sinica. The sequence goes on from CM073731.1 coordinate 5,211,133, forward strand.
CTAATACAAAATCTATAAGTAATTGCACGCATAACAAAGGTTGACAACTTCAGGTGTCTGGACTACTGGTCCAAATGCTTTATGTTTGGCAAATAAGTCTTGCTCGACTTGCATTATTTTAATTCACTTTGGCCAATCAATTTAATGTCGACATTTCTATATGATTCGAGCTTCATGCTCATCGTGATTAATAATTTTATAATCAATTGCTATTGCATAAGCAAAAACATATCAACAACTTCACATCTTCCCCCCATATTTCCAGGGTTTAATGAGATCTCGTAATTTGCCGGTACCGGAACCACTTCTGGGGTTACTTAACTGGAAATATGGAGTTGTTGATTCATATTGCTTTTGACCTCTTCTAGAGTGTCAATGATCTTCTGGATCATCACTTTGAATTCCCCTTTTTAGGAATAATATCTTTTACACCAATAAGTCTACAACGCTTCTAGCGTACTTTAGATTCATGGGTTGCCATACTAGCTAGTTGTCCTGCAGGGACAATTAATTATGCGATAATATTTGCAACTAACACAAGTGATTTAGAGACTTTTTGGATGTTTGTAAAGATATCTAGTAATTGGTTTGCAACATTTTACAAATGACTTATTCTTTGAACTTCAAGTTCACATTGATTTGTGTGTATATCAAACATGGATAATGTTTGTGTCTTACAACAAACTTCTTGTGCTTTTATTCTTTTATCTTTTTCTTCCCCTGATGAGGAAAACCGATTCATCAAATATATAATAATAAAATATATGTCAAGATATCACAATATCTAAATATACATGAAACAATGCACAATTCAAAATTGCCGAGTCATATAACCATCCAATAAATTATGAATTGTATAATATATAATTGTAAATTTATTAATCAATGCATGTTATCATTATATGTATCCAATTATATAACATATAATTGACATTTAAAAATATCAGAATAAATAAACTAATATTTTGTACTCACACCATGCTTTCAAACACAATATATTCAAATATTTCAGCTCTTGTATATATTTAAATAATATATATTATTATAACTACTAGTTAAAAAATAATCAAATAATTTAATTAACAACAGTAAGTGACACTAAATTTTCAAGTGACAATTAAAATTAGCTTCAAAAGATTTGTTTTGCAATGCATTAAAATTTTTACTCGTATATATCTCATATGATAGTGTAGCAAAATAGCGACGCCTTTTGTTTCTCAATTAATTATTTTTACATAATAATTAAAATATTTCCTTTCAAAGGATTAGTACATAAGATAATATATATCACCCAAAAATAATAATAACTTGCAAACCAATCATATTGAGCATTAAAAGAAAAGAGTAACTATCTTTAGCACGAGAATGACAAAAATAATCATCAGGTAAAAGGATTCTATGATCCTTTAATAAGTATCCGTGTGTATTTTCAATAATATATCGCATCATAGTTGAACTGGGATGACTAAGACGATCATGTCAAAGCATAAAAAGTTGTAAGATCTGACCACTTCTGGTGCATATAATTTAACTCTGTCATCCTTACTTTTGTTAAATATAATCCAACGGGAAATCTTAAAATTTCTCTAATATGAACTTTTAAAACAATAGAGATATTTCAAATCTCTCTCATTTTTTGGTTTCAACATGATACTTATTGCGATGTATATCTTTGAAACTTAGTAGATTTTTTTGGGATCTACTAAAATATAACGCATCATCAATGGATAATTTTGTTCTATTTGAGGATATATCACATGCTCTTCTGGAGTTTTCGATCATATTTGCAATACCAGATACAATATCAACATTAATTTCAGCTAATGTTAATTGCATAAAATATTTTTTAATACAAATAATTGTGTAGGTTTTGCCACTGTCTACTAAATATTGGTACTTCAAGACAAAAAAGAGACTCTAGTTTGTGCATTGATCGTTTTTAACAGTTATGCGTGGATCCAATATTGGTCCTTCGAGACCAATTTCACAATTACTTGAAATCTTATATTGGTACTTCGAGACCAATTTCACAATCACTTAAATTTTTGTATTGGTACTTCAGGACCAATTTACGATCAATCTATATTTTAAATTACTTGAAATCATGTATTGGTACTTCGGGACCAATAAAAGACAAGAGTGTTTGGCTATTCATTTATTTTGGTACTTCAAGACCAATTGTGAGGCAAATCTTGCAAACATTGAAGAATAGCGTCTTTTTAATCTTAGCGTAAAAAGATATGTATACATAAATTCTTAGCTTAAAAAGAAGCATACATAAAAATTGCTACACCATTGAAGACTTGATCGTGCTTGGTAGCAATTTATGTGAACACTACTTGGTAGATATTACACCTGAATGTATTCTTCAGCTTTCATTTGGTGTTGAGAAAAATTATTTCATCGTTTCTTCTAAGGACGTAAGATTTCTTGCACTTATACCTGTGTCTTTATGAATTTCAAGCAAACAATTCAACATTTCATTTTATGAATTAACTAATAAAAAAATTTCTCCATTTTTTAAATAAAAAATAGACATAACAAAATACATATTATTTGTAAGAACAAGATCAAATGCATAATTTTCATAATCAAAATTTGAAAACTAACATAAATTTAAAAATATGAATTTGAAATTTAAAATACATAATTACCATATTAAATGTCATATTTTTATAGCAACAAATTTTGAACAATTAATTAAAGTATTATATCAGAAAATTAATATCTTTATATAGCAACAAAATTTCCAAAATATAATTAAAGATCACATCTTTATATAAAACAAGGATAAGGATTCTAAAAATATATGAATCACAATAACAAGAATTACAATATATCACATACACAAAGATCCAAATTTATATGAAAACAAGTAAACAAATCAATGATAATATCTTTTGCAAAGAACACATATTTTTGCAAATGGCTAGACTAGTTTTTCAAGAACTAGAATTTAACGACTATTTTTTTTAGGAACTATGATTCAAAGGTTAATTCTTCGGGAATTAACATGTAAAGATCTCATCTTTAATATGAAAATAGGCAACGAGATTCAAATGTTAGTTCTTCAGGAACTATCTTGGAAAGATACAATCAATAATTTTTTTTTCACTTTTCTTTTGTTTCAAACTGTATTAGGATCAAATCTAGTTCTTCTGGAACTTATGTAGCGCTAAAATAATCGTGTTGTTCTTCGGGAACTATATGCAATACTAAAAAATTATGAGGTTCTTCAGGAACTTCTCGTAGCACTAAAAAATTTTAAAGTTCTTCATGAACCAATCTCGTGCTATAAAGTTCTTCAGGAACTTTTGTATCCAATACAAAATTTCATTCATGGTCTAAAAGTCTAGTTTTTCAAAAACTATTCCACAAATTTTCATATAATGATGACCTAGAAAACTTATAGTTTTGTGCAATCCTATAGGGATGCTTGAATATGAAATTCTTCTAGAATTCTATCAAGATTCTTATACACAATATGATAATCATATACTTAGACAATATGAGAATAAAATTTCCATAAAAAACCTAAATAACATGAAAAACAAAAATATTATAAAAACATGATATTCCAAAGAGTGTGAGAAAGAAAACAAGTTCTTTCAATAAAACCTCTTTAAGCAATCACTCGTATGGTAGAGTCTCGTGCTGATAACGTGTTGTAAATGCAAAAGAAAGTAGAGAGATAAGACAATAGAAATATAGACTCAAAGACCGGTTCTTCAGGAACCAGGATTTAAAGGCTAGTTCTTCAGGAACTAGCTATAATATTTGTATAGATAATCTGATCAAGTATGTATAAGGACAAACCTAATAGCCCTATTTATAGAGAATGGGCTACTAGTTATGGACCAAATTAAGGGATATGGTAAAGATATAATGAGACAACAAATTGATATAGTCATCCATCAAATCAACATATTTATAACACCAAATTTTCAAATGATACAAAGAAGAAGAATGTTCAAAAGTTGGCATAACTAAATAAAATAAATATAAAGGGAATGTTACGATTATTTTTATTTGGTATCAAAGTGTTACAATTTTTGGTATCAAAATGTTACAAGTTTTAAAATAAGTGAAATACTGACGTGGCAATCAAGTAGTAATATTCCTTTTATGCAATCACATAATACACTATCAAACGTTTCCCAATTGATTGCCGCTATCAAAAGTTGAAATTCAAAAAAAAATGATAGAAACAAATATTCAATGTGGTGCATTAAATTGGTAATTTTTTGTCTCCTGATTCAATGCAAATACAGTTGCCCTCTCTACTTCCAGTTTTGAATTTTATCATGTGCATATTTTATTTGAACATTTTGGGGAATTTTATCCTCATTCGCAATTTGAATTTCTAACAAAGCATCAAGTATTAAATATTGATTGAAATTTTTATCCTCGTTATAATCAATCAGTAATTAATTATTATTTTCAAATTAAGCATGTTCTTATATATACTCTCGGTATCTCCATTCATGTTCTTCATCTTCTCTTTGGCCTCCTTCTCATCTTCAATATTCTTCTCTGCTTCTATAATTTTCATTCTTCCTCATCAACCCCTTTTCTTATATTTTTGGTTTTTTTATTACTATTTTTCATTCTAACATTCTTTTTTATTTGCTTGATTATTTTAGATCTCTAATTTTTTCCTTTCCATCTGCCAGCATTACATTGTCGGAGCAGAAAAAAGGAAGAAGAAACGAGAGAGAACCAAATATAACCTCTATGCTGCAACTCCATCTCATGTTGCCGACATTGGTGGTTGATAAATCTAGGGCTTCGTTCTCTTCGTAGAGTATATATTAGAAATAAAACCCAAACCTTGAGGCTTCAGCTCCATGGTGCAGGTTCCTGTCCCAATCTGCACAAGTGATTCATTTCTAACTTTAAGGGAAGGAAATAGGAATTCGTATCATTTTTGAGACAGGCTTCAACTCCATGGTGCGTGTCCTAATTCCCTTCAACCCCGTGCCTGATAAAGTTTGTCTTGTATGTCACTTGCACATCCTTAATTTTTTGTTCTCCCATATTCAGGTATTTTTTTCGCTATTGAGTTGTTGGTGAGGCCAGGGACGGATGCAAGGGAGGACTACCATGTGCTGTAGCCCCACCCTCCACAAGAATACGTTAAAAACATGGAGTATATGTAGAGCCCAACAACTTTTTGCAATTAATAAAAAATATTGACATTACATTCTACTATTGCATTCTTCTTTTAGGTTTCACAATTTTTATTGAATTGTTTTTCTTTTTATGGTTTCTTTTATTCTTTATTGTGATTTTATTTTTGTTCATATTGCAATTTTACTTTTCTATGATTTATTTGTCTTATGCGGTTCTACGATATCGATTCATGATTTTTTTATATTCATGTTCCAGCAAATAATAAATATCACTATATTATTTCCTTTATTTCTTTTTTTTATTGTATCTAACTTTCGATTTATATTTTGTTTTTTAATTTCAATTTTTTATCAATATATCCTTTTCGCCACCGTTTAATAGATATCTAGATCCGTCTCTGGGTGAGGCAAAAAAATTAACGCTTGCTTTGTTGGAGTTGCAGGAATTGAAGGTTAGCCAATTGGAGACTTGCGTTGGTCACACTAATTTGTTTTCTTAGATCCGTTTTTGGAACCATTGGTGGGGGTTGGGCCGGAGATACTTTTGTTCCCAAGCTTACTCTTATTGTTTGTTTTGATATCAAGTATGTTGCTGCTCTTTTCAAATATACTATAATTTTGACCCCGTATAAATGCTTTCTGCTTTATTTCAGTGCTTCATTTAGCAGCAGGGGTAGTTGTTGTAGCCAAGTTTGCTATTGCTGACTTGCTTCAAGTATGATAATGGGGGCGTCAAAGCTTAAATATTTTTCTTCCATTATGATATTACTAGATTATACTTAGCTACCTACTCCACTACATAAAATTTTTAAATACAATAGTGTCTAACTGGAGATTTATTAGTTTGAAATGCTACGTCACAAGAATCATTTGGACTCATGATCGTAGACAAATATCACTGTGAGAATTTAATTTATGATTGAGCTAATGTTATTTAATATTTTTTGTCGACAATTATTGACCAAATAAGAAACTGATTGGACATGTCTTTCGTTGAATATTCAATTCTCCAACACATAATTATATCAAAAATTTTCTCTTACACATAATCATTAAAATTATTTAAAATTACTATAAATCATATCGAATTTTTTTACAAGTATAATTGATATCTAATTAAAAACTTCTACATATTACTAAAAAAATAAAATATTTTTTAGAAGAGTATTTTTTTTAAAGAACCTAACAATTAACCATAAATACATTTTTCTATGAATAAAAATTCATACAAATAACCATGTGTACAAAAAAGTATCTGCAATGAAGAATCGATACCTATGGATGAATTATCTGTAAGGCTTTGCTTCAATGAACCTAAATAAGAGTATTTTTTTAAAGAACCTAACAATAAACCATAAATACATTTTTCTATAAATAAAAATTCATACAAATTACCATGTGTACAAAAAATATCTGCAAGGAAGAATCAATACCCATGGATGAATTATCTGTAAGGCTTTGCTTCAATGAACCTAAATAATTGGACTTTTTGAATGCGTGCAAAAAATTGTTTAGACTTAAGAATTTGCTTCAGCGTGATATAAGAAAATAAGAGAAAAATAATAGAGTGCTGGTATTCAGCAGATTCAAAGGGTCGTTGGAGAAAAATGCTCCACAGAGTAGCTTTCCCAAGTGCAACTTCTTCTTTAGTTTTGTATTATAAAAATAAGCTGCTTATTTTTTTAAGAACTTTTATTAAAAAGTGTTTGGCCCAGCTTCTACTTTTAAGGAAAAGAAAAGCTAAAAAAGGTCGGGACAAATATACACTAAAATTTTATATGAAAACAATGAGAGATTTACACTTAAAGATAAATTTTAGTTTACTCACGAGGATTAACATTCTCTATACAATTTTGGAATCTAACATCTTAATAATATTTATACAAATTATTGTTCCTTTCTTTATTATTAATAACATCTATTAATTTTAATAATTTATTTTCACATTAAATTTCTGTATTTTAACAACATCATTTACCTGATGCATGACACGGGTTAATTACTCAAGATCATAAATAAGCTATAACAATGTCAAATATGCCTTTTTTTACCAACGTCGAATATGCCTATTCTTATGTTTATTATTTTCCTTTTGTCGGGAAGCTCTGCCTATTTTATATTTAGTTTTCAGTTTTACTTTAAATATTATAATTATAAACAGATTCATCCACCTGTTTTACTGGGTATATATAAAATAGTAATTAATAACTTTAAAATGGTTATAACTTGTAATCAATGATTGAAATAAACCAATTATTATATAAATTTTTGTAATGAGTTTACAAATGTTTAGAAAAAATGTATGTATAATGTTTTAATTTGTTTGTAGAATTGTTTATAAGTCACATATACTCGTGCATGACACATGTTACCATACTAGATGGTGATGTATTTTGGTTCAAAACCTCTATTTTATGCTTTCATTATAATAAAAATTGTCTTCCAATAAGATAATTATTTTGAAAATATTATTACTATGATTATTATTGTAAATGTAACTAATTATTCTAGGGAGGCTTAATTAGATATTGAAGGTTTGAATGTATACATAATGTTGTTTCTTCTAAACCTAGATATATGATTATAATTTTTAAGTAGATACCGTTCGTAGCACGGGCCTACAGTTATATTGAAAAAAAATTATGATTTTATTATCTAAATCTATTCTCTAAAGGGTCTTAGGAAATGAAGGTTTGACTTTATATAGAACATTTCTTCTTCTAAACTTTAGGTATATGATTATAATTTTTAAGTATACACCGTGCGTATCACGGGCATGCAATTATGTTATAGAAAATTATGATTCTATAATCTAAATCTATTCTAAACTGGAAATTTTGAAGGTTTGAATGTATACAAAATACTGCTTTTTCTAAACCCTGAGTATATTATTAAAATTTTTAAATATATATTGTGCGTAGCAGCGAGCCTACTTAGATATATTGGAAAACAGTTATGATTATATGATGTGAATCAATTATCAAATGAAGGTTTAGATTTTGAAGGTTAGAATGTATATAGAATGTTGCTTTTTCTAATGAAGGCGTATGATTGTCATTTTTAATTATATATCGTGAGTAGCACGAGACTACAAATATATTGTAAAAAAATTATGATTATATGATTTAAATCTATTCTCAAAGGAAAACTTAGATATTGATGGTTTCAATGTATACAAAATGTCGTTTCTTCTAAATTCAGCGTACGATCACAATTTTTAAGTATGTATTGTGCGTAGCACAACCCTACATATTGTAAAAAATATCAAATATTTTTTATTTAAGAAAATTACAATTTTCTTTTAGTATATTATATAAAGCATAAGGCACATGGATTGACATTTTACAAGATAACATAATAGTTTACACGAAAACCATTAATATCTATATGTAAATTATTACACTTTGTGATCCATGATTGAAATAAATCAAATATTATATAAATTTCTATATACAAGTCCTTTTTACAAATGTTTAGAAAATAAATTATATATAATGTTTCAATTATTTCATAAAAAAATTCATAAAACGCAAATACCCGTGCATGGCACGGGTTAGAATACTAGTAATTATAAGTGTTGAAACACACGCACCAGAAATCTAAGGAGAAAATAAGACGTAAACGCATGCACACACGCAAAGAATATAAGACACGAGATTTAACGAGGTTCGGCAAAGCATGCCTACGTCCTCGGGAGCTGTAGCGGTTGTATTTCTTATTACGCAAAATAGGGTTACAAAACGCAGATTAAATACTGCTTAACACTGCGATAGAAATTACAATCATAACATTGTACCGTACCGTGGAGGGCTTCGTCCCCCACACCCCCAACCCACTCGTCGAGCCCCAACACAACAGATGGCCCAAGCCCAAGGGACAGACGCTCTCGCTCCGCTTTGCTCGAGCGTCAGCCCAACTTCCAGTAACCATATGAGTCATACACAACAATAAGAATATATGTTAATAGTTTAATCTTCTGATCGATCACATTGAATTGAGGTTCTGGTTCTTTAATTTCTTCCTTTCTTTATAATAATAGTGGTGCATTTTATTTTTTTTATATCAACATTTTATTTTTATTTGTATAAAAGAATCATTATATAATATATATTCATAGATTTAGAATTTTTTTTATTAGAACCTTTATGGATTTACCTGAAAATTTATTTATTTCAAAAATAATAAAAGGTTTTGAGATTAAAATAGAAAATATATTTTTGTGAAGCTATTGTAGTTTTACGTGAAGTTTTTTTATGTTAAATTTAGTTACAATATTACATTTTATAAGTATAATATTCTCTATTAATGTAATTAATGTTTTTGATCATATAAGTATGATATTTTATGAAATTTGTTGTGTATAGACATATTGAATCAGAAGCTTCCACTTGAGCACATGCATGCACCTTCACCAACCATGCAAGTGGAGAGCCACTATTTTTGACTATTTACATTTCCATTGATTTTTCTTTACAACTTGTTTTGATTACCAATTGTATTCCAATAGATTACAGCCTGTATCTAGCTAAGATTTGGCTCATAGAAATGCTATAAATAGGAGCAAGAATCTCATGTATTGGCATCTTGAAGTTTATGAGAAATTGAGTATTTTGAGTTAGAGAGTTTTTCTCTCTTGTTCCTGAGCCATTTTGGCATCAGAGCAAGTTCTTAGATCCCGGAGTTGAGTTTGAGTGACAAAATCAACGGAAAGTTGAGTGTTTTTGGTGAGCAAGAGAGTTGTCCGCCCAGAAACTCCACTTTGCGGCCATTTTTCGCAAAACTAACACCGCCATCGCGTCGGAAGGGCCAAAAACCTTGGGAACCAAAGTTTCGCGCCAACAGAGCCTCCACGCCGTCACGAGCGTCGCCGGAAAGTTCACCGAAACTGCCCGCCATTGCCGGTTCTGAACCATCGTGCGAATTTCGTAACCACCGTCTGGAGTTGCAGATCGTCGCCGGAAAATCTGAGGTTGAAGACGACCACGTCAGCGTGCCTCGTCACAGACACGTGTCACCTTCAGCCACTCTCTTCGCGCCACGTGTCAAGGGAGCCACATCACCAGTCAAAGTCTACCTTTGACTCAACAGCCACCTCACCAGCCACGTCATTCTACCAACCAACCAGAAATCGCCACGCGTCACGTTGACCAGTCAACTGCCTCGTTGTCCAAAGTTACTGAAATTACAGATAAGCCCCTATATTTTTCTGTATTTACAGTTTTACCCATGAACTTTTGTATAATTGCTATTTGACCCCTGAACTTTTAAAAATTACATTTTGACCCCTAAACTTTTGTATAATTGCAATTTGACCCCTAAACTTTCAAAAATTGTATTTTGACCCCTAACCTTTTGTAAATTGCAATTTGACCCTTATAAAATTGTAAAATTACCCTCTTTATATTTTTCCCCACACAAAGTACCAAATTGTTCTTTGTTATTGGAAAAGAAATTGTGGAATTATAAAAGGTGCATTTCAAGAAAGGTCTGGCTAAGGAAAGACAAGGTTATTAAGTACGCTTAGCGACACCTCTCTTTCCTGGGAACTTCCTTGGTGTTCTAATTATAAAACTACAATCTCTAATCCGGTAACCCGATACTTCAAATTTTCTCCTACATCTAAAATGCCTCCTAGAAGACAACCAGTGCATGACCTTACTATGGAAGACATGCGGAGACAAATAGAGGAATTACAAAACCGTCGCAGTGCCCAACAAGCTCGATTGAATGAACGTAACCGACATTGAGCGATGAATCTGAGTACTTCAGTTGATTCCTCATCACCCGTAACTGCAGGCGATCCCGAGACAACCCAATGATGTGATGACATCAAAGTAGACATTCCAGATTTTGAAGGAAGACTTCAACCGTAAGAATTTATTGATTGGCTTCAGATCGTTGAAAGGGTGTTCAATACAAGGAGATTCCTGAAGAAAAGAAGGTAAAAATTATTCTTTGTGAAGCTAAAGAAACATGCTTCCACTTGGTGGGAAAATCTTAAAAAAGCGAACGAGAAGGGAAGAGTAGGATCGAACATGGGAGAAAATGCGCGAGAACTATCCGTAAAGTTCTTACCTCCTCAATATTATCAACAAACTTTCATTCAACTACAAAATCTTCGTCAAAAGAATTTGTCGGTTGAAGAGTACGCCAGAGAATTTGAGAAGTTGATGATGCAATGTGATGTTCAAGAGAGAGAGGAGCATAATTGCCTGCTTCCTTGGAGGACTAAACCCTGATATTGCCAACCCTGTTGAACTTCAACAATATTGGACATTAGAAGATGTTATTAGCCTTGCTACAAAAGTGGAGAAGCAGTTACCCAGAAAGTCTAGCTACAGAAACTTCTCCTCGGCTAATAATCCTCCTTACCCCCGCAAAACACCCACAGATCAACCCAGCTCATCGAGTAAGCCTCCATCCAAACCCATCACAACCGAAAACAAAACCAAGGCCATCAAATGTTTCAAGTGCCAAGGTTTTGGTCATATAGCCTCCAATTGCCCAACACGGAGAACCATTACCATCATCAAAGGAGAAGCTTATGAAGTATCAGAACAAGAAGAGGTTCCAGAAGGACCTGAAGGAGAAGAGGAGTTCGAGCCAGTATATGATGAAGAACTCACTATTGCTGACCATGGTGAATCTTTAGTGATCAGACGAAGCTTGCATACAATATCAGTAAAAGAAGAACCTTGGTTAAGGCACAATATTTTCCACACTCGTTGCACTTCTGTTGGAAAAGTTTGTGATGTTATTATAGACAGTGGAAGTTGTGAAAATGTAGTTTCCAACTACATGGTGGAGAAATTGGAACTTCCTACCCAGGCGCATCCCCACCCTTACAAGTTGCATTGGCTCAGTAAAGGAAGTGAAGTGAAGGTTGACAAGCGATGCCTTGTGACCTTTTCCATTGGCCAGAAGTACAAGGATCAGGTTTGGTGTGATGTTGTACCTATGGATGCTTGTCATCTTCTCCTTGGAAGACCCTGGCAATATGATTGTCATGCATTATATGATGGTTATTCCAACACCTACTCCTTTGTCAAAGATGGAGTAAAGGTCAAGCTAACTCCCTTACCACCGAGTGAGCTTGATAAAGGCAAAAAAGAAGTCAAGCCATTGGTATCCTTAATCACAAAGGAACAACTTAAAGAAGCTGCAGAGGAAATTCAGACCATGAGTTTTATTCTCTTTGCTCGAGTCAAATGAGGAGACAATTATTCCAAGAGAAATTAAGAAGCTACTTGCAGAATTTCCAGATGTTGTTCCGTAAGAAATTCCACCGACTACCACCAATGCGAGATATCCAAAGACGCTATTGACTTTATTCCTGGAGCAATCATTCAATGCACTGACCTACGTAATGAGTCCTCATGAGCATGCTGAGATCCAGTGCCAAGTTGAAGGATTATTGAAGAAATGATTGATACAGGAAAGCATTAGTCCGTGTGCGGTTCCTGCCATCCTAGTGCCCAAGAAAGATGGAAGCTGGAGAATGTGTGTTGATAGTCGAGCTGTCAACAAGATTACCATCAAGTATCGGTTTCCCATACCCAGACTTGATGATTTATTAGATCAGTTACATGGTGCCACTATCTTTTCAAAGATTGATCTTCGTAGTGGATACCATCAGATCAGGCTAAGGCCCGGAGATGAATGGAAGACTGCCTTCAAACCAGAGATGGCCTTTATGAATGGACTGTTATGCCTTTTGGGTTGTCCAATGCCCCAAGTACATTTATGCGTCTGATGAACCAAGTCCTTCGACCTTTTATTGGTAAATTTGTTGTCGTCTATTTTGATGATATTCTAATCTTCAGCAAGGACAAAGAAGAACATTTAGAGCACCTTCAACAAGTGCTGCAGACTCTCCGTGAGCAGAAACTCTATGCCAACTTAAAGAAATGTTCTTTCTTAACCAATGAAGTTGCTTTTCTTGGTTATATTATCACATCCGAAGGCATACGAGTCGACCCAGAAAAGATAGAAGCAATCAACAGTTGGCCCATTCCAAAATCAATCCATGATGTGAGAAGTTTCCATGGATTAGCCTCCTTTTACAGAAGATTCATCAAGAACTTTAGCTCAGTTGCTGCCCCACTCACAGACTGCATTAAAGGAGACAAGTTTCAATGGACTGAGGCCGAACAGAAAAGTTTTGATGAACTAAAAAGGTGTTTGATCAAGCACCAAAGATTAGGCCTTCCCAATTTTGATCAAGTATTTGAAGTCAGGTGTGATCGTTCCAACACTGGAATTGGTGCTGTTGTAAGTCAAGAAGGCCATCCTATAGCCTTCTTCAGTGAAAAGCTCAACGATGCTAAACTCCGATATTCTACATATGACAAGGAGTTCTATGCAATTGTTCGTGCTTTGCAACATTGGAGCCATTATTTGCTGAATAAGGAATTCATTCTTTATTCTGATCATGAATCATTAAAGCATTTGAACTCTCAACAGAAGATTAATCGCAGGCATGCTGCTTGGAGTGAGTTTTTACAACCTTACCCTTTTCTGATCAAGCATAAGGCTGGAGTTCAAAATGTCGTTGCAGATGCCCTCAGTAGACGTTATACTTTGCTTTCCTCATTACAGACAAAAGTCATCGGCTTTGAGACTATCAAGGAGTTATATCCAGATGACCCAGATTTTCAGAAGTTACGAATGCCATCAATTACAATCCTCACAAGACTACTACCGCATGAAGGATTTTTGTTCAAAGGAAAGACTTTGTGCATTCCTCAATGCTCATTACGACAAGCTATCATTTGGGAAGCACATGATGGAAGGTTAGCGAGCCATTTTGGCCGAGATAAAGCGTGGCCTTAATAAAGGAGAATTTTTATTGGCCAAGACTGAAAGAGATATAAATCGGCATATTCAAAGATGCAGAATCACTTGGCTAAGTCTAAAAGCCAAAACACCGGATTGTATATGCCACTTCCAGCCCGTAATCACCTGGGAAGATGTTAGCATGGATTTTGTCTTAGGACTACCACGAACTCGGCGTCGGAAGGATTCCATAATGGTAGTGGTAGATGATTTTCAAAGATGGCCCATTTCATTCCTTGCCGTAAGACCAACGATGTTGTTCAAGTTCTTGATCCAGATTTCAAAGAAATTGTTCGTCTACATGGAATTCCAAAACCATCACTTCCGATGAGATGTGAAATTCTTAAGCCACTTTTGGAGAACCTTGTGGAAGAAGATGGGTACTAAGCTTCAATTCAGAAGTGCCACCATTCCCAGGTGATGGGCAAACAGAATCTATCAACAGACTTTTGGGAAATCTACTTCGAAGCTTTGTCGGTAAAAATCTGAAGCAGTGAGATCTTATTCTTGCACAAGTTGAATTTGCTTACAACAATTCGACTAATCAAGCCACCGAAAATGCCCTTTGAAGTAGTATACGGCACCGTCCGCTAAGTCCGCTTGACTTGACTCCCTACCGATAAGCAACAATATAGTTCAGATCTGCGTAAAGTAGAGCCAAGGAGATCAAGAAACCGCATGAACACGCTCGAGAGCGGATTCGGAAGCGTAATTCAAGGTATAAAGCTCAACGTGACAAACATAGGAAGCGACAAATTTTTAAAGTTGGAGATTTGGTTTGGATACATCTACGAAAGGAACGATTTCCAAATCAACCAAATGCTAAGTTGTCAGAGTCGATGGACCATTCAAAATTGTGCGTAAAATCAACGACAATGCTTACAAGGTAGAATCGCCAGAACATATGGTGTCTCTGCAACTTTCAACGTCACGACATTTCACCATATTTAGATGATGAAGCGATTAAACTCGAGGGCGAGTTCTCTCCAACCCGGGGAGTATGAATCAGAAGCTTCCACTTGAGCACATGCATGCACCTTCACCAACCATGCAAGTGGAGAGCCACTATTTTTGACTATTTACATTTCCATTGATTTTTCTTTACAACTTGTTTTGATTACCCATTGTATTCCAGTAGATTACAGCCTGTATCTAGCTAAGATTTGGCTCATAGAAATGCTATAAATAGGAGCAAGAACCTCATGTATTGGCATCTTGAAGTTTATGAGAAATTGAGTATTTTGAGTTAGAGAGTTTTTCTCTCTTGTTCCTGAGCCACATATATTTTTCAAATGTTGTTTGCCCCCGCAGCCATCCAATCCTCGCTCCGTCCCCGGTGACAACACATCATTAAACACTCTATGTATATAAACATTTTAAATCGAGAGTGCATTTAAATTAATTTCTTTTTTTTTTCCTACAAAAAGTTTTTACAGCATATAGAATTGCGTGCCAGAGAGAGACCCTTATCCTGCGGAGAGACAAAATCAAAATGGCAAACTTGGTAGTAATTCAGAAAAGTACAGAGGCTTCCCCTCATCTCCTCTTCACATAATATAAGTTTACGAGCATTAGCAAATATAGTAGCAAGTCAAAGTTTAGTTATGAAGACGACTTATTAGCACCATAACCGTAATTTCGTCCACTCATTTCTCATCATACCCGCTTCATATATATTTGTCAATTATCATAATTTTGAAATATCATAAAAATAATAATAGAGCACAGAGAAACAGGAGAGAGAGAGAGAGAGAATACAACTGCCATTTCCATTTTGAGAAGCTGTTCTGTATATTAACTATTAAGGCTCGTTATTTCCTCTCTTCAGGTACGTGAGTTCATATTTGATTGATTAAAAACTGTGCAGCTACACTATATAACTTATTGACAATCTGTGAACCTTTTTTTTTTTTTGATCGAGCAAGAAGGAAAATATGTCTAGCTTGCTCGAAGTTTCTTAATTGGTCATGTTTCTGATCACATCACAATCACATGCTGTTATTGTTTTGGCAGTACGTAGCAGCAAGAATAGAAGGAGAAGCAGAATCAGAGTAGAGATGTCTTCCATAGTGAAAGGCATAGTGATAAGGACCACACCAGATGTGTGGAGCAACAATAATAGGCTTTTGAATGGGAACAAGAAGTATGTGCAGCACAGCGATATTATTGCAGTTGGGAGAAGAACCACAAGACTAAACCGGTCCATGACATGGAAAGCCAGAAGATCATATCAATATCAGCCTCCAATTCGAGGCCAAGCCATCCTTACCCCAGCAACACCACCCACCACCAAAAAGGTACATACATACATTAATTAATTACCACTTCAATTGCCAAACACCCCCTTTGTCTCGCTTAGTAACGTTTTATATTCTTAAACTATCATTTCGCAAATTCAAAATAATTGTTGATATAATTATTTTTTTTTGTATTCAACAGGGGCGGTAATGTTGATATTATGTTGAAAAAAAGAGGAATGTTGATATAATAAGCACTGTTAAATATGATAATAATATTTTGAAATGATTACCTCGTTACAGAGCTATTAGGAAAAAATGTCATTTACTATACGCTACTACAAAAAAATACTACTGCTAACGATCTGTGTATATATTTTGGGGCTTGAGATTTTCATGAAAGCGTTGAAACAGTAGGATCTCGAAATCTAATGTAAGGCCCAAAAATATATAAGGCTGAAGTTGGTCGGTGTCAACAAAGAAAATTTAAGTGGACCAAAACAAAACAATGCACACCAAAAAAAATGAATATTAAAAAAAATCTATATTTTTTAATCAATATAAATTAAATATATTCGACCAAAAAAAAATTAAATATAAAATTTTCAATTATGATATATTATACTTAAATCTGATATGATATTTTGCTTATGAACTTGCGTTAAGCTTCTTCGCGCCCCTCTCATTCATTTGGGTTCTTGCCAAGAGAGTTTACTGTTATAGTTGTAATATCATTGGTTAAAATGTGGAAATTATGAAAATGACAATAGTAGTCAAATTTATAATATTGGTCATATAAACTTTGTATACGTAAATGGAGATGAGTAAGATAAACAATCAAACATCGATTAAGTCATATGAACTGGCTATTCATTTCAACATAACATGGTTTATTTAGCACACCTTCATTTCTCTTATTCTTTAATGCCTTATATTTGTTCTAAATTGACATATCCCTTGCTGGATAATTACACCAACTCAAAGATGAAACCTTTTAAAAATATTGTATCACATTTTTTTTTATAAAAAAATCCAAACATTACTAACAGGTATAAAAGAGTTGTAAGAGTGGTGTGCATCTATGATTTCCAAAAGCATTTTCACTTTTAATATTTTTTTTAACCGGAGTGTTACTATTCTCCATTTTTGTTTTAACAGCGGGTGTTCACTTTTGGCAAAGGTAAAAGTGAAGGAAACAAGGCCATGAAGTCCTTGGTAAGCTTTCTTTATCTTTCCATAATAAGCTTTTTTAAACCAACATGGAAACACAAATTGATTTCTCTCAATCATGTTCTTATTCATCAATAATTTTATTGATCTCTCAGCATAATAAAACACACACTTATTATGTTTACCTTTTGAATTGATGAACGATTGCATGTATGTTTAGTTGGGAGGAAAGGGGGCCAACTTGGCAGAAATGGCAACCATTGGTTTATCTGTGCCCCCTGGACTCACTATATCAACAGAAGCATGTCAAGAGTATCAACAGAATGGAAAGAACATACCAGATGGCTTGTGGGAGGAGATACTTGAAGGCCTGAATTTTGTGGAGAATGAAATGGGGGCATCACTTGGGAATCCTTCAAAACCTCTCCTCCTCTCCGTGCGCTCTGGTGCTGCGGTACGAGGCTTTTTGTATATTTTTTGTCTATGTCATAGTGAAGTGCTCAACCTATGATCACTTTTGGGGTCACCTTTAGTAAGGCATTGTGTAAAAGGCTAATCCGGATTCTATGCAGTCAAATTTTCCACAAATTCATGCACTCAGACGATCTGAACCGTCCGGACAGTGCAGATTTCGAATTGAGTAAATGAGATACAAAATTCAATTTAGAATAATGCGTAAAAAAAATTTAACCGCAAGGAATCCGGATTCGTAAAAGGCCTACAGGAAAATGCTATAAGGCAAATATCTGGGAAGGAAAACATGCAAGAAAAATGTACTTTCTATTATAGCATTGATTCAACTCAATTCAAGGTTCTTAAATTCAAAGTTCTTGATTTAAATAATTAGTAACATTTTCATTTGATCTATAAACAATAAGAAAGTTTACTCTGTAAATTATGAAATTGAATTGTTTTGGTTGTTGGAAGATTCTACTGGATTTATAGATGTACTTTGCTTTGATTTAAATTTGATTCCTTTTATGGTGTACTTAACATGTTTGGAGCATAAACTTACTTGTTTGTTTCCTCCATATTTAATAGATTTCCATGCCTGGAATGATGGACACAGTTCTTAACCTTGGATTGAATGATGAAGTGGTTGCTGGGTTGGCTGCAAAAAGTGGAGAGCGCTTTGCTTATGATTCTTATAGACGTTTCTTAGACATGTTTGGAGATGTTGTAAGTAGTTTTTGTATACCCTATGTCAACATTTCTTCTGCAACTCAAAGTCAAACTGTTAGGATATAGGTAAAGGGAAAAGTAGTTAAAGTTAGTTAATTAGTTAGAGGGTTAGTTAGAGGGGCTTCTTTGTATAAATAGGGGGTTGTAGGCTTATAGGGGGGATTATTCAGCATTGTGTCATTTGTTAACTTGGGCAGTGGCTGAATGTTGTGAAGGGGTAACCCTTGGGGAGATTATTCTCCTAGTTGAATACATTCTTTTCTCTCTTTTCTTTCTCATTATTCTTCTTTTTTCCTTCTATTTTCTGAGATCAATTTCTAGGTTCCTAACACAAACTAACCGAATAGAAAGGTTGAAATGTTGAGTTGAGTCCTTCCATTGCTTTTGTTCTAACTTTTCTTTTATGTTATATTGAGGTATTGGACATTCCACACTCATTGTTTGAGGAGAAGTTAGAAAAGCTAAAGAATTCAAAAGGCGTTAAACTTGACACTGATCTAACAGCCAATGATCTCAAAGATCTAGTTGAGCAGTACAAGAATGTCTACCTTGAAGCCAAGGGAGAAAAGTTTCCCTCAGGTGCTGCTGTGTACATCAATTTTTTCACATTTTGTTGTTATGCATTCTCATCGTCCTAGCCGCTAATCTATCCCCACACTCACTCTCATCTTCCTTCTTGATTTACCAATTGTAGATCCAAAGAAGCAGCTAGAGTTAGCTGTTAAAGCTGTTTTCAATTCTTGGGATAGTCCAAGGGCTATTAAGTATCGAGGCATTAATCAGATAACCGGGCTAAAGGGAACTGCTGTAAACATTCAATCCATGGTGTTTGGTAATATGGGAAATACTTCAGGAACTGGTGTTCTGTTCACTAGAAATCCAAGCACTGGGGAAAAGAAACTTTATGGGGAATTTCTCATAAATGCACAGGTTACTTATGATTTACTAGTTGTTATTTTACATTCATGTCATTATAATCTCTATTAGTCTGTGGAGGTTAGTAATTAGTTTTGGTGTTGATGTTTCTGCCAAATGGTTTTTAATAGGGAGAGGATGTGGTTGCTGGAATCAGGACACCTGAAGATTTGGAGACCATGAAAACTTGCATGCCAGATGCTTATAAGGAACTTGAGGAGAATTGTAAAATTCTTGAGAAGCATTACAAGGACATGATGGTAAAGCTTCAATTGCTTTTGTACTGTTTGTATAGATAAAATGACAGATAAAGCTTCTGAAATTGCCATTATATTGTAGGATATTGAGTTCACAGTTCAAGAAAATAGGTTGTGGATGTTGCAATGTCGAAGTGGAAAACGTACTGGTAAAGGTGCAGTCAAAATAGCTGTAGATATGGTCAATGAGGGGCTTGTTGATATTTGTTCTGCAATCAAGATGGTAGAGCCACAGCATCTTGATCAGCTCCTACACCCACAGGTATATACTATGTACTTTTGTTGTAATTACCATTATCCATGCATGGTGTTGTGCCAGCTTAAACTTCCTCTTATAAATAAAGCACCTTATATTTGGAAGAATCAAAAAAAAAAAAAAAATTGAAAAAAGAATATATAAAGAATATGTAAATTTATTTCCATTATCTTTGTCTATTAACTCTTCAAATTGAAATTTCATATGCTCAAGTATTATTGATTTTGTTAACCTTATTTTGCTAGTTTGAGGATCCATCTTCTTACAAGGACAAAGTGATTGCCATTGGCTTACCTGCATCCCCTGGAGCTGCAGTAGGGCAGATTGTGTTCACTGCTGATGATGCCGAAGAATGGCATGCACAAGGAAAGAGTGTCATCTTGGTATTCCTCTTCATTATCAAGCAATCCTTTTTCTTATCTCTTTGTTCCCCTTCTTTGTTATAAAGCCTAAATCTACCTATCTAGTTTTAACTAAGAAAATCCCAAGCTGCCTTAGGTGAAATGCTGATTCGTACAAGATTTTATGGTTAGGATGTAAATAGTGTCTTAGATTTAGTTTCATAGTTTGGTTAAACATATCATCCATAAGCAATCATTATATGCTAATCCATACTTGCATTATTGAAGGTGAGGACAGAGACAAGTCCGGAGGATGTTGGGGGTATGCATGCAGCTGCTGGAATCTTGACAGCTAGAGGTGGTATGACATCTCATGCCGCTGTTGTAGCCCGTGGATGGGGAAAGTGTTGTGTGTCTGGCTGCTCTGATATCCTTGTAAATGACCTTGAGAAGGTAACCTCATAATTTCCATTTATACAACAAACATATTAGTAAAGGATATATCTTCATGTTTGAAGTAATTCAGTGTAATCTTGATTGATAATGATAGGTGGTTGTAATTGGGGATAAGGCGATATCGGAAGGAGAATGGCTCTCACTGAATGGATCCACAGGTGAGGTGATATTGGGAAAGCAGGCCCTCTCTCCTCCAGCTTTAAGTGATGATTTGGAAACTTTCATGTCTTGGGCTGATGAAATAAGGCATCTGAAGGTGCTGCTGCTTATTCTTTATTCGCTGCATAAGTCGAGTTGAACGAAACATCTAATTCTTGTTTTATAAGTTCACTCATATCATTGTTGTCTACCAGGTTTTGGCAAATGCTGACACACCTGAAGATGCAGTAACGGCTAGACGAAATGGTGCTCAAGGGATTGGACTTTGCAGGACAGAGCACATGGTACAAAGAATATTCAACTCCTTGTCATAACTCAATGAAATGTGTGAAGACATTAAAAACGGCGTATTGTAATTTTTCTATAACAAATTTTAGCATTGTTCTCCGCAATAAAGAAATATCACTTCTGTAAAACATAAGATAAAAGTGATTCTCCTTATATGCTAAAAATTGAATTCATGGACTTTTCAGACTTTTTACAAGGATTCCAATAGTATGATCCTTTGTAAAACCTTTCATCTTTCGCTTGTGTGTGTGTGTGACACAATGGTGAATGGCACAGTGTCACACATAAGCGCACACATACAGTGACACACTAGTGTAGTCATGCAGGACACTTGAAATGAACTTACTCATTTTCTTTATCAATTGACACAGAGTAGTTACAAATTATGATTATGTGCATGTTTTGGCATGTCTTAGTTTTTTGCTTCAGATGAGAGGATAAAGGCTGTTAGAATGATGATAATGGCCATTACACCAGAACAGAGGAAAGCTGCACTTGACTTGTTGCTACCTTATCAAAGATCAGATTTTGAGGGAATCTTTCGTGCAATGGATGGTCTTCCCGTAACAATTCGATTGTTAGATCCTCCACTTCATGAATTTCTTCCAGAAGGCGACTTGGAGCAAATTGTCAGTGAACTAACTTCCCAGACAGGCATGAAAGAAGAAGAAATCTTCTCTAGGATAGAAAAACTCTCGGAAGTTAATCCGATGCTCGGTTTTCGTGGCTGCAGGTTTGCCCTCTTCTTATGATGCTTGTGCATAACAAATAACTATCCATATTCTATGACTGATGACTAGTGTTGAAACTTGGAATTCCAAGTTCATATTTTGTAGCAATTCCTCATATTTGACAATTTGAATCTATGTGAACAGGCTTGGAATATCATATCCAGAACTGACTGAGATGCAGGCCCGCGCAGTCTTCCAAGCTACTGTTTCAGTGAGTAATCATGGTATTACAGTTCTTCCAGAGATAATGGTTCCACTTATCGGTACACCTCAGGCATGGTCCTATTTCTTACTTATTCTTTTGTTGTTTGTCCTTCAATTTGTTTCACATCTTGCATAAAATTTATGAGGAAAATTCAAAATGTTATACTTTGCTTGAAATATTAACTTGTTTTCCTTTTTCCTTGACAATATATCTCTTGAAATAAATATGTCATGAAGCAATATTTTGGGTTTTGATCTTAATGAAACTCTTGTGACGGAAATATTTCAGAAGCCATTTTTTTATTTGCAGGAATTAAGACATCAAGTGAGTTTAATAAGGAATGTTGCTGAGAAAGTGTTCTCTGAGATGGGCTCATCTTTAAGCTATAAGGTTGGAACTATGATTGAAGTTCCAAGAGCTGCGCTAGTTGCAGATGAGGTAATACTCATATCCTTTTGTCTTGAAGATACGCACTCGAATTTTAACATACAATATTTAATAATGTATTAAAGGAAAAACAATATTTTCTCTCATTTCACTCGGATTTTATCACCTTTGAATGTTTAAATCAAGAAGTACTGCAATATCATTTGCTGCACAACAGTTGAAATGATCCTTTTGTCCTTTTCACACTTTCTAATTTTATAATCCATTTGTGTAGATTGCAAAGGAAGCAGAGTTTTTTTCATTTGGAACCAATGACCTTACCCAAATGACATTTGGCTATAGTAGAGATGATGTTGGCAAATTTCTTCCTACATACTTATCCGCGGGGATTCTGCAGCACGATCCATTCGAGGTTAGTTTCATAGCAAGTGTACATTTGCTGATTATATGAAGGATGCTGGCAGAATTTGAATCGATGACAATAATTGCAGGTACTTGACCAGAAAGGTGTAGGTCAACTCATCAAGATTTGCACAGAAAAAGGTCGTGCTGCTAGACCAAACTTAAAGGTAGGAGTAAATTACCAATACAAATTTTTCAAAAAAAATTTATTCCACATCTTAGTTATTCTTAATATGTCAAATTTGTTAAATTGTTTACTCAGGTTGGAATATGTGGAGAGCATGGTGGGGAACCTTCTTCTGTTGCATTCTTTGCTCAACTTGGACTTGACTATGTTTCATGTTCTCCCTTTAGGTCAGATTTTCAGCTCTACATTTTATATGAAAATGAGATATCTGTATTTTCAACAGTCAAACTGAAAATCTGATGACTCTTTTTGCAGGGTTCCAATTGCGAGGCTTGCGGCAGCTCAAGTTGCAGTTTAAGAAACAATTATCTAGTATATAAGAGGGTTGAATGTCTCCTGTGTCCAGGGAAAGACTCTCAACAGCTGCATATATTTGTGATTTATGATACCATATAAATCAGAAATGGAGGCTTATATGGGGTCAGATAAAGGAAGGCTACTAACATACATAATAGAAAAGAAAGCAATGGGAAACCTTTGCAAATAAAATTGAAAAAAAAAAATAGAGAAAACATTGTGTACAGATATTCAATGTTTCTCTTATAATTTGATTGAATACTGTGTCCTTGTATATTTGGTGTATAAGACATCAGTGTGTGTTGACATATAGGTATATCTTACTATAAAACAAGATCGATTCTGTAAAATTATTGTACATGTTATATTCTATCACCAATAAAATCTTGGAAAAATTCTTCTAGCATCTTCTTTTTTCTTCGAATTAATTGATGTTGTTCTGAGAATAACTTTGAAATTTTAACAGCTGCCATAGTGTATGTCATTTTGATTTGACAAGTATGTTTGTTGATACTCAGGTGAAGCTTTGTGCTTGACACAAGTGAGTGACTGGTCCTAAATTGATCCTGTGATCTCATTCCGGTTTATTTTTCTCATGTAAACCACTTACTATATCAATTTGATAGTTTTGCTAAAGATGATCTAAATGAGATACATGTGACTTAATAAGTTCGCCCCCAAAAAAACATTGAAGCTCCATCACTGCTCACTCCCCTAGCCCCCCCACCACCCCCTCCCCATGCAACCCCATCCCCACTGTCCCCTCCCCCATGTGACCCTTTCCTTTCAGTACCTCTGCCCCGTTTTTGTTATTCTATTTCTGAAAAATCATCGGTTTTTGGATGTGAAAAAAAAAAATACCTTTTGAAAATTTAGTTTTTTTCGATGTCTGTGATGCGATGCTGAAGGATAACAGGCAACCAGGAACAAGTGCAGCGATTGATGAGAGACTTGGGCCAGAACCGATCCAGAAACAAAGGCCCGTTAGAGAGAAGAGGAGGCCAATTGGTTGGAGGAATTCGTGTAGGCCTGATGGAAGCAATCAGATATAATTAGATATTCTACTCAATACTATTTCAGATATAATTAGATATAGATATCCTAAATCTGTTTTGATATGTTTTTTTTTTTCTATCAGATCAGATTTCCTCAAATCTAATTTGATATTTTTTTGTTCTCCTTAGATCCAGGAAGTGCAATCTGCACCAATTACTATAAGTATTGCAGTTTGATTTAATAAAATTAGGCATACTGAAAACCCAAAAATTCTATTTTTTCTCTCAATTTTTCTTGGAGTCTTCCAGTGCTCGAAACTGGAAATTTATCCTGCTATTTCACCAGAAAATTCTTTCTGCAACAATTGACTTGCATCATTTGGTGTTTTCATTCTCCTCATCATGCCTCCCAAACCTGAGAAACAAGAAAAAAAAAATACAAATGAAATTGTTACTTTGTGTCTCTCTCGCATGGAAGAATTGTTGAATTCTAAATTAGCAACATTACAGCAAACCCCCCTGTCTAGCCCAGCCTCTAATTCAGGCCCTTCCCATTCACACACACTCGGTTTCAAAACACCCAAACCAAAACTCCTACCCTTTGATGGCACCAACCCACTCGACTGGCTCTTTCAAGCAGAGCAATTCTTTGAATTGTCTCAGATACCTCCAATTCAATGCCTTACCTACGTGCCATTTTACATGCAAGGACCTGCACTTGCTTGGTTTAAATGGGCTTATTCCAATAATCAATTTGTTTCTTGGGTCAGCTTTACACAAGCCTTGGAATCCCGATTTGGACCCTCTGCCTACGAGAACCATCAGGTAGCACTTTTCCAACTTAAACAAATCGGATCTGTGATGGATTACCAAGCCTAGTTTGAACGTTTATCCAATAGAGTTTCTAGCCTAACCCCTGATGCTCTCCTCAATTGCTTTTTATTTGGTTTACGACCTGACATATACCGTGACCTTACCGTTTTGCGACCTTACAATTTACACGATGCAATCGACCTTGCTAAACTTGTTGAAGCCAAGGTTGCCGATTCCAAACCAGTTTTTCCACGATTTTCTAAGACTACCCCGACTCCTGCTCCACCTACTACCCCATCGGTCTTAGGACCTGCTCCCACACCAACCACACCTGCTGTACCATTAAGCAAGTTCAGCCCTAGTGATATGCAAGACAGACGTGCTCGTGGACTCTGTTTTCATTGTGATGACAAGTGGAGTCGCGGCCATCAATGCAAGGTCAAACAATTCATGGTTCTTATGACCAATGACTCAGTTTATAACACTGAGACTAAACCCATACCTGATCCCAAACCCGTGGACCCTGGTGAATCTGCAACTACAGTCCCTGATACTAACCCCAACTCTATGACCACTTTCACCTCTCTAGTGCTGCCTTAGGGGGGCTCTCTATCTCCTCGAACCCTACGGCTACAAGGCCATATACAACAACTCGAAGTTACCATCCTTATTGATTCAGGCAGCTCCCACAACATTATCCAGCCCCGCAATGCTGAATTTCTTCAGCTTCCTATTGTGGCTATTCCACCATTTTCAGTTCTAGTGGGCAATGGTGAGTCCATCCAATGCACGGGCAGCTGCCCTAAAGTTCCTATTACCTTCTCAGGTGAGCCTTTTCATGTTCCCTTCTATGTATTGCCTATTCATGGTGCTGAGGTTGTTTTGGGTGTGCAATGGTTACAAACCTTGGGTCGTTTCATGTCCGATTATACTGTCCCACTTATAGAATTTACCCACAATGGCAAACCTATCACTGTTACGGGCAATTACCCCAATCTACCAACCCTAGCCTCTTTTGCCCAATTTTCCCGTTTTGTCTTTACCAACTCTATTGAGTCCTTGCATACCATATCCCTCCATAGCATTGATACCCCTACCCAAACAGAAACCGAACCTCTCAGCCCCATCTTACCTACCTTACACCCGGACCTAAAAGCCGTACTATCCCAATTCCCTTCAGTTTTTGCCACTCCCCAAGGACTTCCCCCCCCCCCCGAACTCAAGACCATCATATTCACCTACTTCCCTCCTCTAAACCCATTAATGTACGCCTTTACCGCTACCCTCAGTGCCACAAGGCCATTATGACTTCCATGATTCAAGATATGTTGAAGGAAGGATTAATTAAGCCAAGTAGCCCTTTCTCATCCCCGGTTCTACTTGTTAAAAAGAAGGATGGGTCTTGGCGTTTCTGTGTGGACTATCGAGCTTTGAATGCTATCACGGTTAAGGACTGTTTTCCTATTCCTACTATGGATGAATTGCTAGATGAATTGCATGGTTCTACTATTTTTTCTAAGCTGGACCTAAGGTCAGGATACCACCAAATTTCGTTACACCTTCTTGACACTCACAAGACAGCTTTTCGGACGGTTGATGGACATTTTGAGTTCTTAGTAATGCCTTTTGGGCTGTCCAACGCACCATCTACCTTCCAAGCCACCATGCAAATTTGTGTTGGTTTTCTTCGATGATATCCTCATTTCAGCAAAGATTGGACTTCCCATCTCAACCACTTATCTGAGGTCTTACAGCTATTATCTTCCCATCAGCTCTATGCCAAATTATCTAAATGTCATTTTGGGGTACCTCAAGTGGATTATTTGGGTCATATCATATCCTCTATTGGGGTGGCAGCGGACCCTGCTAAGTTGCAAGCCATTAGGGATTGGGCAACACCTCATAACCTCGCTACACTAAGAGGATTTTTGGGTCTTACGGGCTATTACCGCCATTTTGTCAAGCATTATGCCACTATTGCTGCCCTTTTATTGGATTTGTTGCGCAAGGATTCTTTCAATTGGACACCGGCTGCCCAAACAACATTTGACAATCTCAAGCAAGCGATGGTTACCCTCCCTGTCCTAGCGCTCCCCGATTTTTCTTTGGGCTTTGATGTAACCACTGATGCCTCTGCCACTACAATTGGGGCTGTTTTGTCCCAACAAAAGCATCATATCATTTTTTTAGCAAAAAGATGTGTCCTAGAATGCAATGTGCCTCGGCCTATGACCGCGAAATGTTCGCTATCACTGTGGCCGTTAAAAAATAGCGCCATTACTTGTTAGGCCACCACTTTCGCATCTTTACAGACCAAAAGAGTTTGAGAAATTTGGTGAACCAAACCTCACAAACCCCCACTCAGCAAAAATGGCTTACTAAACTCCTTGGTTTTGACTTTGAGATAGTTTACACACCTAGGTGCGACAATGTAGTCGCAGATGCCTTGTCTCGGTTGCCTGAAAATCCCCCGAAGTGCTATTCTCGGCCTTAACAGTAAGCAAACCATCTCTGTTGGACCAACTGCAGTCCTTTTATGCAACCCACCAAGTTGGTCAGGCTCTACTTACCAAGTATCACTCAGCTCCGGCTTCCATGAACCACTTTAGCTTGCAGCAGGGAGTTCTCCACTACAAGGGTCGCATTTTTGTCCCCTTAGAGACTAATCTCTGCAAGTAATTACTGCTAGAATTTCATAACTCACCGATTGGGGGACATTCCGAAATTAAAGGCACTATGACACGGTTGGCTGCTTCTTTTTCTTGGCCCCACATGCTCTAGGATGTCAAATTTTTCATTCAATAATGCAGTACCTACCAATCAATCAAATCCATAAATCAGAAACAATCAGGGCTTCTTCAGCCTCTCCCCATTCCTAATCAGCCATAGGAAGCCATTTCTATGGACTTCATCACTCACTTAGCAGCTGTTTCAGGAAAAACGGTCATTTGGGTGATTGTAGACCGCCTATCAAAGTCCACTCACTTCGTGTCGCTCCCTACGAGCTTATCAGCTTCTTCCATCGCCTCATATTCCTCATTGAGATATACCGCCTGCATGGAATGCCTCAATCAATTGTTAGTGATCGTGACCGTGTGTTTATCAGTAAGTTTTGGCGAGAACTTTTCAAACTCAACGACACTACACTATCATTTAGCAGTTCCTACCATCTTGAAACAGATGGACAAACAGAGGTAACCAATAGAATTTTAGAGAACTGCCTGAGATGCTTTATTTGTGACTCTCCAAAGTTGTGGCTGCAATACCTCCATCTTGCCGAATTTTGGTATAACTCTACATACCAATCTTCTATTTGCATGACCCCTTTTGAGGCTTTATACGGCAAACCACCGCCAAGCATCAAGTCCTATGTGACGGGCTCCATAGCCATTGCGGATTTGGATGAATTTCTTACGCATCGGCACCGCCAACTTCAGGTGATTCGTGAAAATCTTGCCAAAGCTCAACAACAAATGCGTTCCCAAACTGCTGTCCACTGCCAAGATCGAAACTTCGCTATTGGTGACTGGGTCCTTCTTCGACTTCAACCATACCATCAGATCTCGGTGCGTGGGCGTGGATCGCCCAAGTTGGCTAAGCGATTCGTGGGTCCCTTTCAGATTTCCCAGCGTATTGGCCCCGTTTCCTACGACCTTCGCCTGCCACCAGAAGCCTGTATCCACCCGGTGTTCCACGTTTTGAAGCTCAGGCCATTTCATGGTCCTCCTCCGGCGCAACCACCACCATTGCCAAAGACACTCACTGGGACACGTTCGCCGCTGTCGCTGTTGAGCGTTTTAGGGTCACGAACTTTGCAAACCCCCCACGGGTCACCGCCGTTAGCTGCTGCTTCAGTGGGATGGACTTTCGGAGGAAGAGGCAACCTGGGAGGATGCCACCGCCTTGAAGGGGATAGCACTTGAAGACAAACTTGAGGACAAGTTTGGTCTTGAAGGGGTGGGAAATGATGCGATGCTGAAGGATAACACGCAATCAAGAACAAGTGCAACGATTGATGAGAGACTTGGGCCAGAACCAATCCAAAAACAAAGGCCCATTAGAGAGAAGAGGAGGCCCAATTGGTTGGAGGAATTCGTGTAGGCCCGCTGGAAGCAATCAGATATAATTAGATACTCTACTCAATACTATTACAGATATAATTAGATATAAATATCCTAAATCTGTTTTGATATGTTTTATTTTTTTTTTCTATCAGATTTCTTCAAATCTAATTTGATATTTTTTTGTTCTCCTTAGATCCAGGAAGTGCAATCTGCACCAATTACTATAGGTATTGCAATTTGATTTAATAAAATTAGACATATTGA
The DNA here is from genome assembly GCA_037113605.1 of Calophaca sinica. Classification (NCBI taxonomy): domain Eukaryota; kingdom Viridiplantae; phylum Streptophyta; class Magnoliopsida; order Fabales; family Fabaceae; genus Calophaca; species Calophaca sinica. The sequence goes on from CM073731.1 coordinate 5,240,706, forward strand.
AAACCCAAAAATTATATTTCTTCTCTCAATTTTTCTTGGAGTCTTCCGGTACTCGAAACTGGAAATTTATCCTGCTATTTCACTAGAAAATTCTTTCTGCAACAATTGACTTGCATCAGTCTGAATACTTGTTTTTAATTTGGGGTTTTAATTTAGTGTCTGTTAGGAACCGAAGAAAAGAAAGGAAAAAAATGAAGGAGGAAAGAAAACACAATTCAAAACTTTTTCTATCATTTGGTTTGCAATGAAAACCAAAGAAAGAAGCGCAAATCCAAATGAAAAGAGCATAACTTCATAAAGTTGAACTAGAATTACACAAATGCCCTTATTTTCAAAATCCTGTAAACATTGTTTTTTCCTTATGATTTTATACTTATTTAATATACAAAATGCTAATTAAAATGTTAAATATATAAACTGAAATTATAAAATAAATATATTAAATAAAATATATATTGAATGAGTGTATTTTTTTAATTATTGAGAATGTGTTTTATATTTTTATTCTTCTAATTAAATTTAATTTTTTACTTAAGGTCATTTATGTCATTTTATAGATATGCTTATTTCTTTCCTCTCACTCTTTCCTTTCATTTTCTCTCTAATCAAACCACTAAAAAAATATCTCATTTTCTACTTCTTTTCTCTTATTTTCTCTTCGTTTCCTCTATCTATTGTCCAAACAAACCATTAAATATAGTGGGGAGGGGTGGGAAAGGAATATAAAGGGGTGGCTTTAGCAATAGCCACTGCCGGGAAGGTCCCGGGAGGTCCATCTCTAATCCAATCTAACTTAATTAATTGGGGAGCGGGCTAGGAACCCTGGGAACCGCGGTAGCCGTTTTCTGCAACACCTTCCTTAATCGTTGCTGTGGCTGTGCTTGTGCTTGTGCTTGTGCTTGTGCAGTGTGTGTTGTAACGGAGGTGATAATTTAATTTAATTTAATTGAATGAAGTAATAACAATAACAATAAAAATAATAGAAGAATGGGGTTGGAGAGCTACGTGGTGGTGCACAACATAGCAAAGAGGCATAACGTTGGCACGCTGGCTCGAAGCGCAACCGCGTTCGGTGTATCGGAGCTGATCCTAGTTGGGCGTAGAGATTTCAACAGTTTCGGTAGCCACGGCTCCTCCAACCACCTCCGCTTTCGACACTTCCACTCCCTCCAAGACGCTCGCCAATTCCTCAAGGATAAAGACTGTGACATTTGTGGTGTCGAGATCACACACGATGCACTCCCCGTCAATCACCATCCTTTCAATAAAAGCACCGCTTTCTTACTCGGCAACGAGGTTAGTTGCTCCCTATTTTTTTTCTTTTTCCTTTTTGGATTTGTATTTTACTTTTTTTTCTTCTCATTTTTCCCCAAAATTTCTCTGTAGGGTACGGGACTTTCTCCTAAGGAATGTGAGATATGTGATTTTTTCGTTTATATTCCGCAATATGGATGTGGTACTGCTTCCTTGAATGTTACTGTAGCTGCTTCAATTGTACTGCATCAATTTGGAGGTAAGTATAAGTATTCTCATTCCATTCATCAAACTGAAATACTGGATTCAGCTTAGCTCCTCTGCTCTTAACTTTTAAAACTAATATAGGGGAATCTGTACCTGCCAAATTGTATCTATGTCTGAAGCAAATCTACATGTTCACGAGTAAAATAAACCCTTTACTTTGTCCTCCAAAGTTTTACATGTCACCATATTAGTTATCCAAAAAACTTGGTCACCTATTTGGTCCTTCAAAAAATCTGAAACATTGCCACATTAAAATGGCAACTGAGTGTTACAAAGTTCTCGCCATGAGGGGTTTTTTGGAATGGTCGGATCTATTGTAGACTCTTGCATTTACAAGAGGCTGATTGTACGGCTCAAACCCGTGACCTTCTAATCACATGACCTTCTTAACGTTACCACATTAATCTTTCAAAAATTTTGCTGTTAGATTAGTCCCTCGAAGATTTAATTTGTCATACAATTATGATGATATTTTAGATTTTTGAGGGACTAATTTGGTGTCAAATCTTTTAAAAAACTAATGTTATACTAATATTTTAGATCTTTTGGGAGACTAAATTGGTAACCAAAATGTTGGGAGGATTGATGTGATGACGCGTGTAACCTTCAAAAACCAACTTGAGGGTTTCCTTGGTGATGTTTGAAAAAAAAAAAAAAAAGTTTCTTTGGTGATGTCAATGATTGAAAAAAAAAAAAATAGAGTTGCTGATGGGTAAGCAAGCACCCGAGCCTTTTACCCATCACTAACATTTCTTTAGATGAGTGTGTATTAAATTATCATTAAGGGACAGTTTGATGTGGGATTGAAAATGGGGTGAAAAACTCATGGATGAGTTTTCAACTAAAGTTAAAAAAAAAAAATAATAATAAAAAAAAATTATACAAACTCAAGTTCAGAATCCCCCAAGCATATTGCAGCACGTCTGAAAACTATGCATATATTCTTTATCTAGTGGTAAAAAGGCTTTTGTTGTTGTTGTTGTTGTTGTATCCCTACGACAGCGCATCATGGATTGGCCCTGGATGTCTTTTTCATTTAAAACTTTTTCCTTCTTTGCTTCTTAAAGTGGTTGAAGGAGAGATTTGACACAATTGTTTCGGTTGCTGTTGTGACAAAAAGGTCACAGTGGATCTAACTCTTCCTTGAATCCTGTCATTATTGGAGTTTTATAGCTCGTGGTTGTCTCTTTGTTGCTTAAAGTGGTTATATGTCTGTTTCTTTGGCACCATTATTATACAATGTCAAGCCTAGTTCCATTTTGCATACACCTTTTATGGTGGAACAATTGCTATTCAACATAAACAACGGTGTAACTGGTGCAAGTCCTGATAATTCTCTTAAGAAATGACTGCTTTAGTGGTATATCCTGTGTGAATCTGGGTTCCCTTTGTTGTGTATGTGCCCATTGTTTAGTTACTTCAAGATTTTGGAAAATTTTGTTCCTATATTTTTATGGATTGTTCATTCCAACTCCAAATATTTTCTCCTCAAACGCATACAGCAGGGCTATCAAGTAGTCCATCCCAACTGCATCTTGTTACTTAATGCACCTTATCCTCATTTACTTAATATATGTTATGATATTGGTTGCAACTGCTTTTGATGTATTTCGTATAATATTGTAGTTTCCGATCTGATCCTTTTTTTTTGGGGTCAGTCTGGGCAGGTTTTGCTGAGAGATCTCGTGAGGGAAATAAATATGTGGTGGCTGAGAGACCTGTAAAACAGGTTGGACGAAATTACAGCAACGAAACAGATGATTCTATCATCGAAGAGCGTAGAGCCAGAAGAGAAAATTCTGTCAATGGTTTCTTTGATGAGACTGAGAGTGGCAATTCATCTTCAAACCTCCTTGATGCATTGTTTGTTGATGGTTGATGGAAGATATGATTATACTTGGGGGCAATGATCAATTGACCATTGAGACTGTAGGTTGAGGGCTTAAATGCTTCAGTTGCGGTAGAAAGAACCGGCATCTTACCTATCTAATGTCGTTTGGAGAAAACTGACTATTAGATAATGTAGCTTTTACAGAAAGAGCCATTAGATAATGTGTATTACCGTGAGTTAGCTAAAACTGTCACCAGTGACAGGACATAATTTGATTGAAGTTGTGTAAACCAGTTTTGCTTGGATTAATTACTCGTTCAATGATTAGTTACACTGCCATTTGTTCTACTGATGGTTATTTATGCAGAATGACAATGAATGCGAATGTACTCTGCACAAACTGTTATACGTGGCAATGTGTTATCAAGTTTTACCTCTGTATGTATGGTTTGTTTGTCCCTATATATTATTTTTTTTTACGGCAAATTGTCAGTTTTTAGTCTATTAGTTGTGTTAAGAGGGTTTGAACCCTGATGTCCTTACTCCGACTCCTTATGTCCCTTGACTCACACCACTTGAGCCACGTTACTGCGGCCCCTATATATTGTATTTGTTACCCTGTGATTGATTATTTACTAGTAATGTCGTGTTTTGGTGAAGAAAAAAAAAATCGTATATCAGCAGTTGTTGGTTGAGCCGTAGTAGGGACTTCTTCAGCCCAGAAGATTAAGCAATAAAAAGGATAATTGATCAACATGCAATCTTGAACAGCCATGCCAAGTTAAATAACAGTTCATTTGTTAAAATGAACATTTATATGCCTGTGCACAGTGTTTTAACAGCTCATTTGTTAAAATGAACAATATAAATTTCTATATAAGAACAATATCTACCTGTGCAGTTCATTTTATAACAAATTCTAATGGTCACAACCACACTGTGCAATTCATTTTAAAACTGCAACAAGGGATCCAAATTTGTGTGGTATGAAATCGCCTTGGCCTAAGCAATAAGCTGATGATGACTGGTGAGTTGTTACTTACAGGATGGCTCTCTTCACCTCTCCTGCTCTGACCAAAATTATCTGTGCCAACAGAAACAAAGGTAGTAGTTTTTCTTACTTTGACATAAGAAAAATAAGAAAAGATGGCAATTCAACCTTTGTTTTTGTGGATGGATTTTAGTAGTTCTTTCAAAAACTTTATGATCAACTTTTTTATCAATGTCATATAGAAATAAAGGGGTCGTTCTATTTTCCTTTTCCAAAATCAAGCTCACACATCTCACAATATAAAACGTCCAAGGACTGTAAACCTCGAGCGCCTTGTGAGAATTGAGGACCAAGCAAGCAATTGACCTCAACTTACTCATTACTCTATATTGAGTTCATCAGATTCAGATATATTAACGATATAATCTACCACTATTGTCTATCAACAAATTCCATCGTATTAAAACATGAAATTCTTAGGTACGAAAGTGCAAATGATTTACTCCAACATCTACTTTCTCCTAGTCTGTATCTGTTTTTAACAACCCAATGATTATGATGGGGGCAACAAATTGAATACTTTCAACAATTTGATCAGTGAAGCCTTCTAGCTTGCGTTCGTGAGTAATTTGCTCACCACATTATTATTTTTTATTTTACCTTCAACAATTTTCTAGTTCAGTTTGATGAGTATAACCGTGCATCTTGTAACCCAAAAAAAGTATAACTGTGCGTCTGTTATTGGAAATTGGATATCTGCATCATTTTGAATGTAGTAGTCCCACATCGGCAAACAGTGAGCCCACATTGACATAAGATGCAATATAAAGGTTTATAGAGTTACAAGTGGAAAGTACGCAGCCTTGTGGTGAGCACATAGCGAACTATTCTTTCGCCTTTTACTAAAGAATACCGTGTGCTCGCCATATAAAAAGGTATACACCAATTTTTGTGAGGGTTTTTTCTCTTGAAAAAGCCCTAAAATAAAGTGTTAATATTTGTTTTGCTTTAAAGTGTTTTCAATTGTTTTCGTCAAAAAAAACAGTGTTTACAATTGTTTTATAACAATGATTATTGAATTTGTAACTACCCTGTTACGCTTTCTTTAAACTCGTTGATTTTATTCTTACATTTCTTTATGTTTAGGCTGAAATTCTCGAGGATTCTAAGTAGTTGTGAAAATAGGTGACCAACGAGGTTAACTGATTTTTTATGCAATCAGCGGCATTTTGGGATTCAAATTCTCTCCTAAATCCTATGTCTCTATCCATTTACAAAACCGTTACATTAATCTACCAGCACGACAGATTAAAAATTTAAAAAACAAAAAGTAGTTTTCTAAAACTAAAAACAAAAAGTTGTTTGTTAAAATTTTAAAAAAACTACTTTTTGTTTCTTAGGAAAAACTTTTTGTTTTAAATTTTTTGAAAAACTACTTTTTGTTTTTAAAATTTTTAATCTGTCACACCGTTAGATTAATCTAATTGTTGAAAATTAGTTTTGTAGAGAGATAGAGACAGGATTTAGGAGAGAATCCGAATCCGACATTTTGGCCCTCAAGATGGTAACTTCGGGAAAGAGCCCTTGACCCACCTGATAGCTTGCAACTAGGACAGTATTTATGAATTATAGTAGAAGTATTAGCAACATATACTTAAATACGGTGATGACTAGGGTGTGACTGTGTATCATGTGATCTACGATGAACCGATACTTGAAACTCAAACAACGACAGCCGCTACCCCTGTAAGTAAAAGCTCACGATCCTCCACATCCACATGACTGGGACGGAGACTTAATCATTGCCGATTCGGAAAAAGAAAAAGAAAAAACGAATATGTTAAGTTTTGAGTGACTCATTCGTTTTGACTTGTTTTTTGTCGAATTAACACCTGTTAGGGGATTTTGATCCTCTAAAGTGAATAAGGTGTAAAGTAGGTCATCTTCACCATTAATGAGAAAATCAAGGGTTGTGTTGTTATTCATTACTTGAAATATCAATCTTTGATTTTATCATCAATGGCTGAAATTACTTACTTTACACTCTAAAGTGAATTGCTCACTTTAGAGGATCTAAATCCCCTATTAGGCTACTATCTCAATTGTGTGGACGTTGAGAACCATGAGCTTCTACTTATGTGGGACAGGGGGCAATCGTCGTTGGAGTTTCAACCTATTTTCAGGTATCGGTCCATCGTAGACCACATGATACACTGTCCTGCCCAAAAAGTCGTCATAGAGAAAAGTAAAAGATGATTCTTTACTTGAGAGGCCCGGTACAATGACATTTCAAACTAGGCGGCCCGGCGCACACGATAAGCACGAACCGCGATCCACTGTAGTCAATATTGACTGCAGTCTCTGCATTCAGACTCATTTGAGTCATTAGATCTGTTTTTAAGACCATCTCCACCCTTTATTTATTTTGTTTAAAAAGAAAAGGCAAAAATAGAGTTGGAGAGAGATAGAGAGAGTTGAATGCAAGGGATTCAAATCCCGATAAGCACATGGCAAATTAATCCAAGACGTGAGGTCGCTGCCTAGATAGAAACTAGAAAGCTAGCGGCTAAGGCAACAACATTTCCAAAACACTGCTTAATTAGCACTATCGATTGGATTTTTGGGGACGTGTCTGTAGAATCGCTTCGATTTAGTAAATTGTAGGCAGCGCATCAGCAAGAGGATGAACTTAGAAAGCTTTATCATCATCAGATCAGGAAGTGACTGATCCATCTTCTCAACACCCTGACATGTCTATTTCTCAAGGTAAATATTAAGGTCAACTTTTATCCCAACATATTAAGATCAACGTTTTTCACTAGGTAAGTCACCTTTCATCCTAGTCTCTTTCTGTTTTCTATATCACGATGATCATGCTGTGAATACTTATGAAATATCAATAGTGCCATCTAGCTGGCGCTCACGAGTAAATTCGTCACCACGCTGTTATTCCGTAATTTGGCTTTCAACAATGGTCAAGTTCTATTGACCAGTCCAAATTGTACCTCAATTATTAGAAACTATGCATCCTCTCGTAAAAGATGTAGTAGTCCCACACCGGTAAACAATGACTCACGTTGACATGACATGCGGTATAAAAGTTCAAGAACAACACTCGATAAGCACGCAGCCTTGTGGTGAGCACAGAGCGAACTATTCTTTCGCCTTTTACTAAAGAATACCGTGTGCTCGCACCATAAAGAGGCATACGCCAATTTTTTAAAAGGATTTTTCTCTTGAAAAATCCCTTAATTTGAGTTTAAATTTTTATTATATATTTTTTCTGTCAAAAAAGAAATTATTATAAGAGAATTTTTGGAGTATTAAGAAAAATGAACTTATTTCAAAATATATTAATTGTTAAAATATTTTTTATACCCTTATTTGAATGAAACATATATTTATTCAAAGTTTACATTTTTTCTATGCATTTAATTTTTAGAGACATATTTGAAATGAGAGTTCAATTTTATAATATTAAATAAGCTTCATTATTCTTGGTAATTTTTGTAATTTTTTATATATTAGGGACATGAGGTAGTATTATCTTACTAAGATCTTATTAAAATCATATATTTATTGTGTGGTACATTTGATATGGGTTTGTTTTACCCAAACGGATCATATTATCTATTAATTATATTATCAATACAAAAATTATAGCTGATTTCTGAAGAATTAGTCTTTTCTCTCTTTGAGTCCGTTTTACAATGTTGTTTTTTCTCTGACTCTCCTAGTAAAGGTGTTAGTTAGGCCCTAGGCCCCACAGCCCACTCCATTTGGCCCCCCCTTTTTAACCCACTAAATTTCAGTCCCCTTAGTGAATGAGTTGGTTTTAGTCCCAACCCACTATTTTATTTTTTTGAGTTAGGGTCAGGGTGACTGTGGATTACCTTGGAGTAAATCATTAAATACAACCTCCCCCCAATATTTTTCTTGCATATATACACCCCCAGCACCTCTTTTTTTTTTTTTTTCCCCTAAAAGCTATTTTTTCTAGCTAATTATAATGTTCAATTGTTTTTCTAGAAAAACATAAATGCATGACTATTCTTTGGAAGCTGTTGTCAAGACTTTTCTCATTAAAACTCCAAATTGAAAAATTCGTACATATATACATTACATACTTTTAAACTCACACGCTAATGGTTCAAATTGAAATACTAAACTCATACAAAGCACAATAGACTTTCATGCTGAAATCATTGTATGCATTATCTTGTGTAGTCCCACACCGGTTGACAATGATTCGCGTTGACGCGAGATCCAATTTAGAAGTTCAATGGCTAGAATATGCAAGTCACGCAGCCTCGTGGTGAGAACATAGCGAACTATTCTTTCGCCTTTTACTAAAGAATACAGTGTCCTCGCCACACACACAGGCATACGCTAATTTTTTGAAGGGCTTTTTTCTTTTGATAAGAGCCCTATAATGGAGTCTTAATATTTTTTATTATCTTAAAGCTGGGACAGTAATTAATGATGCGAAGTAATGCATGCTTATCATTTACTATGTTTTGTAGAAAATAACATAAGCCAAATTATGGTTTAGATCAGTCTTGTTTAATGGAAGATGGAATTTTAACGTAAAATGATGGAGGTGATTCAATTAAAAAAAAAAAAAGACGAAGGGAGTTGATTGTAATTGTTAACTTTTTTAATAAAAAAATATCGATGCATGACTATTCTTCGGAGGCTGCCGTCATAATTTTTCATTTAAAAACCCCAAATTGAATAACCTGTAGATAAGGCTCTCGAGTGGTAAAATACTGCAGGACGTTGGGAGCACGGTAGTAAAGTGTTGCGGGACATTAAAACCACGGGTTCGAACGAACCCACAATGCTCCATTTCTTCCCTTCCCCATCCTTTCACCCTGACCATCTGAACTAAAGACCCAAAAAATATATAATTTAAAACTCATACGGCTGACGGTTCAAATTGATATGCGCCCAAAATATGACACCCGAAATAGCCGAGACTTTTACATGAATGCTGGCAACATAATGAAAAGATCACCCTAGACTGAGCAATTTTTGTAAGTAGAATATAAGAATATTGATAATCACAATCAATTAAAAGCTCAAAATGTTATTAAAGCAATAATTCAAAAAAAAAAGAAAGATAAGAGTTCATAGTGAAATCTTATTGTGTCTGTCTTTATGCAACAACACATGCAGTCTAGCTACCTAAACCAAAAGACGATTCTTCACTTGAGAAGCCTACTTTAACTACATTCCGAAGCTACCACCTACGTACGGTACGTATATAACAACATATATAAATTTCCAATTCCTAATTAAAGACAACTAATTAAGCGTTATCAATTGGATTTAGGGGTGGTTCCGTGGTAGTAGTAGTATCATTAGATATTTTTGACTGGGAGGAGGTGTCGGTAGAATCAGTAGTTACAGGGTATCCAATTCCATGACGATGTTGAGGATACATCACAAACATCCAACCAACAAATACTCCAATTGTTGGGGGCAGCACTTGCAGCAAACGCTTCTGAGTTGACTCAAAACCAGGGTAGAAGCATTGCACAGTGTTGGTATCAAGGAGACCTAGCAAGGCAAACACAAGCAAGGACAAGGCAGCATGCACGAAGTCGCTACCCTTAAGCCTGTAACGTGATAAATCAATTGATTTTGACGCCGAAGTCGAAGGCCACAGTCCGTTGGTGGTTACGACGCCGTAGTGCCTTTTGTTATCAGTGCCTGTGTAGCTGTCCGTGAAGGTAGAAAAGACGCAATTGAAACCGCACACTACGAGAAGAATGGAGCCGAGGTACTTGTTGCTTGTTTTGCAGTCACCGCTGTTGGTCACAACGGGGTTGAGGAATTGGAACAAGAAAACTGTACCCGTTGGGAGCAGCTTGATGAGGCTGCCAATTCCCCCAGTCCCACCTTTCTTGTTAGTACTTGCTGCTGCTGTTTCGGTATTTAAGGATGAGCCCTCGTTTTTTTCCATATCTTAAATTCTTAATTAATGGGACTTGAAGTTGCAGGTGAGATTCGCGCGCGCACCTAGCGAGCGTTTGTTTTGCCTGTGGTTTTTGTTTTCTTCTCTTTGTATGTCAGTGTTTGTTGATTTGATTTTATAGAAGCTGAATGAGAGATAGCGGGAGGGAATGACTTCGTCGTAAGTAAGTAACCTTAATTAGACTCGGCTTTGATTGTAGTCTAAGTTTGAATAGTTTCAATTTAAGAATCAAATTGATATTTTTTAATTTTTAAGAACTAAATTAGTTTTCATAATTTTTTTTTAGACCAATTTTAGTATTTACTCTTTTTTTTTAATTAGAGAGGAGTAAAGGCATAGAAGAGAGAGTGAACTTGTCAATATTACTTCCACGTCAATCGTGTGGGTTTCCACGAAATCTATTTCGTGAGATAGTATTTTCCTTGAAATTTATGAAAGACCTTTAAAAATGACGACGACCTTTTGTTACACCCATAATTAATACCCATTTGCACTAATGCACTATACCTACCATGCACGTTGAACAAGTCCAAATGGATTACCACGAACTCAAAGATAAAAGTCGTTATACAAAAAAAAAAAAAGGATAAAAGTCAGACAAGAAATAAAAACTAATACACACAGAGATATTGATGTATGTTCCTTCCATTTAAAATAAAATGTAGCGTTCTCTTCTTAGTTTGTAGTTTCTCTTGTGTGGCCACATCAATTTTAATTTCTTGTTTATTTAGTTTGTTAAGTAATTTTTTTATAAAAAATTGCTAGGAATACACTCTCTAATAGAGTTTGGATCCCTCTTGTGACAATGTTGTCCAGTGAGATCTCGATCATCCATTAAAAAGAAGAGAGACTTCAAAATATAAAAGAAGGGGGGGAGGAGGAGGTATAGTGGCGGGGATTTCACTGTTTTTCCTCCGGTGAAAATCTCCACCGTAGAGAATCTATTTCCCTCTAACACTTTTTTTTTTGGTCTGATGGCCCAGCGGCCTACAACGTACCTCTAAAAGCATTGAAAGGGGGTGTAGCGGGTTCGAACCCGCGCTCAAGCTTCCAAGCGGCAAATATTTTGCCAATTGTGCTAAGCACCACAGACAAAAAAGTTCAATTACCGTCTAACACTTCATTTCCGACATGTTTTCTCATATTGGTTGAAATTCATGGCTATCCTATCGATTGCGTTTTCTCCCTAAACTAAGCTAGGGTTCTTCGGCATGGTGACGTCGCTTGTCCCCTAGGCTATTGAGGTTTCACGGCATGTCCAACGACGCCGATTTTACACCTCTCCTACCTTTCTACCAATTTGCACAGGAAGCATAATCAGCCACCGCTCTTCGTTGCCAGGTTGCTGCCCACCACCCCAGAGCTCTCTAGCACTCATGTTGTCAGTACACCACCTCCTCTAGCAAATCTGGAGCCCACACCACCCCCACCAAAGCCATCATCGGATCGATTCAGTGCCTCTTTTTCCACCTTCACGAGGGAAATTTTCTGTCGTTTTTTGAGTCAGTCGTTCTCAGCCGTGGATGGCTCCATCGTGTTCACTTTCAAAGCTCCCCAGCGCCTTCAAGGACCAAGTCACTCCCGGCCCCCGACTACTCTAAGCCATTGCTGGAAATGGGTTTGCGTTTCTGGTTTTTCCACAACAAGAGCTGAGATCTGTATTGGCAAAAGAGGCAACCCACTATGGAAGGATGTCCAGGGGATTTTGACTTTCTCTTCTTCTACCACCTTCCTGCCCCAAAAATTGGAGGATGTATGTTAGGAAGGGTAGGTTGTGAGGCTAAGCAGCTGCGGTACAAACCAAATGGAGAAGATGATTAGAGGGTTAATGTTTCCATTCTGTATGTTGGAGGTCATGGTAACCCTAATGGGACACCAAGTCAAAGCTGATTGGGTATATAAAAAATGGACAACGTGGGAGATAAAGAGGAGGATGTCTTGGTTATTTTTAATTATGTTCTTATTTATTAAGGCTTGTGTTAGATAGAGATCTTTGTTTTGCCACAGCAGTGTGTTTGTGTTTTGTATTGTTGTATGTCTCATGAGACATTACGCATGTCGTTAGTTTGGCCATTGTTGACTAAGGCCGAAATGGTGTAGATGTCGTGTGGCTCGAGTTTTGCCCGTTTGCAGTCAGAAATCCTTTGAACAAAAAAAGTGGGCTCAAAAGATTTGATGGGACTCATTCTCAAAATACTAGGGTCCACTAGAATTTCAACCAGTATAAAAGTGTGTGTTCAAAATAGAGTGTCAGAGAGTGTGTTACTATCATTCATCTTTTTATATGTCAAAAATTTGTTAACTATCTTATTTTGTTAAAATATATGAAAAAACAATATGATATATTTATGTTTTTAATATGTAAGATATATTAATAATTTATTATTAATTATTAAGAAATATATTAGTATCTACACGAAAAGAAAAGAATACAAGATAAATTCAGATGGGGTAAAGGATAAACCAAAATTGGTGATGTTAGCATGCTCGTCCTTTGTATCTTAATTGATATAATATATTTAATATCGTAAGAACTTGCTCAAATCCAACATCAATCCTTTGGTGGTACATCCCAAACATCCAACCAACAAATACTCCAATAGTTGGGGGCAGCACCTGCAGCAGACGCTTCTAAGTTGACTCAAAACCAGGGTAGAAGCAGTGCACAATGTTGGTGTCGAGGACTGGAGCCCCAGAAGCCGTTAGTGCAAAAATCACCTTTAATTGTGGTTTTTTAGACTTTTAACGCCGGTTTTTAATCCGGCGTGTTTTCTTTCGACGTTGTAAGTGTGAATATTTAATGCCGGTTTATAAACCGGTTTGTAACAAAACGGCGTTACATCCCAATGTAAAGGAACAAAAAATTTAAAAAATCAAAAAAAATATATTTAACTGCGGTTTTTTGGGAAAACCAGCGCCATATGTGACAGTTAACCGCGGTTTTATGAAAACCGGCGCCATAGGTGACTTTTAACCGCGGTTTTGTCAAAAACCGACACCATAGGGAACTTTTAACCATTGTTTTATATAAAACCGGCACTATAGATATGTTTTAAATACTTTTTTTAAAATTCCGTTACCTGTTTTAACGCCGGTTTAAATGAAAACCGGCGTGATAAGTAATTTTTTTTTATATATTTTTTTAAAATTCCGTTTCCAGCAGACAGACAATATAAGAACACCACAAACATCACTGCCATACAGAATATATAAAACCACCACAAAAACACAGAATATATAACACCCCCACAAAAGTTCCTTCTCAAAACTCCACTGCCAAACAAAATATATAAACCACCACAAACACCCTAATAGTCCCACAATAACCCGTTCATTCTGTAAATAACATAATTAATCAAAAAGAACTACCAAAAGTCATGGCATCCAAGAAAAGTTAAAGGCAATTAGAGTCAACAATGCAATGAACCGGTGTCATGTCATTTTTGTTGTGTTGCTTTTCTTGCTCGACGTCTTGGTAGTTCTGGATTTAGATTTTGCTCCTCAATCTTAGTCATAAAAAAGCGTGCCCAAGTTTCCCAAAGCTCGACAATTTCATTAGCACTGTATGGTTGTATGCCACGGCCATCGAATAACTACAAGTTCAATTCAAAACATATTTAATTAACTAACTACAAATATTGTAAGGTATCAAAAGGATCTATTAACAAGTTATGAAATATTTTATTACCAAATCCCATCCAGAGGTAATCCTCATCGTGACAATGGACAACATGGTCTTCATAACATAGTAGCCACACGCCCATGAGTTGTCTTGGTAAGGCCCCTACAAATGACAATATAAATTAGTACAAATTATATATACACATAACTAATACGGCTTTGAATATGTAAATATCATATAAAGACAAACTACTTACCGCGAGTATGTTCCAATTAGGCTTCTTTCCTTCTCCCAGACCTTTCTCACTATTATAGTTCACCATTGCTCTGATAAAATAATACAAGTTATAGATATAAGATAAATACATATATGGCATCACAAGTATGGCAAATAAATTAAAAGTTTACCCCTCAAGTACACGCTTAATCTGTAGGTTTGGCCTTTGATGAAGTGAACATATCCAGACTATGAGATTATGCTTAGGACAAATGACAATCAATTGCCAATGATTACCAGGTAACAACAATAATGGTGTATTAGAAGCACAGAGAGAAAAACGTATGCTATGAATAAAAATGTACTCACCTGTGCTAGTACGGTCCTAAGAAAACATCTTTGTCCTGCTGAATTAGCTTATCCAGTATGTAAGTTTGAATAGATGCATTAGGCTCTTTTGGATTGGGCTTGACAACCATCAACGTTGGATCCAAGAATCCATATACATCATTGATGTTGTTCTGAATACAGATACGATACAGATACCTAGGTGTTGAAACAAAATAATGTTAATTATATATAATTGATACAAAGGAAATAAAAATGTACAAATATGTAATTAATACTTACGTGCACCAAATTGCAAGTGTTAATTGGCAAGCCAGAACTCCTCACCGAGCGACAAGTCCGTTAAGTCCTTCGCGAAAATGTAAAAAATTGGAAGATCATCTTGCTCCAAGGTAATCCCAACTTGTCCGTTCGGAAGATCAAAAGCCATGTGACCAATGTATTTTAAAATGTTGTCTTTAGGATCCTCCTCATATACTGGCGAACAACTACCATTGGTGCTGACACACTCATTAGCTTTAGGAGAAGACACTAACTTCTGACTTAGTTGGAATTCCACATCTGACTTGAGCTGAGATTTGTAAGCTTCAAACTTAGCTTCAAACATTTGACTAACCTCCTGCATGATCTGATGTCTCATGGCATCCATGTCCATTTGCCTTGACTAACTGCGTGAAGTTCCTCCGAAGAATTTCTTAAAGCCCACACCTCGACCAGCAGTGCGGATACGACCATAGTGCCCGGGTGTTCCAATGGCAGTAGTCAAGATATCTTGACGTCCAGTTGGAATAAAAGTACCCTGAGATTCATCTTCAACCAATGACTCCTACAACCAAATTCAATCACAGAGGTCTTTGATCAATTGACCTAAATTGGTTACAAATCACATAATATTAAATAAGGCAGATACACTTACAATTTTAGAAGCAACTGAGACCACAACATCAGATGTATAAGATCCTGATGATTTTGTTCGAGCCACAGCCCATAGCTCATACCGGTTTGGTTTTGGAGGGTCTTCCAAGGCTTCATCTCCAGCCTTTTCCTGCAAGACTTTTCTTCTGCGTGCTATTAAATGCTTCTCAAGTTTATCATAACCCCCACGAGACAATAGGTGGGGGTAGATATTCTTTGCAACATTTGTCTTTCCCATTTCTCTTTTTTTCTGTTACAAATAATGTAACACACCAGAAATTAAAATAAGTAAAAAATTATATTAGCCAAGTTAAAAAATATAATTCAAACTAACCAGAAACTCTTCTTCCGTGCGGCTCCTAACAAACTCATTCCATATGTCCTCTGAAAGAAAATTATACTTCTGACAAGGATTTGTGCAACCATTTTTGTCTCCTTGCCCATTTTTGTCTTCTGACAAGGTACGCCAAATAAGTGTTGAAGCTGACTGCATTTTCACCTTGAGGTCGCCCAGTATCTGGATTAAATTCAATAGAAAACTTCTGACTAGGAAGAAGTCTATTTTTCAATAGGGATGTAGTGGTAAAACGTCTAGTCCTTTTTTTGGAGGACTCTGATGTGGATGGATCAACCATATATGATGCCTATTTAAACAAACAAACAAATGTAAGAAACAATGTAAGATAATCTAACAAACATGTATCAATATATATAATTATAATGGATAATCTAACAGATATTAATTGTGGATAATCTAACAAACATGTATTCACCTATAAAATTCTTTGGTAGTCAAGTTTGAATGTCCTCCAATATCCCTTCTTGATGATCATCACGAGTGGCATATACATCGTCTACTTCATTTTCATCAATGAAGATGGGTCTTTGTGTTGAGAAAGAAGGGGTGTCATTAATATCTAGTGTTGAATCTTGATTTTCATCACTCTCATGCATACTTCTTCTTTGGAGAACCACATACCACCTTTTATTAGAAGGATCCTTGACATAAAACACTTGTTTGCGTGAATTGCCATGATGAAAGGCTTATTCTTATAACCTACCTTGTCAAGATCCACCATTGTAAATCCTAATTCATCGGTTTGTACACCACCGTTACTGTTAACCCACTTACATTTAAAAACATGCACTTTGAATTTATTATAATCGATCTCCCAAATCTCTTCAATGACCCCAAAGTAAGCTATGGATGCCAGAACGGGGTTTTTATCCTTTGAACTAGATAAATGCATAGAAGAAGCCATAACCATAACCCCACTGTTTTGTACGGTGTTTTTGTCATCCTGTGACTTTGTATAAAAAGAAAATTTGTTGATATCATATCCTCTCCACGTCAAGACATTAAATTTAGGATCATGTGCTAGCCATGTTAATGTCTCAGAAGCAGTATCATCACTCAAAATCTGTTCTTTAAACCAAGTTATGAATGTCTTAATATGCTCCTTCAACACCCAATTTTCATTCATTCGAGGGTTTTTGGCCTTGACATGAATTTTGTGAGTAGACAAGTAAGGTTCAACCTCATCAATATTATTCAATATATACAAATGTACTTGCAACACTTCCGCTCGACTCATGCTCTTAGTTTTTAGACCTAGTGTACCCTTACCTTCACATCTTCCCTCATGACGAGACTTGGGAAGCCCTACAGGTGCCGCTTCTGACAAATAATCTGAACAAAACTCAATGGATTCTTCTGTTACGTACCTTTCAACAATAGATGCTTCGGGACGATATAGATTCTTCACATACCCTTTCAATATTTTCATGTATCGCTCAATAGGGTACATCCATCTTAAATAAACTGGGCCACACACTCTAATCTCTCTAACTAGATGAACAATTAAATGAACCATGATGTCAATAAATGAGGGAAGAAAGAACATCTCCAACTGACACAAAATGATAGCAGCCTCAGTTTCCAACTCGTCCAATTTTTTAGGGTCAATAGCTTTGCTACATACTGCATTGAAGAATAAACACAATCTAATTATGGCATTGTTGAGGATTTCGGCAGTGTACCGAATCGCACAAGTAATAAAGTGATAAATAAGATCGTCTCCACAGGGATTGCGATTGATTATTCAACTAAACAAAGTTTGTAACTATTTTGAACGAGAACCGAATAGTGGTATTTGGAAATAAGTAGATTCGTAACAACTGAAAATAACAATAACAACTATTTGTAATTAAATGGTATAAAAACGACTAGGGGTTTGAATCCTCTTGTATCCACTCTCATGCATTTAATCTACAACCAACGCAAGTTATTTCATACAAATAGAAGTCGAATCAACTAAATTAGTTTAAGAACAATCCCTTGCCTCATAAACCCTTTACTCTAACTAAAACCCCCAATCCCTTAGGTGATTTATAGTTAGGTTAAGCATTAAGAATAGTGATTCATAAGAACACATAATCACAAAGTTATATTCCTATACTCATCATGACTATGGCTAACAATCTCAGTTCAAGTTCTTCACCCAATTTCCCAATCATCATGAAAAACCCCAATCGATTCAATAGCGGCCAAGTATCGAAAAGCATTAAGCGCGGAGAATTGAAAGCTCAATTGAAATGAAATAAACTTGCTTTAATATAATAGAATTAACTACATAAAAGTTTCATCAAGATTCATCTAACCCTAGTCTAAAAAGCTTAGTTACACATAGAGAAAGAAAAGCAAAACCCGAAATTCATGAGAATTAATGAAGAGATCGTTCCCAATCCTCCACCGTGCCTCCAAATAACAAAGTTCGAACCCTAGACAAGTCTCTAAAGTGTCTATTTATAGTCTAGGGTGAAAAGGAGTAAAAAAAAGGTCCAAAACATGTAAAAACGTAAAATTCTGCGTCCAGGGTGCTGTCGTAGCACGGCCGTGCTTCATTCTGTTTCTCGCACTGTTTAGGTGCTGTCGCAACACGGCCGTGCTTCCTGACACGGCTAGGCCGTGCTTCATGTTGTTTTGTATTTTTCACCTCTTTAACGTCCGAATTAGCTCAAGGTGTCTTCATGAAAGTTGAAGCTATGGATCTTAGCTTTCCAATGGCACCAGTTTCATCTCTTTTGGACACCTAAAACTCCAGATATGATTAAAACATTGAACAAGTGTCAGGCTGAGACAACATTACATTATCAACTTGTAGCACAAATTACCCCAACTTATTCCAAGTGATTTTTCTCCTTTTTCCTAGGACAAATACCTTCCTTTAAGCACAATTGAACCAAAACCAAGTGCGTTATTCAAATCAAGCCAAATGCATAAATAACATGGATAAAAATGATTAAAATGACTAAGATGCGATGCAAAACTAACACTAAACTATATGCTATTTCGAACGCATCAGGCATGTCGAACATTTTTTGGCAAGATGCCACGAATAGCCACCGGTAGTAATTGTTGCATCAAGACGTGACAATCATGAGATTTTAAGCCAACTAATTTGACATCTGTCATCGATACAAGACTCTTTACATTTGAAGAGTAACCCTGTGGTACTTTCACACACCGTAGACACTCGCAAAAGCTTTTTTTCTCTTCTTTTGACAATGTATGACAAGCTGGTGGCAAATATGTCTTGTTGCCTCTTGGCTGAGGAGCTAACTCCTCTCTTATACCCATGGCAACAAGGTCTAGACGAGCATTCACTCCATCCTTTATCTTACCCTGAATATTGAGAAGCATACCGATTACACTATCACACACATTTTTCTCCACATGCATCACATCAATACAGTGTCTTACAACAAGACTTAACCAGTATGGATGATCAAAGAACACTGACCTTTTCTTCCATATGTTTTTCCCAGAAGAATGTTTTTTCCTCTTTTTTTTCCCTAACTTAACATTGGTGGAGTTCGCCCGTTGATAAACTTCTTCTCCGGTTAAAGCTTTCGGAGCAATTTCATTCTCTTGACATCCATTAAAAGCCTTTTAGAACCCGCGATACAGGTGGTCACGTCTCAAAAATCTTCTATGCCCAATGTAACAAGTCTTCCTCCCATTTTTCAGTTGAAAGAAACATATACCGTCTTCACAAATAGGGCATGATTTATGCCCCTTAACACTATACCCGGACAAGTTCCCATATGCTAGAAAGCCATTGATGGTGCAAAACAACATGGCACGCAACTTGAAATCTTCACCTGAAAACCTATCAAACACATCAATGCCTTCTTCCCACAATATTCCCAAGTCATCAATCAAGGGACTTAGATAAAAATCTATGTCATTTCCCGGCTGTTTTGGACCGGAAATCATCATAAATAACATAATGTACTTGTGCTTCATGCACAACCAAGGAGACAGGTTGTAAATTACTAAGAGAATAGGTCATGAACTATGGATGCTACTTAAGTTACCATATGGATTCATTCCATCTGTAGCAAGTCCAAGCCTAAGGTTTCTTGGCTCATTGCCGAACTCCAGAAACAATGAATCAACTCTCTTCCATTGCAAAGAATCGGCCGGATGACGAAGCTTTCCATCATATTTCCTATCATCTGCGTGTCATCTAAGGTTCTTTGCATCATTTACATTGGCAAATAGTCGCTTAAACCTTGGAATAATTGGAAGATACCATAACACCTTTGCAGGAGGACCTTTTTTGCTCACATCATCACAACTATCATCACCGTCCTTCTTTTTGTAGCGTGGTGTATTACACTCGGGACACTCTTCTTTGTCTTCATGCTCTTTCCAGTACAATATGCAATCCTTCGGGCATGCATGTATTTTCTTATACTCCACACCCATCGGACGTAATATCTTCTTCGCTTCATAATTACGATTCGGCAATGTGTTACCTTCCGGAAGCATGTCATTCAACAGTTTAAGCAATTCAGTGAAGCTTTTATCAGTCCACCCATTTATCGCCTATCGCCTTCAGATTGAACAATTTCAACACCGCTGACAACCGTGTGAAATTTTTACAGCCCGGATACAAAGGTTCTTCCTTGTCGCTGCATAGAGTTTCATACACATGTGCTCGCTGAAAAGACTCTTGTCCAATATCACGAATCATGTCCTCTAGTCGATTGTCTATATCTACATCAACTTCCTTTCTTGTGGACACAGTTGGCTTGTTTAACATTTCACCATGCCAAGTCCATGTCATATATCTTTGCCAAATTCCAAAAACACGAAGATGATTCCGTATCTCCTCAACATTTAGTATTGGACCATTCAAACACTTAACACAAGGACAATAGAAAGTTGTTTTATTAGGAAATTTTGCTTGGGAAAATTGTAAGAACTCTTCGACCTCGTACTTATACTCATCACCTAAACAATGTTTTTGCATCCAACTACGATCCATAAATGTGTTCTGAAATAATATACACACACTTTTATGCTTAGATATTTAACTAACATTGACATGTTTGTATGCATAAGTTAGAACAAAAACCAATCCATCCCACAAACCCAACCCGCATCACAAAAACAAAATTCCCAATTGAAATAATTTCTCATTGTTGAATTTATCAGAGCAAAAGCAACACTTCCCACAACTTATTCATAATCAAAACAAATTAAATCCATTGTCCAGCAACCACAACACATTGTACAACCTTCAAATTAAAAAAACAAACAAAAATTTCCAGAAGTTAACAGCAACCGGCTCACTTTATATCAATATCTAAGTACACAAAAAATCAATTACTCCCAAAATCAACATACACACCTAAATTCATATTATTTCAGCAAGCAAGGTTCCAATATAAACACATGCAAAGTCACAAAACATTATCCAAACATCATATAGACAGAATCCTAACACCAAATCATCAAGGGTTTGGGAACTCACTTAATTGAAGCTAGAAAATGAAGACTTGGTATCTCCCTCTTCCTCTTTCGATTTTGGCCGAGTTCCTCCCCCTCTCAACCTATGAAACCAAATTAAGAAAAAAAAAACACAACAAAAATTGTTAAATTAAACCAAATAAACATAACCAAACTTAGTTTATGAACTCATGAAGAAGAAGACCTTGAAACTTAAAGCTACCTTTTGAAGAAGAAGACATTGCAATGAAGAAGGCGGCGGCTTTGAGCCCTTTACAATGCCACACCCGTGCGACCTGGCCACTTGAAACTCAATGCATGCAGAACGAGAAAGGTACTCGCGGTGCCAAATGAGGAGAAAGGAGAAGAGGGAGGAGTGTCGCCGTGGAGAGTGAGTACGGCGCGAGGGAACGGCGGCACGAGGGGGGACTGTCGCGGTAGAGAGTGAGGGATGGCGTGAGAGAGGACTGTCGCGGTGGAGAGTGAAAAATGGCATGAGGGAAGGAAGGAGGCAACAAAAAATGAGAGACGATGACAGCGCGAGGGAAGGAAGCAGGGAACCAAAAATGAGTGAGGGAGGGCGAGGGCGAGGACGGCGAGTGAGTGAGGGCGAGGGCGAGGACGACGCGAGGGAACATAATGAGAACAAGGGAAAATGAGAACGAGGAAGAGAACAGAACGAGGGAAGGGTCTTTGGATATATTTTTAAAAGACTTTTAACCGCGGTTTTCTTAAAAAATCGGCGTCGTATCTTTTAACCGTGGTTTTATAAAAAAAATCGGCGCCATTTGTTTAACATTTAACCGCGGTTTAGTTTAAAACCAGTGTTGTATCTTTTGGCTGGATTTATCTTTTCACTTTTTTTCTAAGATCTAACCGCGTTTTTCTCAAACCGGCGTCATATCTTTTAACCGCGGTTTTGTCATAAAACCGGCGCCATAGGTTTAGCCTTTAACCGTGATTTTTCAAAAAACCGGCATCGTAACTTGTCTCTCTTTTTACCTTTTAACTTATAACGCCAATTTTTTAAAAAACCAGCGTAAAAAGGTACGCATTAATTTTAAAAATACCACCGCGTTATATGTTACGCTGGTTATCTCTAAAACCGGCATTATAAATCTATTTTTTAGGTGTATTTCGCACTAGTGAGTGCAAGAGTATCTTTGTACGTGCAAGAGTATCTTTGTTGTTGTAATCTTTTTTTTTATTATTTCTTTGTTGTTGTGTTTTGATGAGCTTCCCTGTTGTTGTAATCTTAAAGCCTTTGAGTCTAATTAATTAGAATATTTCAGGCGACTATTCGCCACCTTTGAAATTTCTGGTCTACCATTAAAAAGGACCTTTTATTATATTTATACCCATTTGTACTGTGCCATGCCATGCACGTTGAGCAATTCCAAAAGGATTAGTGGATTACGAACAAAAAGATGAAAGTCAGACAAGAAAAAACAAAACATCATGCACATAGAGAGATATCTGTATTCCTTTTCATTTAATTTAAAGTAAAATTTATCCTTCTCTTCTTATTCTCATATATATGGCCACAGGAGTTTATTTGTTAAGAAAATCTTTTTGTGTGCCAAAATTGTGTTAACTGTCTTCTTCAATTAAAAAACTGAAAAAAAAGTGATTGTTTTTGACAAAATGGAAAAAAATGTGATATAGATTTGTTTTAAATAAATGAAATATATAAATGCATATTTATTATTAATTATCGAAAAAATATTGGTGTCGTCACTTAAAGAAGAAAAAAATTATATATATATATATATATAGGGTCAGGATCAAATGACACCAAGTGTCAAACTTAGCATAATGACACTTCTAATAACTTTGTGTATAATGTAAATTTTACCGATTCAACCGTTGAATCATGTTATCTTAACTCGATAACCATATATATAAATTTTTAGATAATTTGGACATTTGTAGATATGTAATTCAATAGTGCACATTTACTTATATTTTAAGTATCATATTATACTTCAAAATAAAGTGGTCCGATAAAGTAGCAAATAATTTTAGAATTTTATGAATTTTGATATGTTGAATATATTTACTAAGAAATTTCAATCAACGATTGGAACAGCGAAATTTGCATTATGTACAAAGTTATTAGATGTGTCATTATGTTAAGTTTGACACCTGATATCATTTGATCATGACTCATATATATATATATATATATATATATATATATATATAAGATAAATTCAGATGGAGTACGAAGGATAAACCAAAATCGGTGATGTCATTTGCCCATCCTTTGCCTTGTATATTTATTATATTTAATATTAATATATTTAAAATAAAAAAGATCAAACCCAACATTAGTCAAGACTTCGAAATTATTCAACATTTTATGTTTATAAAGAATTATAGTTTGACACGTCATAATGTCTTTATTCAAACAATTACATATGAGACAAGTTACCTTAATAATTTCATTTTTTCAAGTAAACTCAATATGAAAAGCAGCATCAAAAAAATTGTAACTTATAAATTCATAAATTCAGGGAATGGTGGATTCCTTCTCCCTTCCACATTTCCCAAAAGGCTAGGGCAACAAATTATTTTTAAAACTGACAATTGGGAACTTTTGAATTTTGAAATTAATATTAAAAAATAAGAAATAACATATATAAATTTATAAACAAATATTTATATCCTTTCAAAAAAACAAATATTTATAAATTGAGAAAATAGAAAATTTAAAATTACAAAAAAGCATGAAAATAAATTACATGAATCAAAACATATTGTCATTTGTATCTATTAAGTTATATATATGATGCGTAAAAACTTAAATTCATAAATTCTAAAATTATAATTATGAAAAAATTATTGATTTTAACACTTTTTGTAATTGGTTAAAAAGAAATAATATTTAAGAATAATACACACACGTATGCACGCAGTGTGCATGTATGTATGTATAATTAATATCAAATTAAAAAATAAAATTATTATAACATATTATTAATCATTACTTATAAGTTTGTATGAATTTGTTATTTTGTAACATTTATTCAACATTCAGATAAAATATTATGAGTTTAATTTAGTTAAATAGTTCTGTTTGTAATGTTTTATATATGACTAAGTTTGAAAGTTTTTAATTTGAATAGTTTTTCGATTGAGTTACAGCTGCATTTTTTTGTTGCATACGGCTGCATTTTTAATCAATATCTATTTTTAGAAATTTCATAATTATTTAAAATGTGTGCAGCAGATATGCATGGTACAAATATTTACGTGCCTAGTAGGGGATAAGGATACGTGTATTAAAGTTGCTATACCTACATGGGTATGAATTTGGTACGAGTTTTTTTTTTGATGGAAAAAATGATTACAACAAAGCCACTAAGGCGCTAAAGGAGGGGAACAAGCTCCCCTCTTATCAAAATCAATAAGCAAACAAAGGCTAGGGAAAGCAAATTCTAACAACTGCAGGGAAAAACTAGCAGAATGAGCTTTAGCAGCAATGGCATATTCAGCACAGAGATTGGCTTCCCGGGAAATATGGTTGACTTCTACATGCCACCCAAGAAGATGGAGGAAAGATAACACTTCTTGGAGGAGAGTGTTGGAACCTAAACGATTGAGATGTTTAGACCCTCATTAATTTTGATGATAACAAAATATTCACAAGAGAACAATTTATGTTCTAACATTTTTTGAAGTGTGCAGATACTAATAATATCTATTTTCTAAGCCACTCAAGCAAGAAGAAAGTAATTCTCAAGAGAAGGATTCATTCTATTTGTCAGCATCCGGCTCATCCTAGTGAGCGTCTGGAAATTTCTCTTTATACACTATGCTTATCAAATTGCTACAAGCGTCCGAACTTCCAACCTTGAACGAGCGTCCGAACTTCCAACTCTGAGCGAGCGTCTGAACCTCACTTAAAATCACGTGTTAGTCACGTTGCTGCTCTACCTCTCGGAAGTCTTTGGAACGGATCTCAAAATTGATCTTGAGCGCTAAAATCGGTGTACGAGATATCAAAGTTGAAATCTTTAACTACAAGACAAAATAAATCGCAGAACAAGAAAAAGCGGTAACATGAATTTCTTTGGGACATTCTCTGCAAAGCAAGATAGAGACAAAGATTTTTGAATTATCTCTAGTCAGCGGTTAGGAGCCATTTTTTTACCCTAACGGTCATATCCTTGGATCTCCTATATATACCTCATGGTATCCATTGAAGCAAAAGAGAGAAAGAACATTACGTGAAAAAGCTTGCTAAAATTCTCACGAGAACATACATCGCTTCGTGAGCAATCAAGTCTACGGACTACTTGGCCAGAATTCAGCGTCAGGCCCTTTCTTTAAGAAAGTTTTTCTTTAGTTGAGCTTAATCTTAATCTTTTATCCTCTGTGAGAGTTATTTTCAAGCGTATTTCAACTCACTTGTATAAGTTTGTTTTGGCCTAGTTTAGGTCACATCCTCAAAGGCTCATTGTCTTGAGTCGTTTGAGAAGTTGAGAGTATTGTCAAGTTGTGACAGTAGAATACTCTTGAGGAAATTGTAATCAGTCTGATTATAGTGGAAAATCCTTCAGGAACGAAGGGACTAGACGTAGCTACCAGGTTGGTAGTGAACTAGTATAAATTTCTGTGTCTCCTGCTTTACTGCTTTCTATTCATTTCTATCTTGTTGAGTTAAAAACAAGTTTTCACAAACTGATTTTCACCGTCCGATTAACAAACAGTTTTTGAGAAACTTTTATTCTAAGTGTTTTTAACATTAAGTTTGCGAAAAGTTTTCAACACAATTCAACCCCCCCTTCTTGTGTTCACGTTCAGTTGGTATCAGAGCTCGGCCTCTTGGTTGAGCACTTAACAGTGTCAAGAGAAAAGATTCTATATTGTGAACATGTCTACTGAAGGTGGTCATATGAACCGTCCTCCTCTATTCAATGGAGAAAAATTTGATTACTGGAAAGATAAGATGAAAGCATTCATTGAGGCACAAAATCTTGATTTATGGGATATAATTGAAGGCGGATACATTTCTCCCGCTAATGCCCTTGGTGTTGCAATACCTAGGGAAAATTGGTCTGATGATCAGAAGAAGAGATATCAAACAAACCAGAAGGATAAAGTTATTCTCATCCGTGCTGACAGAAAGAGAATATGACAAATGTGACAAGTTTGATCTTTGCCAAAGAAATCTGGGATTCTCTTGTTTTGTCTTATGAGGGCTCTGCCCAAGTAAGAGAAACAAAAGCTAGCATGATGGTTCGCCAGTATGAACTATTTAAAATGGAAGATGGAGAGAACATTGAAACTATGTTTGGAAGGTTCCAAACACTAGTTCATGGGTTGCAGGCCCTTGGAAAAAGCTATACTACACCTGATCATGTTAGAAAGATCTTAAGAAGCTTGACTAGCAAAGGAGACCAAAAGTCAATGCTATTCAAGAAGCAAAGATCTAAATGTGCTTCAAGTTGAAGATGTTATGAGTTACTTAAAAGCTCATGAAGTTGACCTAAATGAAGAAGAACCTACCAAGAAGAGTAAGTCTATTGCTCTAAAAGTCAATCATCATAAAACTAGTACTTCAAAAGCCTTGCAGTGAAGAAGAAGAATCGAGCGATGAAGCGTCGGAAGGAGATTCGATGAATCGGATGATGAGCTAGCGTTCATATCTAAGAAGATCCAGAAAATGTGGAAGAAAAGAAACTTGGAAGGAAGTTTCGAAGAAAGATTCAAAGGACAAGAAGGAGAGCAAAGACAAAGCCCAAGTCATTTGCTATGAATGTAAGAAGCCTGGACATTTTAAATCAAAGTGTCCTAATCTTAAAGAAGTCCACAAGAAGCTCCTTCAAGAAAAAGAAGAAAGGTCTCATGGCAACATGGGAAGATCTTGACTTATCCTCCTCTGAGGAAGATAAAGAAGATGCTCACATTGCTCTCATGGCAGACACGGACATTGAGTCAGAAGAAGATGTTGAAGAGGTAATAGTATATGACTCCTACTCTGAACTTCAACTTGCTTTTGATGATCTTCTTAAGGACTCTGTCACTCTCTCATCGAGTACAAGAATTTGAAAAAGAAATTTTTAAAACTATCACAAGATTTTCATTCTTTACGCAATATAAACTCAGTACTCATTAAAGAGAACCAGTGAACTAAAATCGCGTCTGGTGGATAACTTGATGTCCCAAGCTAGCAAGCAACCGTGTCGAGAGCTCTCAAGCTAAGAGTTCTGTAGTTACAAGCAATCCTATTTGCAAATCAAATGACTACGAACAAGCATTTCAAAAGTTTCTTGCAGAGAGTGTAACTCGAAGCAAGCAAGCTTCAATGATCCGGGGTGTCAGTAAAACGACAACTCATGGTCTTGGCTATATACCAGATGAAACCCTTTTGGAAAATAATTCAGCATCTGATAAATCCCATAGCCATAATAAATGCTTACATTGTACTTACTGTAATAAATCTGGTCATTTGAAAAGAGCATGTAATGTTTTTAAAACTAAGAAGGATAAGCCTCCTTCTAGAACTAACAAGAAAGGACCCAAAAGATATGGGTACCTAAAGATAAAATAATCTATGTTGCGTACATGCTTAGCAACAAAGACAACACCCCAGCCCTGGTACTTAGACAGTGGATGCTCGCGTCACATGACGGGAGAAAAGCATATGTTCCAAGAACTAAGACCTAGAGAAGCTGGATTCGTTGGTTTCGGAGGAAACCAGAAAGGTAAAATAGTTGGAATTGGTCGGATAGGTAAAGGCTCTCTTCCTTCTATTGATAATGTTTTATATGTTGAAGGACTGAAACATAATCTATTGAGCATAAGCCAATTATGTGACAATGGTTATGAAGTCATATTTACAGAAACTGGATGTTTAGTAAAGAGCAAAAATGATGGATCAATATTCTTTACAGCAAAGAGGAAACAAAATGTTTATAAAGTTGATCTTTCTGAACTTGAAAAACAAGATGTCAAGTGTCTTATGTCTGTTGAAGATGAGCAATGGATTTGGCACAAAAGATTAGGTCATGCCAACTTGAGGTTAATCTCAAAGTTAAACAAGCACAATCTTGTTAAAGGCTTACCAAATCTTAAGTACAAATCTGATGCCCTTTGTGAAGCTTGTCAAAAGGGAAAACAAGTTAAAACCTCTTTTCATTTAAAAAATGTTGTTTCAACTTCTAGACCACTTGAACTTTTACATCTTGATCTTTTTGGTCCCACAAGGACAGCCTCTTTAGTCGGAAAGAAATACGGTTTAGTCATTGTTGATGATTTTACTAGATGGACATGGGTTAAATTCCTTGCCCACAAGGATGAGTCTTATAAGGTATTTACTGTTTTCTGCAAATCAGTTCAAAATGAAAAAGGCATTTGCATTTCCTCTATTAGAAATGATCATGGGGGAGAATTTGAAAATGAGAACTTTCAAAAATTTTGTGAAGAAAATGGCATCTCCCACAATTTCTCCTCTCCTAGAACACCTCAACAAAATGGTGTTGTAGAAAGGAAAAATAGGTCCCTCCAGGAAATGGCCAGAACCATGATCAATGAAGCTGATATTGCGAAACATTTTTGGGCAGAAGCAGTAAACACAGCTTGTTATATTCAAAATAGAATTTATATAAGACCTATCTTGAATAAGACTCCTTATGAACTGTGGAAAGGAAGAAAACCAAACATTTCTTACTTTCATTCTTTTGGTTGTATTTGTTATATCTTGAATACTAAAGATCAACTTGGTAAGTTTGATTCCAAAGCTGACAAAGGAATCTTTTTGGGATATTCTGAAAGATCTAAAGCTTTTAGAATATACAATAAAGAAACTTTGACAGTTGAAGAGTCCATTCATGTCAAGTTTGATGATAAGAAGCCTGACACTGCAATGTCAGAGCTAGATGAGTTATTTTCAGATTTAAACCTAGGTGAAAAGCCAGACGGTGAAAATACATCTTCATCATCCGGTGGTGAAAAGACGAAGAATTCTACCCAAGCGGAAACTGAAGCAAGAAAAAGCTGGAAGTACAAGACCAATCATCCAAAAGATCAAATCTTAGGAGAACCTGGTGATAAAGTACGAACCAGATCCTCTTTCAAGGAGCATGCTGACTTCGCACTTCTCTCTGAGATGGAACCTAAGACGATTGATCAAGCCTTGGAAGATGAAGGGTGGATTCTAGCCATGCAAGATGAGTTAAATCGGCCCAAAGGAATGATGTCCGGAAGCTAGTTACTCTACCAGGAAGATAAGCAAGCTATTGGCACTAAATGGGTATTTAGAAATAAGCTTGATGAAGACGGTAAGGTTGTGAGAAATAAAGCAAGGTTAGTTGCTCAAGGCTACTCACAAGAAGAAGGTATTGATTTCACTGAAACTTTTGCACCTGTTGCAAGATTAGAAGCAATTACCATTTTACTTTCTTTTTCATCACTTCATTAGATAACTTTTAATCAAATGGATGTGAAAAGTGCTTTTTTAAATGGTTTTATAACTGAAGAAGTTTATGTCAAACACCCTCCTGGTTTTGAAGATATTGAATTTCCTGAACATGTTTTTAAACTTAAAAAGGCACTATATGGTCTTAAGCAAGCTCCCAGAGCATGGTATGATAGACTAAGTTCCTTTTTAATGGAAAATGGATTTACTAGAGGTTTAGTTGACACAACTCTTTTCAGAAAAACCTCAAACAAGCATTTCATACTTGTCCAAATATATGTTGATGATATTATTTTTGGAGCTACTAATGAAAGCCTTTGTAAAGAATTTTCTAAGCTTATGCAGGCTGAATTTGAGATGAGCATGATGGGAGAATTGAAGTTCTTCCTTGGAATACAAATCAAGCAATGCAATGATGGTATTTATATTCATCAAAGCAAATACATCAAAGAATTATTGAAGAAATTCAAGATGCTTTGGATTGCAAGCCGATGAAACACGCCTATGCATCCTACCGCTCTCTCATTAAAGATGAAATTGGTAAGAAGGTAGATCGAAGCTATACTGAGGTATGATTGGATCTTTACTTTATCTTACGGCTTCAAGACCTGATATTATGTTCACGTCTGCTGTGTGCTAGGTTTCAATCGGATCCTAGAGAATCACACATAAGTCTTTGTTAAAAGAATATTTAGATATTTACAAGGAACTACTAATCTTGGTTTGCTTTATAAGAAATCAAAAGATTACCAATTAGTAGGTTTACGTGATCTTTGACTTTCTTTGGAGATCGAATTGAAAGAAAAAGCACAAGTGGAGGCTGCCAATTCCTTGGAGCTAATCTTGTGTCTTGGTGAATCAAAAGGCAAAGTACAATAGCACTCTCAACAGCAGAAGCTGAATACATCTCGTGACAAGTTGCGATTCTCAACTTCGTGGATGAAGTATCAACTTGAAGACTACTTGATAAGCGAGTAACATTCCTATCTTCTGTGATAATACATCTGCCATATGTCTGACTAAAAATCCAATATTGCATTCTAGAGCAAAGCACATTGAGATTAAGCATCATTTTATAAGAGACTATGTTCAGAAGGGTATTTTAGAAATAAAATTTGTAGACACTGATCATCAGTGGGCTGACATATTTACAAAACCCCTTGCTGAAGATAGATTCAATTTTATAAGAAGGAATTTAAACTTTCATCTTATAAAAGAATGATTAATCTCAGCGTCTGACAATAAGCTATATTTCAGCATCTGATATGACGTAAGCATGTATGTGCATCTGCATCTTATTTGTCATACGCATCATAACTCATCATCCGTAAGTCGATTCGCGTGCGTCCGAGCACACCCACACGTGTCACACGTGTTACGGACTCAAGCGTCTCATCATACCTACTGAGTCATGATTATTTACGTTCTTCGATAAAATTTTCTACTTTTATTTTGGAGTCCGCATTTAATGAAAAGCGAATTTTTATTTTCTTTTCCTTTTGATTTAAATTTCATGTGGAAATACGTAGCGGTTTTTGAAAATGTACTGTACTACTGTCTATATCCTTCCCACTACTCCACTTCTTTCGCTCCACTCTCTGTTTTCTGCTAAAGACGTACTCGTTCTCTTTCCCTCTCTCTCTCTCTGTGTGCTTAAACCCTAAAACCTTCATCGCCTCCATTTCTCAACTGCACTCATGGCTGGAGTATCAACTTCTGAATATACAGCTATCTATAACACCATGTCTGAAGGAAAAGTCTTGATGGAAAATCGAGTCGATTTGGAAAGCTTCAAACTTTACGGCTTCGACTTCTTCAAAGGATTCAAGGCAATGGGCTGGGAACAGTATTTCTTCTGGAACCCGGTTGAGGTTCTGGTGACGGCGATTAAAGAATTCTGGGGAAATGTTCGGCTACACAGAGGTGGTATCATTGAAGGAACAAGTGAAAGGATTCAAGTTTGTCCTTACCATCAAAAACATTTACGGTTCTTGGGTGTCCGTGTGAAGGCATCGTCTTCTATTCCGAATGGGCCGACGATTCCATGGGATTGAGAAGGTCAACAACGATCTGTTTGAAAACTACCAAATTTGAAAGAATGCGGTGTAACACCTCTTGCCAAGAATCAAAGTCATTTCGAGTTCTTCATAAGATTATCACCAAGGCGTCTTGTTAAAGGCTGGCTCTAGTGATATTGTCAACTACGAGCAGAAATTCATCCTGAGACACTTCATGGCGGGCAACAAGGTGAACCTGCCAAGGTTAATCTACAATAACCTGATCAATGCTCTTGTCAACTCAAGAAAAGGTGTTGCTGACAAGAAGAACACCTACAAGTTCATTCCGTATGGTGTCTTGCTCACCAAAATGATGGACAAGAATCTGGTCATAAACAAGCTGACAGCTTTACCAGATCAAGTAAAGGCAAAGTATTTTGGTGCTGATAACATTGTGATTCCTGACACTTTTGGAGTCAACAGCCTAGTAAGAATGAAATTGCTTACTGGGTCCATGATGAAGAAAGTGAAAGTTGAGCAACAGGAAGAGGAAACAGAAAAGACAACCACCAGAAGCTCAAAGCCTGGTGAGAAAAGACACGCTGAGTCTCCTTCGAGAGAGACCAGAAGAACAAAACAGAAGGTGGCTCGCACCTATCGTTGAGGAACCGTAAGATGAGGACCGAGTTCCTATCACCAGGTTACGAGGAAGAGGAGCAAACCGTGGTCGAGAAGCCGGCCTCAAAGATCTGGACTACGTAAGAAGGACATTCAAGATCTGCCTCCAAAGATCCGCCCCCATGAAGCTCAAAAGATCGGTCAGGCAATCTGAACCTGAACCTAAGGTATCTTGAATTCTCTGATGAGTCTCAGATCTGTTGTTGCATCTGCGATTCTATTCGTGCTCGCCAATATCTATTGCACCTCCACCACAACCTCAAACCCATACACAAAAACATCCATTGTCCCTAAACCTACCCAACCATCATCCACTTCACTTTATCTTAACCTACCACAAATTTTCCCAAACACTTCACTCACCACATACATTTCCAAACTTCATTCTCACCCTTTCAACCTCCTTTTCAAAACACCTCCCATTAATCCATTCAAAGCCTACAAAGTCACCAAAGCTACTCCTACCTTACTTTCCCTCACCATTAAACCAATGTAAGTCGCTAAAAGAAAAATATCTCATACAAACCACGGTTTGTAAAGTATGAGGTATACAACAAAGATCTATAACCGTCCCCCAACCTGGCATCTAAAACCCTTCACTTGTGGAGATGACAGATTGGAAATTGCCGATCCTGTAAGTGCAACCCTCAAGGCTGGAGATGACCTCGTCCAAATGTCCTTCAAAGGAAGATTGAGACCAGCTTCAGGAAGCAGGGCAATTCCCTTCTCTGTCGATCTTCCTCTATCCCTTCCTCAGTCTGAACCTCTCACATTGGAAGAATGTGGAAGGTGGATTACAGATGATGAAGCTGCCTTCATGGTACATTGCCTTGAGCAGAAAAGACTTGAAGTTATAAGGCAATATCGAGACCCATCATCTGTCTCTATCAAGATAGTACCAGATAGACAAAGGTGGCTACCTTGGTCTATTCTGGGAAAAGGAAAGAACTTCGCTCAGAAGCGACCTTCAGCAGGATCGGGCTGAAGGAGTATGAGGCAGCACCTACAAGGTACAATCTTAAGGAATTTCCTCAGCTTCCGATTGCAAAGATATCTGAGGATCACGCCAGAAGGTACTACTTGTCTTCTCTGAAGAAAGATGAACAGAACTGGCTCCTCTAAGCTGTTGTGATCTTTGAAAAGGCAACCATTCCTCGTTGGGAAGATCGGCAAGGTTACCGACATCAACCTAGGCTGTATACTTTGATGATATGTTCGGATGCTCGTGTCGCACTTTGACCGCATGAAGATCAATAACCAATGGGTCATTGTGACCAAACTCTTCGATATTGGGTTTACGTGGAGTCAATGGTGCAGATCTTGGAAAGCCAAAGCCTTATTACCGCGACTCGACCCCTTTGTGCTAGAAGATTATGACAGGGAAAATCTAAGAAGGATCTACCTGGTGAAAATGAAGCTCTTTCCTTCACCAAGAAGCGTTGAGTGTCTTCATCGAAATATTTGGGGAGAAGACGCTGGAAATAAGTTTGACTCCTACCTTGATGTTTTTCTTCACAGGAAACCATCTTCATGAATTTGCTATACCCAGAAGATGTGAAGCGTCGGTGGGAGATTCGCAGAATCTGAGCTAAGAAGACTCGGAAACTTCATCAAATGGGTTATACCAAATGATGGATTCTTCTTAAGAGCTCAAAAGAAGAAGGATTTGAGACTGAGTTGTCCAACCTGGTGCTAGCAGAGCATCGAGGTTTGAAATCTGCGTCTGTGCAAAATTTGGACCTTCTACTTCCACTTCTGGATTGAGATGGTCACCATTCCAAGAGCAGAATTTGAAGAAATGAAGGCTACAAACTTAAAGGTTACTCAGCTGGAAACTGCACTGAAGCTTCTCTACGAACGTCTCAATATCCCACCTCCACCTCTTCAAAACCCTTGAAATATTTTTTTTGTGTGATATAAAATAAATTTTATTTGGTTGATATATATATATATATATATATATATAACTGTTTTTGATCTTATTATCTGTCTCTTATTCAAACTGCACTGAAATATTTTGACTATGATGTGTTTTTACACTCTTTTTGTCTGATGACAAAAGGGGGAGTAAAAGAAAAGGTATGATGAACACGAAAGAAAGGTATAATGAACACGTGAGAATCTGATTATCCACCATCCGATTATCCACCATCCGATGGATACACTAGAACTAAAGTATCATGCATAGCACTTCATACATAGCATCTGTATGCGCTAATATTATTTGATCTAGTGCTCTTATATTGTTTAATAAATTTTATTTGGTACAATGAAATATACCTTGATTAAATCAATCTATTTGGTATCCGATCTCACTGTATTAAATATCTGCTCTGATACATTTACGAATCTTTCGTAATCACTTAAATGAATTTGTTTATCGACAATAACCTTAAAACCTGAATTGTTCTTATATATCTAAACTGTTAAATTCAGGGGGAGACCCTTAATGTCTTTGTGAAAATAAATTGTTCATCAACCTTAGATATTTGTCATCATCAAAAAGGGGGAGATTGTTGGAACCTAAACGATTGAGATGTTTAGACCCTCATTAATTTTGATGATAACAAAATATTCACAAGAGAACAATTTATGTTCTAACATTTTTTGAAGTGTGCAGATACTAATAATATCTATTTTCTAAGCCACTCAAGCAAGAAGAAAGTAATTCTCAAGAGAAGGATTCATTCTATTTGTCAGCATCCGGCTCATCCTAGTGAGCGTCTGGAAATTTCTCTTTATACACTATGCTTATCAAATTGCTACAAGCGTCCGAACTTCCAACCTTGAACGAAGCGTCCGAACTTCCAACTCGAGCGGCGTCTGAACCTCACTTAAAATCACGTGTTAGTCACGCGTTGCTCTACCTCTCGGAAGTCTTTGGAACGGATCTCAAAATTGATCTTGAGCGCTAAAATCGGTGTCACGAGATATCAAAGTTGAAATCTTTAACTACAAGACAAAAATCGTGCAGACAAGAAAAAGCGGTAACATGGATCTTTGGGACATTCTCTCGCAAAGCAAGATAGAGACAAAGATTTTTGAATTATCTCTAGTCAACGGTTAGGAGCCATTTTTTTACTCTAACGGTCATATCCTTGGATCTCCTATATATACCTCATGGTATCCATTGAAGAAAAAGAGAGAAAGAACATTCGTGAAAAAGCTTGCTAAAATTCTCACGAGAACATACATACCTTCAAGCAATCAAGTCTCTCGGACTATCGAATCAATTCAGCGTCCGAGCCCTTTCTTTAAGAAAGTTTTTCTTTAGTTGAGCTTAATCTTTTATCCTCTCTGTGAGAGTTATTTTCAACTGTATTTCAACTCACTTGGATAAGTTTGGTTTGGCCTAGTTTAGGTCAGATCCTCAAAGGCTCGATTGTCTTGAGTCGTTTGAGAAGTTGAGAGTATTGTCAAGTTGTGTGATGAGAATACTCTTGAGGAAATTGTAATCAGTCTGATTATAGTGGAAAATCCTTCAGGAACGAAGGGACTAGACGTAGCTACCAGGTTGGTAGTGAACTAGTATAAATTTCTGTGTCTCCTGCTTTACTGCTTTCTATTCATTTCTATCTTGTTGAGTTAAAAACAAGTTTTCACAAACTGATTTTCACCGTCCGATTAACAAACAGTTTTTGAGAAACTTTTATTCTAAGTGTTTTTAACATTAAGTTTGCGAAAAGTTTTCAACACAATTCAACCCCCCCTTCTTGTGTTCACGTTCAGAGAGGTTTGAAGTACTGACTAGTTATAAATCTTTGCCGAATCATCTTGATCATGCAGAGGGAATTAGTTTCGAAGACAACATGTTTAAGAGCCATATCTCTGGCTACTTTCAAACCCAAGATTAGGCCCCAAAATTCAGCAATCAAAGCATTACTAGGAGCCAATTTGCAAAGGAAACCTTTAACAAAGTCACCATTAGCATCTCTCATGATGCCTCCACAAGAAGCTTGGCCTCCAACAAAGGAGCCATCGGTATTAACCTTATAGTATCCTTCAGGGGGCTGGCTCCAATGAGCATTAACAACAGGATTGAAGCCTGCCTGGGAGGCAAGAGGATTAGTTAGTTCTTTCTCAATCTGGTGCACTTGACTTAAAACAGAATTCATCAAAGAGGAGCCTAATTCACTGGAGTGTGAAAAAACCAATGAGTTTCGATCCTTCCATAATGCCCAAAGAGCCACTCCAAAAACAGTTGGCCACTTCCATGGAACATCTCCAATCACCTTTGAGCTAAGGTTCCATTCTAATGTGGATATAGATACATGTAATATAATATCATACTCAGACCCTATTCATTTTCAATTTATCCCTAATGAAAAAGTGATGTGACAGAAATAGTAATGAGAAGATTTTTTTTTTCCTTATAAATTATGAGAAGTTTCCATTGTTTATTTTTATTATCATGGGAATATTATTTTTAAATTATGGACGATTGTCGGTTTTCAATATTAAAATATGTACTGAATTTCAATAAATTACTTCAATAATTTTCACCGATGATTTACTAATAAATAAAGGGTTAGTTGCATAAACTCATGAACTCTCTAGAATTTTATCAATAGTACTGATCAATCAATAAAAAGAAGAGCAAAAAGGGGGACCTTGTCTTCAAGCTTGATCTAGAGAAAGCTTACGATAGGGTGGATTGGGATTTCTTGAGGGAAACTTTGATGATGTTTGGGATCCCACAGGTGATCATCTCTCTCATTATGCATGGGATATCTTCTTCTTTAATATATTTGTTGTGGAATGGGAGCAAGACGGAGGGTTTCACGCCTCGGAGAGGCTTGCAACAAGGTGATCCTCTTTCTCCTTATTTATTTGTGCTTTGTATGGAAAGATTGGGGGAAATGATTTCTAAGGCCGTTCGAGAGGAGGATTGGGTGCCAATTCAAATTTATAGGGGCGGCCCAACTGTGTCCCATTTATTCTTTACAGATGATGTGTTGCTTGTGGCTCAAGCTAAGATGGTCAAGGTGTTAGATGATTTTTGCGAAATTTCTGGTCTTAAGATTAGTATGGAGAAGTCTAAATTGTTTGCTTCAGCTGGTGTCCAGAGAGCACGTAGATTGCGGTTATCTCAAGTTACTCAAATGCATTTCACTGTTTGCATTGAGAAGTACTTGGGATTTAAATTTTTTTCATGGCCGCATTAAGAAAGCAGACTTCGCTGAAGTCATGGATCGTGTTCAATCTAAGTTGGCTTCTTGGAAGGGAAGGTTGCTAAATAAACCAGGTAGGCTTACCCTCACCAATGTCGTTCTTTCCTCGATCTCATCTTACGGCATGCAGATTCAATGGTACCCCCAGTGTGTTTGTGATAAGCTTGATCGGCTTGCCAGGAATTTTATCTGGAGAGGGCATAGTGATAAAGGTATGAATATGGTCAAATGGGCCACTATTACGAAACCTAAGAAGAAGGGCGGCCTGGGTGTGCGCATTGCTAGGTGCCAGAATGTGGCTTTACTTGGTAAGCTAGTTTGGGATATCATCTCCTCCCTGGACAAGCTATGGGTTTCTGTAATTAAATCCAAATATACCAAGAACAATAATTTGTTTGGTTTGGATACAAAAAAAGGGTCGAACACTTGGAACTCTATTGTTAAAGCGCTAAACATGCTGAAAGATGGCTTTAGCATCAAGATTGGTAATGGCGAGACTAGCTTCTGGTATGAGCCATGGGTGAGTAAAGAGTGCCTCTGTGATTTAGTTTGGGCGGTGGATGTTCATGATGTTAGCCTTAATATTAATGATGTTTTTCGAGATGGGGTTTAGCAGTTGAACTCCTTATACACAACCATTTCGGATGGGAGCCAGCAACACATTTTGAGTTTGAATCCTAGATTGGTGGAGGGTATGTGTGATAGGTGGACTTGGCAGCAGTGCACTTCGGGAATCTATTCAACAAGGAGTGCTTATCATTGGTTGTTGGAGGGCCAGCAGGTGGTGCCGGCTGAGACCGGGTGGAGTTGGCTCTGGAAGCTCCAAATTCCGGCGAACATGCAGTTTTTCACCTGGCAATTATGCCACTCGGCGCTCCCTACTAGAGGTGTGTTGGTGGGGAGAGGTATTCCGATCGACCCAAGTTGTCCTTCTTGTGGCTCTCCTCATGAGTCTATTCTCCATTGGCTATTTTCTTGTAGTAAATTTATCGAGGTTTGGAGTATGTGTACAACCTCTCAGATGGTGTTACCCAGCGACCAACAGGACTTGTTGAGCTGGATTCATGGCTTGGTTACAATGCATGGAACAATGGTTCTTTGTGACATGTGGAAGATTTGGTGTAGTAGGAATAAGCTTATTTTTTAGGGCACTCAAACGTAGGGGTTGGGTGTTACTATCCAGGCTCAAGCTTTGTGTAGAGATATTATAAATGCATATGAGCATAATGAAGCGGCTTCTACTACTTCTTCTCCTAGGTTGGTGTCGTGGATTAATCCGACAATGGATTGGGTCACTCTTATTGTGGATGGAAGCGCCATTACTAACCCAGGCATGGCAGGATTCGGGGGTTTGGTGCGTGACCACTCAGGTAACTTTTTGCATGGTTTCTATGGATCTGTAGGTCATTCTAATATATTACATGCGGAGCTCATGGCGTTGTTCCATGGCATCTCTATCTGCTGGGACATGGGCTTCAATCAAGTGGTTTGCTACTCAGATTCTTTGCATATGTTGAGCTTAATTAGAGATGGTGACCAAGATTTTCACATTTTTGGGAATGAAATTGCTATTATTCGAGGTATGTTGCGTAGGAATTGGACTGTCCAATTACACCATACGCTGAGGGAGGGAAACCATTGTGCTGATTTTTTGGCTAAGTTGGGTGCTAGAGGAGATGCTTCGTTGGTTGAGCTGTCATCCCCTCCCGCCGAGTTGAATTCTTTGTTGATGGTTGACGTCATGGGGGTTGCTTTTGTAAGGCCTTAGGTCGTGCCTTTTTCTTTTCTTTCCTTATCGTAACCAAAAAAATCAATATATCCTATTAATTGATTCAATCTGCCTTATCATAGGAAAATTAATATGTGATATGGACACAAGCATCAGAAAATTGGAGACCTATTATAAAAATAAAATAAAATAAAAATCGGAGATCTACCTTAAAAATAAAATAAAAAAATAAAATCGGAGACCCAAGATGTTGTGCTGATCGAATATAAGGAATTGGATGATATATTTTTTTTTGGTCAACAATGTGCTGATTTTTTTTTGGTCAAAAGAGTACTTTCCATTCATCAAGAGTCAAAGAGGCCCAAAGCCACAAAACAGGGCCAAAGCCCAACAGACAAGATCCAGACTCAATGTTATCATATGATAGGGATCAACGCATCTCGCACCACTGGATCAAAGCTAAAAGAAACACTCTAAAAAGCAAAACTCAAAAAGAAAAACACTAGATTTCAGCAAGTACAATATGGAACTACATCTCTCTACATCTAAGCTGCAGTAAGAAAAAGCAGAAAACCTAGATCTGTGCCTCCTCCATGCAGCCACCAACCCCACTAACAAGAAGGTCGATCTCCGCCGGAGCGACCACACTCCCAGATTCAGACAAGTGCTCTGGGCCACTGTCGAGGCTCCCACCTGTATGAGTAATGCGACCCTCATCCACTAAGATTCGGAGATCTGAGAAGAGAGCGAGGTGAATGGAAGCTGGTGGATTCAAGGTCCAAGCCGGAGGAAGAGTTTTGAGAATAGTTTCCTTAGCCACTTCATGAGCAACCGAATTACCTTCCCTCCTAGTCCAGATGCATCTCGTAAATCCCTTATGCAATTTTTGAATATCTCTTATAATTGATAAGATCTCACCCCTTTGGAGGTCCCCTTTACAGCACGCACTTACTTCAGCTGAGTCGGTTTCTACAATAATCCGATCGAGGCCCAAGTTCTTTGCAAAGACAAGTGCGTCTCTAACCGCATACACTTCAGCCATCCTAGAAGAGTGACAAGGGAACAACCGAGAGGTACCAGTGATAAGTCTTCCTGATAGTCTCTTGACACTACACCTGTACTAGCAATAAGTTTGTCTCTGTTAAAGACTGCATCCACAATAATCTTGATGGAGTCATTAGGGGGAGGCTGCCATCTTCTATTCCCCTGTTGCACACTATTAGGTTGAGCACCCCTATTAGGCTTGGGTCCATCCATTAGATACTGAGATAATTCTCCTAGCAAAGCGTTTATTTGAATGATAGCTGCCATAGGGTTAGGAGCATTAGCATTGGGTCCATCCATTATATTTGCTGCATAGGCCTGAGGAGCATTAGCATTGTCACTCTCCTGCAATGTAGGACATGCATCTGTAGGGTGCTCTGCAGAGGTGCAAATACCATGAAATCTCGCTGCCTGAGTTTTAGTTACAGCTAACTTTTCCACCAATGAAACAAGTTTATCAAGCCTGGTCTCTAAGTTCTTGTGTTCAGCAGCCTGTATCTCATTGACTCCTTTTGTCAACACCACTGTGTTTCTGGTAGTGAACTACTGAGAATTAATGGACATGTTCTCAATCAGGCTTCTTGCATCTGCTGGGGTTTTATCCACAAGTGCTCATCCGCTAGCAGCATCCATGATGTTTCGGTCCATAGCAAAGAAGCCTTCATAAAAATCTTGAATGAGTAAATGCTCGTAACTGATGGTGAGGGCAATTGCACACAACTTTGAATCTCTCCCAAGATTCATGCAAAGATTCATTCGCAATCACTGATGCCACATATTTCCTTTCCGATTGAAGCAATTTCTAGAGGCGAGGAAGAATTTCTCCGTAAACAACTTCTTCAATTCATTCCATTGTCACGTAACCTGGTTGAAGGTAGTACAACCAGTCCTTGGCAGTGTCCTGTAATGAGAATGGGAAAGCCCTCAGCTTGATGTGGTCTTCTGGGACACCTTGAGGTTTCATGGTGGAGCATACAATATGGAACTCCTTAAGATGTTTGTGGGGATCTTCACCTGCAAGGCCATGAAACTTAGGAAGCAAATGTATTAAGCCAGATTTAAGCTCAAAAGGCACCTCAACATCGTGGTATTCAATGCATAAATCATTATAAGTGACATCAAAAAGAAGTTCGCTTAATGTTCTAGCAGCCATTGTATCGGAATCAAAATCAGAATCAAAATTAAAATCGAAGAGAGTATGACTAAATAAGCTATAACTATCACTATCACTATCACCTATATGATCACTACCTATGTTATTACTAGTCATGCATCATAAACTAACAAATCATAAAATATCAACAATGTTTTAATTGCTAAAACACTAAAGAAA
This sequence comes from Calophaca sinica, assembly GCA_037113605.1. Taxonomy (NCBI): domain Eukaryota; kingdom Viridiplantae; phylum Streptophyta; class Magnoliopsida; order Fabales; family Fabaceae; genus Calophaca; species Calophaca sinica. The sequence continues at coordinate 5,282,307 of CM073731.1, forward strand.
TCGAGAAACCCTATTAAATAAAATCTAAAAAAATCTAAAAACAGTATCAAAAATCTCTAAAAATCAAATAAAGATTACGCTAATTTTTTTGGATTTTTTTTAAAAAACGAAAAAATAAAAAAAAATAAAAAAGTGGTCCAAACGATGGAATTTCGGATTTTTAGCCTCTACTCCCTATATCAATTCTTGATATGGGACTTTGGATCCTTGATTTTTTCCGGATTTTCTGGCCAAATTTTGGAGCAATCCGAGCAAGTTGATCGAAAACCGATATTTTTACTAATCAATGCCAAATCCGATGTTAAGACCTGAAACACAACCAAAAACACAAAACCAATTGTTAGAAACGTTAGAAGGGGCCTTGAATTGGCAACTATTGATCGTAGATCCCTGAACGGCGCTAATTTGATCACTGTCAAGACGGGTCAAAATAAATAAAATAAGAATGTAGTAACAAGACAGTTAACCTTGGTCGTCTCACAGGGATCTCTAATTAACAATAACCAATAACAAGAACACGCAAAGAAATAAAGTTGGGGGGATTTCGATTCAAGAAACAGGTTATAAAAGATGCAAATATTAATATATAAACGACTAATCCCTTTGGTTCAAGGTAATTAATACTTGGATCTATCACGGGTTTCAAATGATGATTCTATTTCGTGATTCTATTCTTGTTTGACCATAAAATTAACCAATCAAGCGTCAATTAATTCTATAAGAATTCCTACTGGATTAAGCATCACAGAATTCAATTAATCATGAACAAGGAATAAGCGTCACAAGAACACAATTAATCTAATAACCGAATTCAATCAAACCTACAACTAAGCGTTATAGATCCTAATAATCTCTATTCGAAATAAACTAAAGCAAGCGTTCAATTTAATTCAAATAATCTCAAATCAGAGAGCAAAAACGAAGTTGATATGATTAAGCATCAATACCCAAAACGAATTTGCAAACAGAAATCAAAGAGATGAAAGATCAAAAGGAAAATAAATAGAAACACAAAATTCGAAATTAACAATAATAATCAAACCTCAAGATCCTTATAAAAACTCTCTAACCAGTGAATTAATCTAAGGTCTTAGCCTTCCATAGAAGGATTTGACAAAAACAAAATTAAGAAGGGGAGAAGGAGAAACGATTGCTAAAACTCAAAAACGGCAAAATATTCAAAAGTAATCAAAAGGTAAATCCTAAGACTCTAAAAATCATATTTATAATGTCTCCTTAGGTTAACCTAGGTAACCTGAAGTTTATGACCAAAGAGAAGGGCCCAAAAGAGATTAATTAGCCCAATAACAACTAATCACATGAGTAATTGATCCAAAACTCGCAGTGAACCTCGCCTGCAGCAGTAAAGTTGGTTTTCGACCTTCAAAACGGCAGAACTGGGCTTCGGTGCCAACATAAGAATTGTAACTCTGATCCTTAGCTTTCCAACGCCACAAAGAGCACTAAAATCGGACAAGTATAGCCCAAGTTATGGCCTATAGAAGTGACATGGGTCAGGATGTAACAAAATCCGAAAATTAGCAAATAATTCCACTAAAGCCCAATCAAGACCCAAAGATATAAAACCATGTTAAAAAGTAGTTGTTGGGAAAAACACACAATTAAGAACACCAAGTGCAAAGCTATAAAAGATGCATTAAAATGCATTGATCAAATTCCCCCGCACTTAAGCTTTTGCACTCCGAGCAAAACTCATGGTCAAAACAAAGCAAAGATGCATTTTCAATGAATCCCAAGAATGCAAAGTGGCAAGCAAAATGCTCATTCAAGGTTTCAAGGACTCATGGCAATCATGAATAACATCTTATTACCTTCAAAGCAAATAAGAGGATAGAATAACCAAAGGGTGCATCAAAAGTGATAGAATCCTCACAAGAAATAAATTTCTCTCAAACTCTCAAGTGTCTAAGCTAGTGTTTACACTCAAAGCACATCATGAAAGCTAGCACTACCATAGGCTTGACAAGACTCTAACATCCACACTTGAAACACATGCACACAAAGATCAAAAGGTCTTTATTAAGGTTATAATGGGGCCAAGGTCAAGGTGGGATAATTGAAAGGGTAACTAGGCTATTAAATCAAAGAGGATAGAGGAGCAATGGAAAACAATTGCCAAATAATCATGTGGGGCAATTCAACCAAATTTCAATCAATTTTCCACTTTCACACTTTTCTTCTTTTTCTCTTCTTTTTTACCAAAAGTTGTGCTCCACTATTTTTTTTTTCTATTTTTTTTTCACTTGCCAAATTTCCAATAGAGAACAACATTAGATATTCTAACACAACCACATTTTTGAGCACCCCCACACTTATGCAATATTTATTATCATATTTTTTTCAAAGCAAAGCTCCTTTATCCCCTAAGATTGGGTCATATCATGGTTTTTCACTTTTAGGCTTGTAATGAGCTATTCAACAAAGAATGGGATAAATAGGCTCAAAGGGGCTAAACAAAGGGATAAATGCAAGGTAGGCTTATTTGGCTAGTGGCTAAAAAGAACAAAAATTGCCTAGATCATTTCATTGCATGCATGTGAACAAGAGTTTCAACAAGAGTCAAGTCAAGTTCTAGAGTAACCAACAATCATGAGTAACATCACACAAGAAAGAAAGAGAATGGGAAAATATATTCCATCCATTATAAGGCCCAAACCTCACCAAGGAAAATGATCTATCACAAAAGATGCACAATTTAATATTCCAATCCAACTTATCACACTAAGAATGCAAGGAAGTCATCCATATCATGCCACAAGACCTATAGTCCTAGAATAGTGAAATCACTCCCCACTCATATAAACCAAGAAATCTAATGAAAATGCATGCAATTTTTTTTATAATAATAAAAAAACTCAAAAAAAAACTACGCTAAAAGATCTCCCCCATATTTAAATCACACATTGTCCTCAATGTAAGCAACAAGTATAAAATAAGAGTAAGGAGTAAGGAAAGAAAACTCCCTCTTCAAGGTGGCTTTTTCAAGTGGAGCTCTTCTACAGTCTCCTCTTCAAGTGCGGGGCTCTCATGGAAAAGCTTGAGGCGGTGTCCATTGTCTTTGAAGACTTTACTGGTGATTTCACTTTTTATTCCCGTTGCACCATAAGGAACAGTGTTAGTAGCAGTAAAAGGGCTAGTCCACTTGGATCGAAGCTTACCCGCCATGATTTTAAGGCGAGAATGGAACACATGGAAGTGTTTTATTTTCTTCTTCTTCTTCACAACATCCAAAATCAAGGGATTAAGTCTTCTTTGTGGCTTCTCAATGGAGGGAAGCATTCTGGTGGATGGCGTTACATCAGAAGCTTGCAGTGTAGCAACATCATTTGTAACATTAACAGGCATAACCATGCAATTTGTAATATCAGAATGAGTATCTTCAACTAAGTCAGCAAGTACTTCTATTTGAAAAAGAGAAGGCTCTTCCATAGGATGCTTCATAGTAGCATTAAAGATGTTAAATTTAACTATGCTATCCCCAAATTCCATGGAGAGTGTTCCAGCATGGACATCAATCTTGGTTCTTGCTGTTCTGAGGAATGGTCTGCCTAGGATGATAGGTGCCCTGCTGGATTGTGTCTCTCCCTCCATGTCCAGAATGTAAAAATCTGCAGGAAAAATCAAGTCATTAACTTTAACAAGTACGTCCTCCACAAGTTCAGTAAGGTGAGCATTGCTCCTGTTTGCCAATTGAATAACAACACCTATATTCTGCAAAGGTCCAAGAGCTAGAGAGTTAAAAATAGATGTAGGCATAACATTAATGGAAGCACCTAAATCCAGCATGGCATTTTCAAATTTACTCTCGCCTATGGTACATGGAATAGTAAAAATTCCTGGATCCTTGCACTTTTGGGGCATCATGGGTTGTATGAGTGTAGAAACATTGCGACTCATGTTGACCTTTTCATTTCCCTTCAGCCTCCTCCTCCTTTTGTGTGTGCACAGCTCTTTGAGGAACTTAGCATATCTTGGAATCTGCTTAATCGCTTCAAGGAGAGGAATATTCACTTCAACCTTCCTAAATGTGTCCAAGATTTCCTGTCCTTATCTGCCTCATCCATCTTCTTAGTTATCACAAGCCCTTTGAGGAAAGGGAAGTGGTATAGGTTGTGCATCATCATCTTCATCAAGAGGAGAAGTAGGTGCGTAAATTGGCTTATCATTTTTTCTCGGCCGCCACTTGCATTTTCTGGAGGAGGTTCGAGTGTTAACTTTTTCCCGATCTCGAGAGTGATTGCACCGACATTTGCACCGACACTTGGATTCACTATCGTTGAGCAGCAAAGTGCCCACCCCCGAGACCGCATCGATTAATGGAAGTTGCTAGTCATCCAATTTTTGTCTCTAAATTCGAATGGTTGAATCATTCTCTTAAATTGGAGATTTTGACCGCCATTTGCTTAACAAGGTCTTCCAATGAAGGTTCGATTTTTGTTGAAATTTGGCGATGGGGCGAGTTGTGGCCTAGGTTGCTGTGTAGAGGCATCTCCCCATCTCAGGTTTGGATGGTTTCTCCAACTGGGGTTGTACCTATTGGAAGACAGATCATAGTTGCGCTGGGGCCTGTCATTGAATATATTAACTGCATAGGCCTGAGGAGCATTAGCATTGTCACTCTCCTGCAATGTAGGACATGCATCTGTAGGGTGCTCTACAGAGGTGCAAATACCACAAACTCTCGATGCCTGAGTTTTAGTTACAGCTAACTTTTCCACCAATGAAACAAGTTTATCAAGCCTGGTCTCTAAGTTCTTGTGTTCAGCAGCTTGTATCTTATTGACTCCTTTTGTCAGCACCATTGAATTGTTTCTGGTAGTGAACTACTGAGAATTAATGGACATGTTCTCAATCAAGCTTCTTACATCTGCTGGGGTTTTATCCACAAGTGCTCCTCCGCTAGCAGCATCCATGATGTTTCGGTCCATAGGCAGCAAGCCTTCATAAAAATATCGATGAGTAATTGTCGTAAACTGATGGTGAGGCGACTTGCACACAACTTTTTGAATCTCTCCCAAGATTCATGCAAAGATTCATTCGCACCGCCTGATGCCACATATTTCCTTTCTGATTGAAGCAGCTCTAGAGGCAGGGAAGAATTTCTCCAGAAACAACTTCTTCAATTCATTCCAGCTTGTCACAAAACCTGGTTGAAGGTAGTACAACCAGTCCTTGGCAGTGTCCTGTAATGAGAATGGGAAAGCCCTCAGCTTGATGTGGTCTTCTGGGACACCTTGAGGTTTCATGGTGGAGCATACAATATGGAACTCCTTAAGATGTTTGGGGGGATCTTCACCTGCAAGACCATGAAACTTAGGAAGCAAATGTATTAAGCCAGATTTAAGCTCAAAAGGCACCTCAACATCAGGGTATTCAATGCATAAATCATTATAAGTGACATCAAGTGCAGCAAGTTCCCTTAATGTTCTAGCAGTTATTGTATCGGAATCAAAATCAGAATCAAAATTAAAATCGAAGACAGTATGACTAAATAAGCTATAACTATCACTATCACTATCACCTATATGATCACTACCTATGTTATTACTAGTCATGCATCATAAACTAACAAATCATAAAATATCAACAATGTCTTAATTGCTAAAACACTAAAGAAATCGAGAAACCCTATCAAATAAAATCTAAAAAATCTAAAAACAGTACCAAAAATCTCTAAAAATCAAATAAAGATTACGCTAATTTTTTTGGATTTTTTTAAAAAACGAAAAAAAATAAAAATAAAAAAGTGGTCCAAACGATGGAATTTCGGATTTTTAGCCTCTACTCCCTATATCAATCTTTGATATGGGACTTTGGATCCTTGATTTTTTTCAGATTTTCTGGCCAAATTTCGGAGCAATCCGAGCAAGTTGATCGAAAACCGATATTTTTACTAATCAATGCCAAATTCGATGTTAAGACCTGAAACACAACCAAAAACACAAAACCAATTGTTAGAGACGTTAGTAGGGTCCTTGAATTGGCAACTATTGATCAGAGATCTCCGGGAACGGCGCCAATTTGATCCGCTATCGCGCACGGGTCAAAATAAATAAAATAAGAATGTAGTAACAAGGCAGTTAACCTTGGTCGTCTCACAGGGATCTCTAATTAACAATAACCAATAACAAGAACACGCAAAGAAATAAAGTTGGGGGGATTTCGATTCAAGAAACAGGTTATAAAAGATGCAAATATTAATATATAAAAACGACTAATCCACTGGTTCAAGGTAATTAATACTTGGATCTATCACGGGTTTCAAATGATGATTCTATTTCGTGATTCAATTCTTGTTTGACCATAAAATTAACCAATCAAGCGTCAATTAATTCTATAAGAATTCCTACTGGATTAAGCATCACAGAATTCAATTAATCATGAACAAGGAATAAGCGTCACAAGAACACAATTAATCTAATAACCGAATTCAATCAAACTTACAACTAAGCGTTATAGATCCTAATAATCTCTATTCGAAATAAACTAAAGCAAGCGTTCAATTTAATTCAAATAATCTCAAATCAGAGTGCAAAAACGAAGTTGATATGATTCAGCATCAATACCCAAAACGAATTTGCAAACAGAAATCAAAGAGATGAAAGATCTAAAGGAAAATAAATAGAAACATAAAAATCGAAATTAACAATAATAATCAAACCTCAAGATCCTTATAAAAACTCCCTAACCAGTGAATTAATCTAAGGTCTTAGCCTTCCATAGAAGGATTTGACAAAAACGAAATTAAGAAGGGGAGAAGGAGAAAAGATTGCTAAAACTCAAAAACGGCAAAATATTCAAAAGTAATCAAAAGGTAAATCCTAAGACTCTAAAAATCCTATTTATAATGTCTCCTTAGGTTAACCTAGGTAACCTGAAGTTTATGACCAAAGAGAAGGGCCCAAAAGAGATTAATTAGCCCAATAACAACTAATCACATGAGTAATTGATCCAAAACTCGCAGTGAACCTCGCCTGCAGCAGTAAAGTGGGTTTTCGACCTTCAAAACGGCAGAACTGGGCTTCGGTGCCAACATAAGAATTGTAGCTCTGATTCTTAGCTTTCCAATGCCATAAAGAGCACTGAAATCGGACAAGTATAGCCCAAGTTATGGCCTATAAAAGCGACATGGGTCAGGATGTAACAAAATCCGAAAATTAACAAATAATTCCACTAAAGCCTAATCAAGACCCAAAGATATAAAACCATGTTAAAAAGTAGTTGTTGGGAAAAACACACAATTAAGAACACCAAGTGCAAAGCTATAAAAGATGCATTAAAATGCATTGATCAATGAGCTAGGTTAAGTTCCTCAAATCTTTTAAAGCCCATGCCTCCTTCATGTTTCCTTCTAGTTAAGCCCTCCAAATTTTTCAGTGAATCCCTCTATCTTGTCTCCCCGATCGCCACCAGAAGCGAGCCACAATAGAGCAAAGCTGCTTACAGAAGGTTTTTGGGAATTTTATCACTGCCATAGCATAAGTGGGGATGGCTTGAATGACTACCTTGATGGGGATTTATTTCCCTGCTTGGTTCAGCAACTTCTCTCTCCATCCTTCTAATTTGTTTAGCACTCTATCTTTGATCCAGGAAAATGCTTGTTGTTTTGATCTCCCCCATTCACTGGGTAAACCCAGGTATCTCCCCGGTTGGTTCCAACATTGAAAATTGAGAATACTAGCAAGCCTCTGTCTAGAGTTATTAGGAACATACTTGCCAAAGATAAGGCCAGATTTTGCTTGATTTATCCGTTGACTCGAAGCACAAGAGTACATATTGACAATGTAAAGTAGCTGGTAAAACTCATCATCAGTGGCACTAGCAAATAAGAGGGAATCAGCAAAAAAGAGATGGGTCAAAGGGAGGGAAGATGGTGCAAGATTGACTCCTTTTAACCGATTCTTGGTAAGGCACACAGTCAATAAATGGGAAAGGACATCAGAGGCCAAAAATGAAAAGGTAAGGGGAAATAGGATCCCCTTGTCTCAAGCCTCTAGAGGGAGAGACCTTTTCACTAAGTTGTCCAATAATCTTAAATCTATAGGAAACAGAAGAGACCAAAGACATTATCAGAGAAACCCATCTAGGGTTGAACCCATAGGCCAGGAGCACTTTTTCTAGGAAATTCCACTCAAGCCTATCATAGGCTTTGCCCATATCGAGTTTAATGGCAACCTTCTTTCTACCAACATCTCCTTTTAATTTTAGGGAGTGAAACACCTCATGGGCAATGACCAAATTATCCTGAATCATCCAACCACTAATAAAAGCACTTTGGTTGGGGGAGACAAGCATATTCATGAGCCTTTTGAGTCTGGATACCATAATATTTGAAATGATCTTGTAACTGAAGTTATAGCAACTAATAGGGCGCTGCTGGTCAATGGTCTCTGGCATAGGCACTTTAGGGGTCAGAGTAACCACGGTCTCATTAACCTCGTCATTGATCTTCCCAGTTGTAAAGAAGGCCTACACTGCCTGACATACTGTATCTTTCACTGTGCTCCAATTCTGCTGGTAAAACATACCATTAAGGCCATCCGGACCAGGTACCTTAGGGCCTCCTAAGCTATCAACTGCAATCTTTATCTCATTGTCTTCCACATCAGCCGAAAGACACTGGTTCATATCATCAGTTACCAACTTTGGCTCCTACTGAATACATTCTTCCAGGTAAGTTATCTGATCCGCCCTGTAGATCTCATTATAATGGTTCACCACCGCCGTCATAATATTCTCTTCTCCTTGGATCCGTTCACCGGCCGAGTTTTTAAGCCGTTGAAGGTTGTTCCGATCTCTCCTCTGAATTGTAGAAGCATGAAAAAACTTGGTGTTCTTGTCCCCCCATTTGAGCCATTTAACTCTAGACCGTTGACCCCAAAACATTTCTTCTTGTTTCCAAAGCCTCACAGTCTCCTTCTTCACCTGACCCACTTCCTTCCAATTCACAAGATCAGCATTCAAGAGGTTTTGAAGCCTAATCTTATTCTTTGCTATTTCTTGATCAGCTCTCTTAAAGGTCTCCTGGTGCCACTGCGTAAGCCTTTGTTTGCAATTTTTACTCTTTGACTTCAGTTCTTACCAAGGATCCAACTCTCCACATTGACTTCGCACATTCCAACCGTCTTGAATAACCTGAGAACAATCTGCATGTTCATTCCAAAAAGCTTCAAATTTAAAATATCTTTCCCTCCTCACTCTAGGAATCATCTGAAGAACAAGGGGGAATGGTCAGAGGCCACCATAGGTAGAGATAGGACATTGGCATTAGGAAATAGCTACCTCCAACTCATGTTGACCAAAACTCTTTCAATTCTGTCTCTCGTTACAAAGTCATCCCTGGGATTACTAACCCAAGTGAACTTACAACCCTTGAGTTCAAAGTCAATCAAGCCGGTAGTTCTCAAAAAGTCATGGAAAAGATCCATTCTACTTTGTTGAGTAGGGTGAAGCCCATCCTTTTCATATGGGTGAGTCATTTCATTAAAGTCCCCCATACAAAGCCACGGGAGATCCAAGTTCGTGTGCAAGGCAGCTAATCTATTCCAAAGAGTCCTCCTTTGAGAGAAAGTGGGGTTACCATACACAAAATAGCTATCAAACCACTTCTAGACTGCACCTCTTTTATAGCTGCAAAAATGAAATTTTGACACCCTTGTATCACTTGCACCACAAAGCTATCATTCCACAGAAGACCCAAACCCCCTGAAAGAACTCTTGCTTCAACACAATAAGAGTATCTAAAGTGTAACTGTCTTCTAACCAATTCCACTCCCCTTTTTGATGCACGGGTTTCCATAAAAAAGATGAGGGACGACTGGTGTAGTTTGCAGAAAGACTGCAATTCATGAATTGTCGAGGCCATCGCCAAACCTCGACAATTCCAACTCACACAAGTCATGGCTCAGTTGGGGGCATGGATAGGCCCGCCTCGTCAGCCATTGGTTGATTATGTTCATCCACATAAACTATAGAAGTAGTAAGAAAATTTCCTTCTTCATCATACCATTTTTCAAGTCTTGCCTTGTATCTTTTCGGTCCTGGTTGGACTGTCACCTGTGTATCCATAGTATCATCATCCACCTCTTCCCTTCTAGGCCGTTTCAATGAGAGTTTACTGTGAAGGATGAGGCTCAAAGATTGTTCTTCCTCCCTTTTTAAGATCGGTCTAGCTGCAGTGTCTTCATTCTCATGATCTGACGGGTACTCCACTGTATACCCTAAGTCCCCTTCTACCATCTTATGTCCAGGCTTTGCAGGTTCACCTCCATGGGCCGTGTTACTTTCTTTCTCTTTTGTCACATCCACCTGCTGAGAATAGAAATCCCTCACTTTAGCAACATCCGCCAAAGTTAAATCTGCACCTGAGTATTTGACTTGTGGGTCAGTGGGACTAGGATAGTCAAGTACAATCACAGGTTCCTTCAGCCCTATATCCTTCTTAACCACATCAATATCTTCCAGTCTGGCCGGACCCAGACCAGGCCACATAATCCCTTTGTTTAGATCAACCTTGGTGGCACAGGGAACATGTAGCTGACCCAAACAACTAGAAGTACAACCCTTGAGCTGCAGCTGCAAGGTTGGGCCTTGAAGTGTAGGTTCAGTATTCCACTTAACAGATGATGCTCCTTTTTTCTATGTTAATACAACTCCGTTCTCCATCCTGTTTTCCTGCTTGTACCCCCCATCCATGTAGGGTTACGAACAGGTATAGGCTTAGTCTGTTGATCTTGATTAGTTCCCTTCTGAGATGTGAGGACATCTCCTATATTGTTCTTTACCGCTCTAGATCCCCCTTCCTGCTTGTTTCCTGTATATTTAGTTGATCCCCCTTATCCTGATTGTTATTAAGAGCCAACCCAGTATTGTTGTTTTGTCTCAATAGTTCTTCAAAACTATCATGGATTTGATGTAGGATATTAGGATTTATGGCAGGGACATCTACATGAACTAGCTGCCTTCTGTATCTATTGTACCAATTCCCACCTATGTCACATCAGTTTCAGAATTCCTAACATTCTCTGTTGTCGCTTGTGCTTTCCCCCGTCCTTACTTGTGCCTGATTCAGTACCTATAGAACCCTCATGTCGTTTGCGATACAAAACCTTTTCCATGATCAATTGGTTAAGAGTTTTCGAAGGAGGAGCCCCTGTTAGGGGGCATATTTAAGGAGATCTTTATTGTAGATAGCCATAGCTCATGGCTTCGTACAGTGCTTCTACTCATGTCCAGTAGTTCCGCACTGATAGCATAACCCCTAAAGTCTCTCATACCGGAACCATACCAAAGTTTTCAAAAGGGCTTCCCCATTGGTCCAACAGCAGGACCAAAGAGGTTTTGACACATTTACCATTACCCTGCCTCGAACGAAGTGCCTTAGAACACACCCCTCAACAATAGGGTCCTCAACCTCCACTACTCTGCCTATTTTTGACAGAATATTAGTAGCATTGTCGGTATTAAGATTATCCAACGGTAAATTCTGGATTTGTACCTAAAAAGGTACCCACTCAAAGTCTATATCAAAGCAGGTTTTTCCTGGGGGCCAGTATTGTAGGCTAATAAGCTGATTCATGACATACCAAGGTGCCCTCTTCAATACCTCCTCCACCTCATATTTCATTTGGAAAGTAAAGAGAAATAGATTCTGACCTAGATCAGTAATGTGCAAACCAGGGCTACTCTCCTATGTTTTACTCAGAATCTTTTTAACAACATCTTTGTTTAACATTTTATCACAGATCATCTTACCTACTATAGCTCTCTTTGACACCTCATCATTTTCTAATGTATTCTTCTGCAGGACCACCAAATGCTCTTCTCTTTCATCTTTTGGTAGTGGCATCATCAGTGATTCCGCCATTGAACAGACAGCTACTCCAAAAAAGCGTGGAGAAGGACACGCCCCAGCCACAGATAGAATAAAGTAACAAACCTAAGAAAGCAAGACCTATGAAGGCGCCACAGAAACTCACTAAAAAGAAGGGCAACAACCTGTTGCGAAGGAAGCCGTTACTCTCCTAAGAACGAGGAACAAAAACCTAGCAAAAACCTAGGGCTAAACAATCCACACATGGAGGATGCCAAAACCCTAGCAGAAACCTAGGGTGCCTATCCTATTTTGATTCTTAACAATGTGCTGATTGAACATCATGCAATTGCAATGCATCATCTGCTTCGGACTAGTCCCAAGAGGAATGGGCTTAAAGCCTAAATAGTTGAAGGATTGTGCATAGAGTGTTTGAGCTATTGGTATTGGTGTGAATTCCTTTTTTTTTTACTAAAAAATATATTCATTCATTCAAATTGGTAAAATATATCGAAATCAACACAAATTCAACATCACTAAAAACCGAAAAGGATGAATCTGCGAACAAACTCACAGCACCCAGGTTAATAGCATAAAACGGCAAAATGCCTACAAATGTGACAAAATCAAAGTGACCGGAATACCCTTGCCTCCGGATCTGTAACGTTGACGCCCAAGTCTTGATTGAATCTTTAATGGATTGAAGTTGATCTGTCAATCTGAACCAAATGAACACTGCAACAAGACGAAAAACCAAATAACGCCACACCAAGACGACGAACAAAACAACGCCACACTCAGACGATGAAATCACGAAAAAATGCGAAAGAAAAACCAGATCTGTGTGGAAAAACCACTTATTTAGATAAAATGAGAGGAAAAAACGATGTAGAGGGGTGATTCCAGGCCAAAAATACCCTCTCAAGTGGATGAGAAAGAAGGAAGAGAGGAGTAGAGAGCGGTATTGGTGTGAATTCTAGAAGTTGTTATTATGATATTGTGGGGTTGTAATTTTTCATTGGTTAATACTAATTTGTTAGCTCATATTTACTTATTTATAATTCATATTTAAAATTTAAATTAACTATTCATTAAATTAGATGAATATTTTTAATAATCAAACCTAATTTCACATCATACGACTTGATTAAGTTACCTGTTATTTTAATGTATAAGAAGAGTTAAATAGATGTATTTACATAATATAATAATCACACCAAATAACGAATAAATCATAATATATTATATAAATTTTCTATAATACGACATGTCAAATAAACACTTATATACATTTATGAAAGGACCATTCCGGCCACTGAGTGCCCATTTGGATACATACTAAAAATGTCAGGCATGAATTCTGAGAACATGCTTTGTGAGGAATAATAAGTTGCTTCTTAGCTTCTAGTTTTTTTAACACTCCTCCCTAACTTTTTTTACTAGTTTTGCGTATGTTACCAAGGCAATATTATACCGTTCCTCTTCCGTTCTTTTTACGGGATCAGTCTTAGTTTTTTCTACACCTCTCCAAGATTTGAACTCAAGACCTCACTTTAATAGTTCCCCAGTGACGAGCTTGATACCATCTCATCAGAACGCTCAGAATCCGGATGAGTTGACACAGGCAAATATCCATTTTCCCTCCAAACTTATGTTAAGTGGCTGCCCAACATTATAAACTCATATCTTATTGGTATATGTTATACCATATATGAACGGTCCTAAAAGTCGACCCAAATCCGGCCATGAAGGATCAAATAGTTTTGATTAATTTTTCGATGTTACTTTTGCTATATTCAATATCTCTCCGTTAGTTGGTAATTTAGAATTTGTAATTCAATTAGTTTGTTGAATGTTAGTTTGTGAGCCCATAGTTAGTTAGTTAAGCTCAAAGCATGTGTGTATAAATATAATGATGTGATCAATAATATGGGTTAGAATGCATTTTTAATTCTGTTGTTAATTTAGTCGCTAATTATATCCTTCATCGCCTTATTTCTCTATGAGTGAGATACAGTGAGTGTTTTTCGCCTAATTACTTCCTCTTATTGCCCGAGCAACTATCTCGAACATGAAGTGCTATCGCCAGATTGATGTAACTCAACCTCAACCACAAAGAGCACAAAGGCAAAGGCAAATGCCAACCAGGTTTGCTGATTATGAGCGATTTTCTGATAGTGCAATAACTCAAGGAGACCTTCTACACTTTTGCTTATTAGGTGATGCAGAGCCACTGAACCTTGATGAAGCAATGAGAGAGAAGGCTTGGAAAGAGGCTATGATAGAAAAATTGAGGGCCATTAAAAGAAATCAGACATGGGAGTTGACTTAGTTACCTCCAAATAAACTTCCAATAGCTGTCAAATGGGTTTACAAATTGAAATTGAATCCATATTGACCAATTGCGAAGCACAAAGCAAGATTTGTGGAAAAGGCATTTTGTCACGAATCTCATATTTATTAAATTAAGTAAATATTCACTTTATGTTTTGTAATCATTATTTAAATTTTGGTGGCTTCTACTGCGCCTGAGCATACTAGGTATTGTACAATACATAACCCCTTTTTAACAAAATTTTATTAATTTTAAAGTTCTTTCCCACACTCCTTCCCACATATTCTCGGTATTTGCAACCATCAAGCCCCCTGTTCCTCCGTTGTGTCGTGTTGCACTACGCCACACCATTCCTCCGCCACACTCGTGTGACCCACCATACAGAAATCGCCATTAGCCTACTACCCAGTCTGACCAGCGCTTGGGGATCGGGGAGTGGGGGTAGCGTGAGGTACTTGTGAGGGGAAGCACGAGATTTAAACGACATTCTTCTTCAGCTCGAGAGTTTCCAGTGGAGTTTGTGGGGATTTCGGCCAGGGCTGGCCCAACATATGTGTAGGCCTAAAACGAAATATAAAGTGAGACATTTCTAAAACTAACAACAGAAAAATTAGAGGTCTTTTTAGGCCTAATTAACTTTTACACTAATAAACAATACAAAAATAAATATTAGATGCATTCACATGATTGATTAACTTGGTTGCAGAATTATTTAGTAGCAAAAACAGTTAGTAAAATTAATATTATGGGGCCTACAAAAATAAATACTAATTAAATTAATACTATTATTTAAATTAAAAAATAAATTTGGTCTAGAAAAATTTGAGGCCTAAAGCAGTTGCTTTAGTTGCAGCCCCCTTAGGCTGGCCCTGATTCTAGCGTAGGAGAGGTAGAAGTGGTCAGCGCCGCCGCATCGAGGTATCCAATCAATATCCACATAGATCCTCCGGACTGTATAGATCAAGGGCACCAATGCTCTCACGGGTGGCGAAAACATTGACAAGCCACTTTATTGAGTATTTGGAGGAGATCAAGAAAAGGTGTGAGCTTCGCACTGCATGTTTGTCCCATCTGCCAAATCCACCCAACAAATAGGCCAAAGGCAAGAAACAACAGTCCCGCGGTAGGGGTGGACAAGATTTCGCGATCGACCGATACCCGAAGAACTCGATAACAGTAGCAAGAAGTTGGGTGGGCGAAATCGGGTAATCAGGTTGTCGGTTTGTGAGAATCAGTTTGACGTGGGTTGTGACCTGATGCGTTCGAAATAGCATATAGTTTAGTGTTAGTTTTGCATCGCATCTTAGTCATTTTAGTCATTTTAATCCATGTTATTTATGCATTTGGCTTGATTTGAATAACGCACTTGTTTTTGGTTCAATTGTGCTTAAAGAAAGGTATTTGTCCTAGGAAAAAGGAGAAAAATCACTTGGAATAAGTTGGGGTAATTTGTGCTACAAGTTGATAATGTAATGTTGTCTCAGCCTGACACTTGTTCAATGTTTTAATCATATCTGGAGTTTTAGGTGTCCAAATGAGATGAAACTGGTGCCATTGGAAAGCTAAGATCCATAGCTTCAACTTTCATGAAGACACCTTGAGCTAATTCGGACGTTAAAGAGGTGAAAAATACAAAACAACATGAAGCACGACCGTGTTGCGACAGCACCTAAACAGTGCGAGAAACAGAATGATGCACGGCCTAGCCGTGCCTCACGCCACAGCCGTGCTACGACAGCACCCTGGACGCAGAATTTTACGTTTTTACATGTTTTGGACCTTTTTTTTACTCCTTTTCACCCTAAACTATAAATAGACACTTTAGAGACTTGTCTAGGGTTCGAACTTTGTTATTTGGAGGCACGGTGGAGGATTGGGAACGATCTCTTCATTAATTCTCATGAATTTCTGGTTTGGCTTTTCTTTCTCTATGAGTAACTAAGTTTTTTAGACTAGGGTTAGATGAATCTTGATGAAACTTTTATGTAGTTAATTCTATTATATTAAAGCAAGTTTATTTCATTTCAATTAAGCTTTCAATTCTCTGCGCTTAATGCTTTTCGATACTTGGCCGCTATTGAATCGATTGGGGTTTTTCATGATGATTGGGAAATTGGGTGAAGAACTTGAACTGAGATTGTTAGCCATAGTCATGATGAGTATAGGAATATAACTTTGTGATTATGTGTTCTTATGAATCACTATTCTTAATGCTTAACCTAACTATAAATCACCTAAGGGATTGGGGGTTTTAGTTAAAGTAAAGGGTTTATGAGGCAAGGGATTGTTCTTAAACTAATTTAGTTGATTTGAACTTCTATTTGTATGAAATAACTTGCGTTGGTTGTAGATTAAATGCATGAGAGTGGATACAAGATGATTCAAACCCCTAGTCGTTTTTATACCATTTAATTACAAATAGTTGTTATTGTTATTTTCAGTTGTTACGAATCTACTTATTTCCAAATACCGCTATTCGGTTCTCGTTCAAAATAGTTACGAACTTTGTTTAGTTGAATAATCAATCGCAATCCTTGTGGAGACGATCTTACTTATCACTTTATTACTTGTGTGATTCGGTACACTGCCGAAATCCTCAACAAGTTTTTGACGCCGTTGCCGGGGATTGTTGAATCGATTTTTAACAAGGCAAACGAGTATTATTTTGAACAATCTTATTTTCTGTTTATAAAAAAAAAACCAAAAATTTAAAATTTCTTTTCTTTTCTTATAGAGTTGTTGTGTTGCTCACAATTCTCTTAGCTTCAGAGTACGCATGCAGCCTCTTAGATGTGATTTTTGTGGAGGAAAACATAGAAATGACACTTGTGAGGATTTCTTGGTCATATCACCAGAAGATGAGGATCTCTTAGTCATGGTGGAAGAAGAAAATGATTATTGCATGGAAAGTATCATGGGAGAAGAAGATTCACATCCTCAAACTCAATTCGAAGAATCACATGACAAAGACTCTTACCTCAACAATGTTTTGGTGGAATTCATGAGAGCCAACCAAGCTTCATTTGATAGCTTTGAGGTTCGTTGTGAGGGGTTATCAGAGCAATTATCCCAATTTGAGCAGAAGAAAGTGGAGATAGAGAGTGAACATAACTTCATGGTGGCATTGGAAGAAGAACGGAAAAACAAAAATAGTGACATAAAAGAGGACCTAAGGTTGAGGCATGGAGAGATTCAAGTGATAGCTCAACTCTTGGGCATTGAAGAAAATGATCATCTGCAAGTTGAATTTGATGTGCTTCAAGATAAGGAGTGGGGGAAACAATATCCCAAATGTATAATTGCTGAGGCATGGGAACACTTACTTCCCTATGCCAAGTACATGGGAATTCTCTCCAAAGAAGGAAGCGGAAGGAAGAAATCTTCTTCCTGACATATTATCCACCCTAATAGGGGTGTTGAAGTGTCAAGCTAATGACGTTAAAGAAGCGCTTCTTGGGAGGCAACCCAAGTTTTTCGGTGAGTTATTTCCTCCTCATCCCTGCTTCAACTTAAATTTTTACATTGGGGACCATATAAGTTTTTAAGCTTGGGGTAAGGGGTTTGCATTTTTGCATTTAGATTTGCATCTCATTTTAGTTTTTGCTTTTTGTGTTAATTTTTGTTTTTGTTTGCATCATTTTATCCCCCAATTGCTTTGTTGCCCTCCTAATTTTTCTATGTGTGCCACATTTTTGTTGAAATTTGAGATTGCAATGATTTGGAACCCAATTATTTTCTCTTGTGATGGGCTTAAAGGTAGTGTTCTTAATGTACATAGGGATAATCTTTTGATAAGGTGATGATTAGCATGTGGCACTCTGATTTGATGTCTTTCACTGATTTGAACTTCTAAATGTGAGACTTGAGCTTCATTTGGGGCTTGTACTTCATCATGTTCTTATGCCCCTTCTCCTTGTATGAGTGTGTTCCTCTTGATTGTGCTCTCTAGAACTTGACTTGAAACCGTTTCAAAACTTGAAAATTTTTTATTACACACTTGAATATGAATAAGGCATTTTAGGCATGTTTTCAAGCCTCTGACTTTTGAATGAAAGCTTCCTCTAGTTGCCCCTTTTGAGCCTTAACTGAAATAAATTTTCTTGGTACCCATGCTATTGTCAAATGTTTATGGTACCTTTTAGAACATGTTTAAGGGAGCAATTGGATACTTAATCTGTGAATTGTTTTGATGCTTGAACTTGGGATCTCTTCTGTTATTTAATTTCTCCCCAATAATTATTGCAAAATCTCAAAAGAAGGGAGAATAAATAATAATAATAATAAAAAGAATAAATAATAAAAAAATAAAAAAATAGAAAAGGAAAAAAAAACAACAGAAGAGGAGCAAAATAAAAAGGTTTTGAAAGCAAAAAGGGAAAATGTATTGCTCCACTTATTCTGCTTAAAAGGGTTGCTTTAATTGTTCATGTTGTTAACCCTTGAATTTCCCCTTTTCTTGTTTTTATCCCACCTTAAAAGTTAAATCTCATGGCCACGTTACAACCTTTTGAAAGACCTTTTGATTCTTGTGTGTTTTTATTTATTATTTGCTGAGATTTGGTAAATAGTCAAGCCTATGGTAGAGCACTTTCATTGATGGATATGAGCGAATTGTCTTAACCTTTAAAACACTTGGAGAGTGATAAGGAGATTACCCTTATCAAGGATGCATATGATTTCAGAGAGCCTAAACTTCTAATTGGACTTGATTTTGATTGTCTCTATTGTGTTTGATAATCCTTTAGCGTATTACTTGATCTTGCTTCTATCTCGGTTTCTTATCGGTTGCATCTCGTATTTTCCATGTCGCCTTTGGCCCAGTAATTGCTTGAGGACAAGCAAAGTTCTAAGCTTGGGGTAATTTGATGCGTTCGAAATAGCATATAGTTTAGTGTTAGTTTTGCATCGCATCTTAGTCATTTTAGTCATTTTAATCCATGTTATTTATGCATTTGGCTTGATTTGAATAACGCACTTGGTTTTGGTTCAATTGTGCTTAAAGGAAGGTATTTGTCCTAGGAAAAAGGAGAAAAATCACTTGGAATAAGTTGGGATAATTTGTGCTACAAGTTGATAATGTAATGCTGTCTCAGCCTGACACTTGTTCAATGTTTTAATCATATCTGGAGTTTTAGGAGTCCAAATGAGATGAAACCTGTGCCATTGGAAAGCTAAGATCCATAGCTTCAACTTTCATGAAGACACCTTGAGCTAATTCGGACGTTAAAGATGTGAAAAATACAAAACAACATGAAGCACGGCCTAGCCGCGTCGTGAAGCACTGGCCAGAAAGCGACAAAGACCTAAACAAAGGCGAAATGTAATGAAGCACGGCCTAGCCGTGCCTCACGCCACAGCCGTGCTACGACAGCTCCCTGGACGCAGAATTTTACGTTTTTACATGTTTTGGACCTGTTTTTTACTCCTTTTCACCCTAAACTATAAATAGACACTTTACAGACTTGTCTAGGGTTCGAACTTTGTTATTTGGAGGCACGGTGGAGGATTGGGAACGATCTCTTCATTAATTCTCATGAATTTCTGGTTTGGCTTTTCTTTCTCTATGAGTAACTAAGCTTTTTAGACTAGGGTTAGATGAATCTTGATGAAACTTTTATGTAGTTAATTCTATTATATTAAAGCAAGTTTATTTCATTTCAATTGAGCTTTCAATTCTCCGTGCTTAATGCTTTTCGATATTTGGCCGCTATTGAATCGATTGGGGTTTTTCATGATGATTGGGAAATTGGGTGAAGAACTTGAACTGAGATTGTTAGCCATAGTCATGATGAGTATAGGAATATAACTTTGTAATTATGTGTTCTTATGAATCACTATTTTTAATGCTTAACCTAACTATAAATCACCTAAGGGATTGGGGGTTTTAGTTAGAGTAAAGGGTTTATGAGGCAAGGGATTGTTCTTAAACTAATTTAGTTGATTCGAACTTCTATTTGTATGAAATAACTTGCGTTAGTTGTAGATTAAATGCATGAGAGTGGATACAAGAGGATTCAAACCCCTAGTCGTTTTTATACCATTTAATTACAAATAGTTGTTATTGTTATTTTCAGTTGTTACGAATTTACTTATTTCCAAATACCACTATTCGGTTCTCGTTCAAAATAGTTACGAACTTTGTTTAGTTGAATAATCAATCGCAATCCCTGTGGAGACGATCTTACTTATCACTTTATTACTTGTGCGATTCGGTACACTGCCGAAATCCTCAACATGACCGGCGAGTTCGGGTCTCATAGAAATTTTTCGCTGGCAACCGATCCGACCGAGGTGTGCTAGCTTAACGAGGTGAATCATTCTAGGAAGGAAGATGAAACACAAATGACCGAGGAAGGAGGTGCAGATCTAGTCCCAAACCCTTTGTGTGTTTCCCTCTGTGTTTGGTAGCGACAGAAAACAGAGGAGAGGACAGTGTAGATCTTGTGGTTCTGGCTATATTTTTCCTCTGCGTTTGGAATTCCACAAAAATGGAGGGGAGAACGCTGCAGATCTGGTGGTTGCAGACTGTTGTTTACAAAGCTTTGCAAAACTTTATGTTGGGCGTAGGTAATGGAGGAGAAGACGCTAGAGAGATGTGCACAGGGGATGAGTAAAAGAAAATAGAAAAAAATATAGACATTTGAAATTCAACTGCACACCCATAGTACAAGCTTCCAAATCAACAATGCATGTTACAATGAGTCCCACATTTAATGAATTGGTCATAACACGGAGGAAGATGAGCTATAAAAACAAGTGTATGAAATATAAAGCAAGTTAACCGGGTGAGCAATGGGTAAGTAACCTTCATTGTAGGGTGTTAGCCCAATGTCTACCCAAAAACAAAAGACAAAAAAGGCTTATAAAATATTGGGCTCAAAAAATAGATTTGGTTTAACCCGCCTCAACCGAACCGATCTATCCACTCAATCCGCTTATACTCAACCCGCCCAATCCAAAGATTCAGCGGACGAAATTGGACCACATAATAACATGTGTGGTTTGGGCTGGATTGGGGATTTTGGGCCCGAATCTGCCCAAGTCCGACCGATGTCCAGCCGTATTCCACAGTAATGGTTCCAACAACAACA
Organism: Calophaca sinica; assembly: GCA_037113605.1. Taxonomy (NCBI): domain Eukaryota; kingdom Viridiplantae; phylum Streptophyta; class Magnoliopsida; order Fabales; family Fabaceae; genus Calophaca; species Calophaca sinica. The sequence continues at coordinate 5,303,566 of CM073731.1, forward strand.
TAGACTTGGAAAAACCAGCTCCAAAAATTTGCTGGGACTAAGAAAACTTAGACATGGGCAAGTTCAATACTGTTATTTACTATTCTATTGGATTTATGAGGGTGCCGATATTTTTGGGGATTGATATGCAATAGATTTTCCAGTGCTCCAATTTCTAGCTTCTCATCCACACTAACCAGTTTCATTTTCCGGTGGTTAGTTGGATCCAGACTGTCGGAGAATGATAGATATAAGGGCTAGTTAGAAATATCAAAGTGTTAAAGTATCCTAATGTACAATACATTACCTATCCAACTTATGTAGGTTAGACAAAGCCTTAAATTTTATAAGTAATCTTAATATAAGATATTTAATATATTTATCATTAAAATAGTTTTATAATAATTTTTAAAAATTTGCATTTTTATAATTTTTTATTTTGTTTTTATTTAACTTAAATAATTTAAATTTCTATATTACAAGAAATACTTTTATATTAACTATTTTTAATAGCAAAATAAAAAATAAAAAATGGAACTCTCAATGAGTAAAAGAAAATTTCACGAAAGCTACTCGAATTTCAATAATCATCATTTCATATCATATCATATACTTTACAAAAAGTGGAGTACAAGGAGCTCATAGAATCACAACAAAGCAGAACCCATTCACAATTTAACGTCACCGTCACACGGTTAACAGTAACCGGGGCCCAACACGCATTAAACCCCTAACACTTTACGTATTTTACAAAACAACCCCATCGTTTATCCCACTTTCGCATCTTTTTTTGCTTCTTCCTCTTGATTTTTTTTTTCAACCTGGAATACTATTACAACCCTAATTTTTACTTTAACCTTTTAACAAACTGCAGCAGAGCAACACAAGATCTCACATAGCTTGTACGCTACTCGAAACCTGTTAAACATTTCGCCCCCAAGTTCAGATCCACCCTTCCGTTTAAAAAAATCACGGTCGGGTCAGAAGTTGAAACCGGGAGGAGCGTTACGGTTACGGAGACAAGGAAGGGAGAAGAAGATGATTGATTCTAGAATATAAAGAGGCAGAAGGATAATTTGTCGAATTTGACCCGATCCGAAACCCGAAACTGAAACCCGTCTCGGTCTCATTCAAGCCGGAGAAGACGCCTTAGATCTCGCGTGGCAGAGTCGTCAAACGCCGCCGAGGACTGCTTCGCCGTCGAAAAGGATGGCAGAGGAAGCGCGCTCGGAGACGGAGACACCACCGCGAACGCCGATCCAGCGTACACGTCGCTCTTCACGGCCACCGACGACGAATCCAGCGACTGACCCCTCCGGAGAATCGTGACCTTCTCCACAGCCAAACCGCTGCTCCTCGCCACCGTTGAATCATCCGCGCTCGGCCTCTTCAAGGTCGACGCAGCCTCCGGCTGAACCCGTTTCCTCTGATCGGGTCGGGTAACCGGCTTCCGAGAAGACCTCGAGGTCGGGGTACGGTTGTAGTTACAATAATTATTACAGTAGTTGCCGGAACTTCTCCGGCGGGAAAAGACCGCCGGAGGAGCTCTGATCCGGTCGATCAAACAGTCCTGAGGGTACAAAACCTGAGTGGCCATGGTGTTTGGGTAATCCTCTAAATTAAATTAAAACACGCAAAAAAAAAAACTAAAAATCGTTCTACCTCCTCTCACAACTAGATGAAAAAGAAAAGAGGAGGTTATTTAACTTGTATCAGAAAAATGAAATACGGTTGCGTGTGTGCGTGTGTAGCGGTATAGGTGAACGAACGTGGATTTGTAAATGGGTTAGAGGGAGAGGGTTGATATATAGCATAGCAGGTGGGGAAGGAAGGAAGAAAGAAGGTGGGGTTTTTTCGCACCGTCCTTGCCAAACACCAAAACGACGCGTCACGATAGAAAGCAGAGAGAGAGAGAGAGATTGTAATGACTAATGACAGAGGAGAGAGAAAGAGCGAGTGGCACATCGTGTCTTAGTCAACAACAGACAGGTGTTGGCTGACCAGACTGGGTCTCCGCTTGTTAACTGGGGTCATATGGGACCCATTTTGGTTCGGAGCCGCTGATTTTTTTAATTCCGAACCACCTCATTCGTTTCCTTTATTTGCTTTGGGAGGTAGCTCCAGGCTCCAGCTTAGCTAAGGTAACGGCGTCAGTTAGTTGTCCTCTTTCATGCAAATTGTTAGTAGTATTTTATATTGGGTGACCTCGTTGTCTATTACAAATAAGGCGGCTTAATACATAAGAGAAATATTACGGAGACTCTCTGACACTTTTTTTTAAATATTCTCTTAATAATTGGGTTATGTCATTTTTTTTTTAAATCAACCATTGAATTGAAAGTTACTATCATATAGATCATATATATAAATTTTAACATTAATCTATGATCATTTGATATGTCATCGAGATGCGTCAAGATTAACGTCAATAATGTAAATACAAATAACGTTAATCTTGACGCATCTTGATAACATAGCAAATGATCATAGATTAATGTTAAAATTTACATATATAATCTATATGATAATAACTTTCAATCCAATGGTTGATTTTGAAAAAAAAAGTGTGACGTGGCCCAATTATTGAGAGAGTGTTTAAGAGAGAATGTCAAAGAGAATGTCCGTAGCATTCCTCTAATACATAAATAATAATGACGTAATTTTTTCCCATTCGCCATTTTATTTAGTAAAAAATAAAAACATAATACTTTCACCGTCTCGTATTGTTTTCTCATGTTTAAAATATTTACTTGTCTCAAATTATTTATCACTTAAAAAATACTAATTATTTTTTTGTCCCTTAATATAAAACTCTCTTATAAGACTTACAAAAAAATATTATATTAAGAAACAAAAAGAATATATTTTTTAATAATATTTTTATTTATTTATATCTCAATTATTTTATATTAATTAATATTTTTATTCAACTCTTTTCATAATAAAAATATATTAACTAAAATAAATTATTTTACTTTAAAAATGAGTACTATCGATCATTTCTTAACACGGATAATGAGACGAGTGAGTAAACAAAAAAAGAAAACTGCACCATCTTTCTCTAAAAAAGAAAGCTACTCTGGCCTTTGGCCCGTTAATCAAAAAGAAGGAAAACGATGCCTGAGCAATGGCAAATTGTCAGGTGTCCGTCAACAGGTACCAGTTAAAATCACGTCACAGGATCTCACAAATTATCAAACCAATAACAGTTAATTTTATCCAGCATTATTTTTGAATAAATCCAATTTACTATTAAATGCATTATTAAACTATTAATTTAGAGTAACACGATAAATTGCTTATTGACATTAATATCGGTATTATCAGAATACTACCATTGAATTTAATCTCTTGTATCACGCAATAGATAGTTAGGCCGTCTCTCGTGCTCTTTCTTTAATGGCCACTATACTTTATTTGGAAGCAATTTGATGATGGCAAAATCCTAATTACTCTGAATTAGAAAGCACTCATTTTTTCATTTCCTTTATCGGTCGTCCTTCTCCTCAAAAGATAAAGATGGGAAGGTGCAAATTGCCTTTTTCCGGTGCCAGACGCTACATGGTTAATTAAGTTGAAATTACACAGCGGAGCCTAATAATTGAAAACATCACAATCAACTAAATATAATGGGAGTAGATAATGAACATGAATAATAACATAAGCAATAATTTTGCAGTTCACATGGCATTGTTCTTCCAAATTATGTATGATATATTAATATTACGGAGTATTTCATATCTTGATTTTAGAGAGCATATCATGTTGCCTGTTTCCGGGCCATCCATTTGTTCTGTTAACTTATGACATACTCCACTAACACATTTTTTATAACCACTTACTATAATCCATAAAATCAAAGGCCATCTTACTTTTCAATGGATAAAGAGAACGAAAAAATGGTCGTGCAATGTTGATAAAGAAAAGAAGGGCTGAAATGGACATTTCTTCTCCTCACCTTTGTGGGTAACATATCTTGTGCTCTGATTTAGTCAAGCATTTTATTGCTACTTAATTAAACAGAGACCTTATCGCCAGGCGCCAGCTTCTATCTTGATGAATTCCTCTTGTTTCTTATTAATTAGGGATGACAAAGTGGGTCTAACTCAGCTCGCCAACCCGCTTAAAATGGGCGGATTTAGTTAAAATACGTCAACCCACTAACCCATATAGCTCAACCTGTCTAGCTTGCCAGCTCGTTGGATTGGTGGCTGGTCGGGTCAGGCCAGTCCGACGGATTACATTTAAAATAGTTTAAATAAAATATAACAAAAGTGGGTGAATAGTATGAAGTTTAGTTAAAAAGAAAATTTGATTTGAGAGTATCTACCATTAGACATTTATTACATTTTGATTTGTGTTGTGGTCTTGTGGACTTATTATATGGTTTTAGACATTTTATTGCATTTTGATTTGTGTTGCAAACCAGTAGTGCAGTGAACTTATGTTGATGGTAGATGGTTGATGGATTAATTTGTGTTTATAGATGGTAGATTAGTAGATGCTTATGCTTTACAATTGATGGATTAATAGGCGATTATGGTTTATGGTCATGTTTAGTAACTCAATTGTTTAATTGAATTCTTGTGGTATTTTAATTGTTCAAATAAATTTATTTTATTTTTTATGTATTGTTTAGCGGGCCAGCCCACCAAACCGTCCTCTGGTGGGTTGAGTTGGAAATATCAACCCACATTCTCTTAACGGGTCAACCCAGCTCGTCACGTTTTAGATCACCTGATGACGAGTTGGGTCGGGCCAACCCATTTTGCCATCCTTATTTCTTATAATATGGACTGAATGTAGTATATCATGTGTTTTCTGTTTAGCGATGTAACGATTGATTTGATATCCCATCCGACCAACAAGGGTTTTTGTTACGGGCCGGTCCCCGAGCTGGAACCCACCGAGCCGACCCATATGCCTATCAGGTGACATCGAGCTCGACCCGGTGCCGATCGTGTTCCTACGAGCTCGGGTCACTACCGACCGGGCAGGGCCAAGTATGCACGAGCACATGCCTGCCCCCGTCGAGCCACTACGGACCCTCGGACCATTTCCCGTGATGAGCCGCTCCGAGCCCATTATAACACTCGGGACCCGAGCAGCGTGCCCCGGCATGGAACCCCCGTAGAAGGGGGCCCACAGGGTAGTACCGTTGCGAAGAAGGCGGGGCACGTTATCAGATCATAATGGGCCGTTACTCTTATTAGGTGCGAGCCGTTACCCCGCATGAAGAAGGTGGGGCGCGCAGTTCAGATGGGGAGTAACCAACCGCCTGCCAGGTTTCACTATATAAAGGGGGCTTAGCCCCCCAGGTAAAGGGACGAACTTAAAACCCTAATTTACTCCGCTCTCCTTCTCCTCCAAAGCCCTATCTAACTTAGGCATCAGAGTGTCTTTGCAGGTACCACCCCCCTTTCGACTCCAAGAAGAAGGAGTACTCAATTCCAAGGAGGAGGAGAGCTCAACCATTCCCGGCATTAACAGTTTTGATTAAGGTATTATACACACACTCACACATAAAATAAGATCAAGTAATATTAGGTGTCAAAATGTTATACTTACATACCATTTTGTAGAATGGGAGTTCTTATAAAGTGGCTCAAGTTTTGAAAAAAAATACAGAAATAAAAAAATATTTGATACATAGTCACAGTTTTTATTTCAACATATGATATTTAAAATATAAGTAAATATATAGTATGGTTATGAAGTATAGGCACTAAGTCTGGAAAAGGATTGTGTGGCGGTTCCATGTCAACATTGAGTAGCGGTTTCAACTGCTAAGTAAATCGGCAAAAGAAAAAGTAGATGATATATCATGTAGTGGTCAGGAACCACTAGTGTGAATAGTTAACAATTCTGCACTAGAATTGCATCTTGTGTAGCAATTCGAGTAGCAAATTGCTTTTGAAACAATACTCTCTATAAAAACGGGTAGTGTATCGTATAAAAAACCGCTATCAAAACTATCTTTTTTATATAAATAGATAATTATTTAATACTTCGTTAAAGTACTTTATTTGAATGTGTAATATGATATTTAAAATACAAGTAAATATATAACATGCTTAATAATATTTTGATTGTCTAAAATTTGACAATGTTCATGAATATAATATCACGTGATTTTGGATTGGCTAATTTCGTATTAAATAAAAAGATATTAACGGATAAAAGTATAAAAGCTTAACACCTGATGTGAAAACATGTGTTATGGTTGATATACTAAGTAAACAAATGAACATGAACCAAATATTACAAGGATTAAAGCCACCAAAAAATTTATATTATAAAGAATAAAGAAAAACAACGAAGACCAAAATGAAAACAAATGTTACAAAGACTATTTAAAAAAAAAAAAATTGGGACGTGGGATTATCACATTCATTATTTTTTCGCTAAAATGCAAATTATTTTTTTCTAATTCATGATATTTAATTAATTAAGGCATATTAATCAATTAGTGTCCATATCTGAACTTTTACCATTCAATCAAATTTGCATTAAGCACGACAACAAATTGTTAAAAAAAACACCACCTTAAACAGCGTTACATAATAAAAGCGCTGTTTAAAAATTATGGAAGGCCTTAAATAGCGCTTCCTAGAGAAAGCGCTGATTAAAACTTTTAAATAGACGGCATTTATTTGAGGAAACGCTGTCAAAGAGACACTCTGGACATAGACATCGCTTTCTAGGAAAAGCGTTGTTTATGTGTGTTACATAACCAGCACTTATTCAAGAAAGCGTTGTTTATGTTGGTGATATAAACAGCGCTTATTCAAGAAAACGATGTCTATTTCAATTTCTAAAATTTTAATATACTCAAACATAACAGCTAGCTCTCATTCACTCGTTCTCTCGAATGCAAAACACAGTACCACGACCATTCCCTCTTCCTCGCCATCTTCAACCATGGTACCACCGTCATCTTAGCTACCTCTGTTTGATTTATCTATGTCGCGTCTTCATCTTAAATCACAGTACCACCGTCGTCTCAGCTCTTTCTCCCTCATTGTCCCTCTCTAAAACCACGTACGACTCTCATTGTCCCTCGCGCGCGAAGATGACCTCCGCTGCTAGCCCCTCTTCCTTGTGCTTCGTCCTCCTCTCTACCATCGCCCTTCTTCCTCGTTCCTCTTCCGGTTGTGTTTGGAGCTAGAAATTTGAGCTTGAGTCTAGGTATGGGTCAACACTCATCTTGGTTAAGAATCTTGCTTTGTATTTGTGAAAATATGGTTATATGGTTAATAAAACTTTGTTTCATGTTTCGGTGTTGTTGTATAAAAATTGCTGCATACATCTTGCTCAAAGATGCAAAGATGTGATTTTGGGGGTTTCTTGAAAGTTTGATTTTTGTTTGGATTTTTGTCTTCTGTTATTGTTATCATTGCTAAGACTATTGGGCTGAAATTCTTTATTATTTGTGTGTGGTGGTTGATGGAATTTTCCAGGACTTGGCAGAGAAGGGGTGTTTGATTAAGCCAAAAAGAATAAAAGGCTTTGTGGGATAGTTTGGGAACCTGAGGGAGTGATCACTCAATAGATAGGTAAACAATATAGTTGGCAAAGCATAATACAAATTAGTCTATTACCTATATAATAAGCTTACTTAATAATAGGGGTTGCCCTATTTAGTTTGTTTCTGTCTGATGTTGCTATCTGGGGTTGCCCTCTACACATTTTTGTAACACTCTTTTTGTTGAGGCTTCTACTCAAAGTTAATTCCAACTTACCCTGCCATTCATTTATATGTTCATGGTGAAATTGGTTACTTTATTTCCTTCTATAATTGGTTCAGATGAATTTGTTTTCTTTTGTGGGAGATGATTTAATTGAATGCTATCACACACAATATTTTTTTGCTGGAATTTGATTAGATTGGATATATTTTGGAATGTCCATATTTTATGGGAGATTCTGCCAAAATTTTGTTAAAAGTTGGAACTTTGAAGTGTCTTATGGTTGATTAGATTAGATTAGCTATTAACATGTATATAGATTGCAGATAGCTAGATGGCTTCTCCCGGACATGAAACTGATGCTCATGATCATAATGATGCTGCAGCGGCCCAAACTATGAAGCGTCGTCCCCGTGGTAAGGCTGTCAAGAAGAATCTCATCCGAGGTAGGAGTAGAAGACAGAGACCAGTGGTAAATTACTTACTAATTAATTAATATAATTAGTTGTTTTTTCTATTTATTATCTAATGTTGTACACTTAATTTGTATAGGTTGAATGGAATCTTAAAGGTCAACCCGTAGGCAGAAGTGGCACAGAGTTGATTATTTTCATTGGATCTCAAATGCGGCAGACTTTTTCAATTACTTTTAGTAATTGGAGGGAGAGAAATAATCCAGTCTTGGATCGATTGAAAAAGGAGCTTTGGTGCGAGATACAGGTATATACAATCAGTTGTATTTTTTAAATGACTATGTAAATATACTTACCCTACCATTTTGTACTTGTTAATGTATTTGCAGGAAACATTTGATGTTGATGACACACATAAGGACATTATACTTAAGATTGACAGAAGATATCTTCGAAATTTTTGAACATGGTTGTCCAATAATTGGCTGAGAGATGAAGATGGCAATGTTAGATATGAGCCTCCACCTGATTATGAATCAATCATAGGAGTGGATGCCTGGAGAGAATTTGTAGCAAAACACACCGGAGACCCTGAATTTCCGGTATACTTATATATGTCCCTACTTGTATACTTTTATATGTCTATACTTGTATACTTATATGTTTGTTCCTAACCACGTTTTTATGTCTACATAGAGAACAACTAACGCAAATCGGTAGAGAGCATCAAATCCTCCTTACCCATATAGAGGAGGGGCTAAAGGATATCCCCGCATTGAGGAAGATTTGGTATGCAAAGTAACCCCAAATTATATGTAACCATAAACCTAATTAACACTGATTAATTTCAATTTCTTTGTTAATATGTATAGATGAAGATGTCTGGAGAAGATGTAACAATATCATCAATTGATCGCCATTTCTTGTGGATAGAAACCTGCCGCAACAAGGATGGTCTGATTGTGAACCCCCCCCCCAACTATGGAAGTTACGGATAAAATTGTAAGTATGATAGATTAATTAACATTTTCGTTTGCAATTTTCTTGTGATAGTGATAATATTTAACAATCTTTGTTAATAATATTTGTGTGTCTCAAGAGAGCCTATCACAACAGTCTGTGACACAGGGGGTAACAGACATCCTTACCGAAGCCATACCGATCAGAGAGTATTCTGGTTGTGTAAGGGGCGTGGGATTTGGTGTTTATCAAAAGGCTATTTTTGGTAAACCAAAGCGCGCTAGAAAAGATGAAAATGAAGAGTTGAAAAAGATGGTAGCCCATCTCTTTCGGGAGGTCCAGAAATTGAAAAGTAATATGCCTCAGAACAAGGGACCGATAGAGATGGATCAACACCTTGGCACCAGAGAACTGGTAGAGATGGATTAGCACCTTAGCGCCAGAGATAGTTGCACTCTTAGGTCTCATAAGGCAAATCAAATTACTTCAAATATTTGTTTGGTAGATTAAGTATTTGTGAATTGCATTCTAATTTAATATTATTGTGGATCTTGATTACTTAAGGAACCGGTGGAGGAACACGAGCCTACTTTACCCATGGATAGATGCACTCTTAAGTCATCTGAGGTAATTGAGCATTAGAAATTGTTCTCATTACTTGTACGTATTGCATCATTGATTTATCATGTCTAATATTTTGTTTATTAATTCATGGTTTAGGGCATCGTAGAGTGTTCCTTGTTTTTGCTTGGCTTGTCTCGACCGGTTGGTAAGGGCATTTCTTATACCGATTTAAGTATTATGTTGACAATCATCTATTACCTCCCGATCATGTGAAAGTTAGAGTTGACATTGCTTACAAGGCGAAAGCACCGTTGCCAATTCCACTTGAGGACGTAGGTATCAACAACGTGGGAGAGGCAATAGGTACCTTTGTAGCATGGCCGCAGCAACTCGTAAGAGTAAGTGACGTGTTATTTTTTAATAAACATGATTCATAATCATATATTTATTAAATTACGTGGTCACTAACTATGTATTTTTACTGAAATTAATGCAAAATATTTAGGTACCCGTACAATCCAAACCCAAGGATAAGGTTAAGGGCAAGAGGAAGCAGCAAACAGTTGGGTCAATTACGTTCCCAACAAAGAATCAACGCAACTCTCAACCTTCCCCTTCCACATCTCCTGCTACACCCTTTTTTATGTTTCTTCAAGCCCATGTTAATGCTACTCTGGTTGATGGAGCAATCCTGAAGGTAAATATTCCTCCAGAAGTTTTGGGGCATCCAGAAGATTACCCCTTGTATCTCGGTGACAAGGAAGAACTGTCTGAAATTTTTACTTATGGCGCTCGGATCAGTCAGGTTATTATTATTGTATATATGAGGTACTACATTTAAATTTAAACTATACGTGTTTTTTCATTGTTTCACCTAAATTAATATTGAAGTTATTATTAATTCATTAATTAATTTGTATAAGTTTAATTTAAGGTACTTGTATTATGATATACTGATCCCAGAAGGACGGGCTCAGAGGTTTGTGTTCTTATGCCCAGAGAGCACGGATTTGTCATTTGAGCACAGACTTGTCGCGACTAAAACATATATATCTAAACGCTTGACACTAGGAAACCCAGAGTCTGAGTCATTGTTTCTGTCACCGTGTAACGTAGGGTGAGTCATTTAATTTAACCATATATATATATATATTAATTTTTGTGAAATGTGATGACTTGCTAATTAGGATTTTCTTAATCAACTTTTTTGTAGGCAACATTGGGTATTGTTAGCAATCAATCTCAATGCAAACACGGTGTACTATTTAGATCCATTGCAAAAGAATTTGAGCAGCCGTAAAAGAATGAAGGATACGTACGACCAGTAAGAATCTAATATATAGTGTTAAATTGTGCTTATTTTGAGTTTTGTGTGCTATGAATTTTGAATTTTGATGATTCAAAATTAATGATGATGTTTGTTTTTGCACTCAGGGCTGTACAAATTCTTCGACGACTTGATGAAAGTTCCAGGCCGTCTCGATTTTTCAAATCACCCACCGCATTTAACTGGATAACTGTAAAGCTATTTATCAAAATACTTATACAGTTATTTAATTTTAAAAATTAAATCTATATTGATTTAATATTTTTAATTTTATAATGCCCCAAACAACACTGATTGTGGGTATTATGTTCTGAAGTATATTAAAGATATTATTGTTCGCAACCAAATGGAAGTCCCAAATGAGGTATGCAATTTGTTCTACTTTAATTACTCTTACATTTCACCATTCTTCCAATTTAATTCTAATATGAGTTATTTTTCATTTCGCAGTACTTTCATGACTGTAATTACAAGTCATACTATGATTCTCAAATTCTTGAATTAAAGGGAGAGTGGTGCTCCTACGTGGCAAAAAAGTTTGTTTTACATGTACGAATCAAAGTTAATAAATCAAATTACTTCAAAGTCTTGTTTGGTAGATTAAGTATTTGTGAATTGGTTACTTCAAAGACTTATTTGGTTGTGAATTTCATACTAGGTAGACTTGTATAGTGACTTGTGCTGGTTGGTATATGGTATTTTTTGTTGTTACAGGTATTAGATAAATTTTGAATGTCCATATTTTAGGAGAGACTACCAAAATTTTGTTAGAAATTCAAATTGAAGTATAAAAATATACAAGTCAGTGATTAATTGGTTGATATTTTCTGTATGTGTGTGTGATGATATTTTTTGTATGTGTGTGTGATGTTTATTGGTATTTTCTGTATGTCTGTGTGTGATGGTATTTTATATATGTGTGATTGTTTCCTTTATTGTGAATCTTTGATGCAGGAATTGGATCAGCTAAAAAAAGTAAAATAGACAGCGCTTCTTTGATAACAGACAGCGCTTCTTTAAAAAAGCGCTGTCTATTTTCAAATATAGTCAGCACTTTTTCAAATAAGAGCTGTCTATTTTCAAAATTCTCAGCGCTCGCCAAACGCTGTCCTTTCGAATCACAATCACCAGCGGGTGATTAGGCAGCGGTTTTAAGCGCTGGCAAAAGCCAAAATTAAGCGTTGTTTATGTCGTTTTATGTTGTAGTGAAGTCAAAATCTATCTACTATATTATATAAAATAGAGTTTTGCCACGTGGAATTATGCCACGTGTCACCTCCATATTCATCTATTTTCCTGCCTAAAATAAAAATTAATTTTTAATTATTATTGTTTTAAGATAGTCATTATTACATTATCTCAATTAATTGTCATTAACAATAAAAAATATATTTGGTTAAATGACTTACTTATTTTAAATTATATATCATTCATTTTTATTAATCATCATTTATTATATTTAAAACTAATGATGAAATAATTATTAACTTACCTTACAAAGTTAATAATTATTATATATTGTATAATAACGATTATTTTTTGTGTATAATTACTTAATTTAATTAATTGATACCGTGCAAGGCACGAGTAATTTCACTAGTAAAATTATAATAAACAAAACATATCAATCAATTAATGCTCATATATGAACATTTGTCATTCAATCAATTTGGAATAAATCAGACTAAAATTTAAATTATAATAAATCTTATGATTTTGATTTAATTCAGCAATAAATACAATTTATTTTCATTAGTGTATTAAGTCAATCCACTGTTACTAGTGTATGTAATAAATGAACTAGACAATATTTCTTTGATGTTTCGTTTGCAAAACATGATGCGATATTCCATCTTTTTTCCCCTTTAACTTTTCAATGTTTTAGAATTATACTAAAACATGCTTCAAAAAAAAAAAAAATTATACTAAAACATTGAAATTGTTTATCCACTATGAAGGTATGACTTCCCTACTATTTTTTCTTGCAATCTTTTGACTAAAATTCATTCCATTGTGACTTTTGATCTTATATATTGTCATTCTATACGGTTCTTTTTTCTAAACCCCTAATTTGTTTAGTGTGTTATTTTCTTCATCAAATATCATTAAAATTCTATTTTATTTTGCAGATTGAATGTTTTGTTAGAACCTTATTTTTAATTTTGAGTTTGATCAAAAATCCCCACTAAAAATGTTTGATATAATTGTAAAAAAAAAATTACAATCAATTTCATTAAGTAAACTATCACCATTTCATATTTTAAATAATTTTTTCGAAGATTGGAATGAAAGGCTATGAATTGATCAAATTTATTTATTGTCAAAAAAAAATCAACATTTATTTGAATTAAAAGGATTTTTAAACATATATTTAATGAACTTCATATGAACATTTCTCAATTTTAAAATATAAAAAATATTTTTTTACAAATTTAGATAATTGTTTTATACATTTTTTTTCATATTAAAATGTTCCTCAAATAATAATTGAAACAATCATTTTTATGACTTTGTTATTTTAATTTTAAATTTAGCAACCTTAATTATTATTATTATTATTATATAAATACTTACTGACACCCATGTTTTTCTCTATGTTTTTTTTTTTGGATATACTTCAACCTCTGAAGAGCAAGTGAATGTGTCATAGGGAATGAACTCCTCAAGATTGATTGGTCCAATACTTCTTTCATTATCTAAATGAGTCTAACTAAAAGCTTGAGTTTTGTTTAAAAATAATAAAGTTTGAGTTTGACTTGTTTAGCTCGTTTATAGTTAAATTATTCATGAAATTTTTCTATTACTTTTTAATTTTATCAATTTAGTACTTAATAAATATTTTAATATTGTATGATAATCTATAAAAAAAAAGAGAGAGATATGCATGTGATATGTGAAATTCAAGATTTATTGACTGCTACAAAAAAGAAACTTCAAATACTTCACCAAAACATCATAAAAACATGTCCTTGTCAAATACAATTTAAGCTTGATCATTACAAAAGCATGAGTCCAAATATACAATTTAAGTTTAATCATTACAAAAGTATGAGTCCAAAAAAACATGACCACCATTTATTTATTGAGATATCTAGTCCAATGCTAGCAGAGCAACTTCACCCAATAAAAAATCTGCAACAACCTAAAGACCACGACACATATACAAGCTATTCACGAGCCGTTTAATATCCAACTTGTAAGACTTGAGATTGACTCATGTAAATAATCGAGTTCAATCTCAAGTTTGGGTTTGACTCATTTAATTAAAGAAACGAACTTGATCAAGCATTTAACGAGCCAAGCCCGAATAATTCACGAATAGCTCAACTCATTTACACCCCTACATGTGAGTGATCAAGTTGTGTGCATGAAAATGAAACGTATAGTAATATACCTTATTGCCCCGTGGGGTGTATTTGACGGCAACCAGATCTTTGATGTCTTTGTATCTCATGAGCCTTACCTTTGCGTGATACTCATCCCGTATATCTTTCATTGAGTGATAATTCTCCATGTCTTTCTTTTTTTTTCTTGTGTTCGCAGATACTGAAATAGAAAACGTATCTCGTGGGCAGGGCCGACCCTAGCATCAAGATACTAAAGCTAGGGCGTTAGGCCTTCATTTATTTTGGTTAATTTAGGCCCATGAATTTAGGTCCATAATTATTTTGGTTATTTAAATTTAATAAAAAAATTAATTTAAAATCCTAAACCATGGTCAGCCATGGTCATGAGGATGGAGACACACCAAGTGTTGGTGTGGTACTCCACTGTGGAATCTCTTAATAGACATTTTCAAAATCAAGATAATCAAAATCCAAATAGGATGATTCTACCTCTAATGGACAATAATTACGAGATGCCAATTCATTATACCAAAGAAGCTCTTTTTAGGATAATTTCCTATGAAGAGCTTAAGTCTAAAGCGGACTCTTTAGACTTCTGGCTCTTGGTCAAGGGGAGGAGGATGCCCCATGTCAACTCTATGTGGGAGTTATATAAGGGAAAGGAAACTACGCCAAATAAGAGAGCTCATCCGTGTGTGAGTGACACAAGTGACATTGAAACATCCAAAAAAGAAAAGAATACAAAGATGGAAGAGAACTTAGGCAACATTTCCATAGTTGTCACAGAGATAAAGCAAAAAATAATAATGCATAATCAATTTATGCATGAGTTTACGCTTTCTCTCATGCCAGCCTCCTCCTACCTATCAACTTTACACTGGAAAAATTTTGATTTGTGTGTTTCAGAGCAGGATATATTGAAGAAGATGTATGCTGATTTAGAACTCAAGAAGGAACAAATTGAGAAACTAATAAAGCAAATTTCATTGGCTTTGCATCAAGGAGGGACTGAGCAAGATTAAAGGCATGTTTGATTTCTGTTTTTTAAAACTGTTTTTGGTTTTTAAAAATTAGAAAACAAAAAAACTTGTGTAGGGCTGCCCCCTTAGGTATAATGGTTTTATCACCTTATTTCTTTAAGGATTATGTCCCCTACTTTAGTGATTATGTCCCCTGGTCAGTATTATATATCATTGTTGATCATGGTTATTCATTCAAACAAAAAAAATCTTAAACCGTAAATAATAAATTTTTTTACATATGGTTGCATCTACACACACAAAAAAAATTACATCAACCATAATAATTACGCTTTAAAAATATAGAAATTTATAACAAAAATAAAATTTAAATAAAAATATGATTTTTAGAAATTATTATTATTAGTTTTAAAAAATGCCTTGGCTCGAATTTCATTTTAGGCAAAAATTTAAGTTGGGCCGGCCCTGCCCTGTGGATTACGTATTGCCTTCACTTAGTGTGTATTAAAAAAGCTTTTTACATGAATAAAGGATAAAGGATGCATACCTAAGAAATACAACTAAAGCTAGTTCATTTTCACCTTGAATTGAATTTGATCTAAAGGATGTGATAGTTGTATGCACATGACACATACTAAACCCCTTTGCTTCCAACTATCGATTCAAAAAGATAACGACGTATGTTTAAGTCGTTTTCACATTTATCTCAATTGTAATGTTATTTAAATGTAAATGCTATCGTGACTGTAAATTTAAAATGCCGTTCTTTAAATTTAAATGCTACCATAAAATTGGTTTTCATCCAATACAGAATGATATAATATATAATATATTTTTCTAACAGATAATATATAACATTTTTTAATTCATATTTTTAAATTCCAAAGTTTTAACCTATACTATATACTTTGACACGCATGTTTTAAAATAGTGTGTGAATTACAACCAGATGTCTAGATTATATGCTAGGGAAATGCTTAATATAGCGAAAGAAACCATAGCAAATGATGCGGCATTTATGGTGCAAGTTATTTCGGCTTATTTTCTGCCAAATGCGGATAAAACAAAACAATAAATACTCAAGTCGGTACCTAACAAAAATCATGGAGACCAATATAGTCACTGAAAAATAAAAAATTACAATTTAGTTCTTAAAAATCTCAAATGTGAGTAAAATTAATCATTGATAGGGACTAAAATATCTATAAAAATTATCCTAAAAAAGACTAATTTGACCCACATTTGAGATTTTTAATGACCAAATTGGTATTTTTTATTTTTGATGGACTAAATTGGTCTCCGTAATTTTTGTCAGGGACCAATTTAGTCACTAAAAAATACCAATTTAATCCTTAAGAATCTCAAATGTGAGTCAAATTAGTCCCTGATAAGGACTAAAATATTCCTAAAAATTATCTTAAAAAAGACTAATTTGACCCACATTTGAGATTTTTAAGAACCAAATTGGTATTTTTCATTTTTGATGGACTAAATTGGTCTCCATAATTTTTATCGGAAATCAATTTGAGTATTTATTCTAAAACAAACTTCTTGTTTTTTTAAAAGTCCGCAAGATTTCGTTTTCTCAGCAAAATATTTGATTAATCACTTTCTCTTGATTTTAAAAGTTCGCCACGTATATCATTCGCGATGTTTGGGATAAAAAGGATTATAGCACTGCTCTATATGCTATTACTGAAGGGGGGAGGAAAAATGTCTACATGTTTTCTGAGCCTTAAACACTTAAATTTATGTAGGAAATGTCATATATCAGTCCCTTTATTTGTCAATCCTCTTCGATGCTTGGAAAGAGCTTTAGGACCAGTTTGATGGTCAGCATAAAAGAAACACTACGTGATAAACTATATCTTATCGTGTCATAATCTATTGTTTTGTGTTCTATTTTTTTCATCTAGTTAAAATTTTAACCAGAGGTAGGGCTATGATGGGATTAAAAATTTGTTTCCGCATTCATCGTTATAAAAAAAGTAATTTAAAATATAATAAATACACAGGAGTAACCACAAACTAATAAAGACATTTGAAGCACGAACACTTGTAAAATTTCTCACGGTAACAATTTGACGATTCCATTTTGAGCAAATTGAGTTTAAATATTATCTTGTAAAGTAAATCATCTATGACTTCTATAACTATTAATAAAGACAATACTCAATTTTGATTTCCACAAATTTTTTCTATCTATACCTTGACTCTACATAAACTAATTGTACTGTTGAAATTCAAGAATGCTTTATTAGTAATTTTGCCCATGGTTTAAATTACCAAGAGTCTTTTGATGTACCTTATTTTTTATTAAAAAAAAGGATATATCCCCTCTTATGGCTTACTTAATAACCACCGGATATGGCAAAATTATGATTTACTTAACCATCAGATAAAATCCCTTCAATTTAGTAAGTTTATCTAACAAAATGGATTAAATATTAAGTTTTTAAAAAACGGTTTTTTAAACGTGTACAATCTTGCACGGGTTAAGACTTATCAATTATCTTAATTTTTTTCTTATTAATTACCCATTTTCCTATTTATTTGATGTATATAATCTTTCTGTTCCCACCAAATAAGAAAATAATTAATTAATAAGAAAAAAAGTCTCTAATTAATGATTCTTAACCTATGCAAGATTGTACACGTTAAAAAAATTGTTTCACTTAGCCTAAAAATAGTTTCTAAAAAAACTACAAGAAAAATAAAAATTGAGGATAGATAGGCACGCCAGACCCAGTGCCGTCTTTCGGGGTTTTTTTTTTTGTGAGCAACAAGGGCCTAGGCCCCCTGAAAAGATAAGCAAGTGAAACTAAAAACCTCTACCCGCACAATCCGACCTAACAGCGTCCACAAGAAAAACGGGAATACAACTAAAAAAACCCACTACATAAGTCTAGTCTTAGCCCAAACTTTGCAAAAACCATCCGCCACTTAATTAGCTTTCATGTGAATATGAGAAATGAAAACATCACCAAAAGAGGACATAAGATCCTAAATTTCTGTCACCGTCCGCCATTTGACCCAATACCGTCTTTCCACTAGTAACTATAAATTTTATGTTTGATTATTATTATTATTGGTTTTCCCGATCGATTCTATAGACACTCAAATTTAACGATATAGAACCTAAGCCTGACTATTTTTTCATCAAAAAAAAAACTGACTCTTTTTTTTTTATTAAGGGAAGGGATCTGACTCTTTTTTATTCTTCAAAACAAAAATAAATCACATCTGCATACGAAGAGTAATTACAGGATAAGCAATTCATGTTTCAATTAGGCAATTAAAAATTAATTTTTTGTCTGGAACTCTCAATATCTGAAAATTAAATTGAATCCCGATTCCTTTGATAAGCAATTCAGGGAAAGACTCCTATCGATAATATAAGCTTTAGAAAAAAATTATGTTTGTGTTTTCAGCTTCTTTGATAGAGTTTTGTCGCTTCGAACCCTCAAAGTGGTTGGAGAAGAATGCTCTGATAAAAAAAAAGTGCATAGTCAAAAAAGCCAAAGGTAAAAGGATGGACCACGATCTGCTGCTGTCAAATTTAACTGCAGTCAGTCACTGCAGTTAATATATATATCAGCCATTAGATTTTCTACCATTAAATCATAGCCATTGATTCATTTCAAATAAAAAAAATAGAAACAAAATATGAGTGGAGAGAGAGAGACTGGAGTGACTGCAGGAGATTTAAATCCGTAAAAAGATTGAGAATTTTTCAAATTTACCTTTTCTTTTAGAAGAGGCTGCTGGTGGCTTTAGAGTAAAGCTGTCAAAATGGGCTCAACCTGATGGGCAGACCCGATTAGCCTGATGTAGAAGGTGGGCCGGGCTAGCAAAACAAGAGACCAAAATCATTTTGGCCCAACTCGACCCGGCCCAGCTAGAAAATTGACTGGACCGATAAGGGTTAACCTGTGATGGGCTGGGCCAGCTCGCTAGCCCGACCAGTGTCAGTATAAATAGTTATACTTTCTTGACCAAAAAAAGTAGTTCTACTTTGGTACCTAATTAACATCCAGTAAGATTAATCTTTAAATTAGTTGTAGTGTTGGATGCCGAAACCAACACAAGATCAGACGTTCAGTTGTTGCATAAGGTAGCGTACGATGTTCACATGAAAACCAAATATATCACACAATTGATCATTTGCTACATATAATAGTCCAAATTAACTTAGTTCATACAAACGCAGCCGGAGAACAAATTTCACTACCAACTACTCTAGTTAATGAAAACCAATATATATATTCCATAAAAAACCAATATAAATATAGCAATACGATGTAAATATAGTAATACGTAGTAGGTTGTGCTATTATTTAGACGTTGTAGGTTGGGCTACTTATAAATTATAATTTCCTAAGATATTAGGCTCTTGCCTAACGTGAATGTCAACAATTACGTGAAGAGTTTTTATTCCAAAAAAGTGATTAAAACAACAATTTTTTTAATTTAAAAAATGATAATTTAAAAGATATTGGCCCTGGGCAAGCCCGTTTTGCCCGTAGCCCGTAGTGGGCTGGGTTGGGCTAGTAAATTGATGGCCCAAACTAAACTTGGCCCAACCCAACCCAGTCCGAAAATGTCTTGGCTGCAATGGGCTAGCCCAAATAGGTCGGATCGGCCCGAATTGACACTTCTACTTTGGAGTACTTATATGCATGTTTTGGAGGCACTTTTCCAAAGGTTTCTGGAAAGAAAAATAGTATTTGTTCCACCATTAATTCATGAAAGTATTTCGAACAATAGAAAGATGGCTCAAACAATATAGGGATAAGTCGAGGTAGGTCTTGATCCAAGCCATCCAGGAGTTTGGAAAGGTAAGAGAAAGTCTTAACATCCTTTAAGGTACAAGACCTAGATAAGTATCTAAAAGGAGCAAAAGGTATTAATTGAACCAAACCTAATTGGCGAGCCACAAATTGAGTTCTTTTTCTGAAAAGTTGGATTGAAGTATACGGAGTTTGCAAAAGGCTGCTAAATGAGAAGCCTCTCGCTCGAAGGAATCTCTTCGAACAAAAAGGCGAGCCACTTTGGTTTCATATTTATTTAATTTTTTATATTACTGAGAGTATGTTTTATACTTTTATTCTCTTTATCATGTTCAACTTTTATTTAAGGTTATTTTTATGATTTCACAAACATACATTTTTTATTTTCTCTCACATTCTATCGAGTCAAACAAGAAAAGATAAAGTTTTAACATTTATTTCTTTTCACTTTCTCTTCTACCAAACAGCAAAAAATCATCACATGTTATCTTTCTTTTCTTCTACTTTCTTTCATTTCCTTTCACTTTCTTTACTAAAACCATACAAAGCACCAGGTCTACTAGTTGAGATAATGTGTGTATTAAAAATCTTTGAAGAAGAGATCTCCAAAATATTGAACTAAAACATTCTTTTATAAATGCATTTGCGCCTCTCTTTGCGTGCATCTTAGTCTATATCGACCTCCAACTCCATCGACCCAACCACCTACATAGCCAATACCAATAAGATTTGAACCACCCTTTCAACCTTCATCACAGGAACTTCCACTGCGAGCCACAGTTCTCCATCGCGTCTTCACCAGTCCTAAGACGTGAAACACAGTCTCTCTATCGTGCTTCATCGCCTCGGGGTCTTACTGCCTCACCGAAACCACGAGCCTCCAACCGCCACCGCGTGAAGCTCGTTGTGTTGGCTCCTCCAACTGCCCCCAGCCATCGTATGTTAGCCATCAATATGTTATTGGAACTTGGTTATCACTTTGCAAGGAGGAAGCGAAGAACAATAGTCGGTGGTTTGCAGCTTGAACGGCGCGAGACGATGGGAAAGTGGTTAGAGTTGTTGAAATGAATCTGATTGTATTTTGTTTTTTTTTCCTTAACTAGCTAAGAGAACTCGTGCAAAAAAAATGAAACTTACTGTTAACAAAATTAGAGACCATATATAGAGAAGGTAGGAGAAGAAGAGAAGAAGGAAAGGGAAAAGAGGCCCTTAGGGTTCCAATGATATAACGATGCAAAAGTCTAAACAATACAATGCTTAAAGTAGAATATATAATAGAATACTAAAAGACTATACTGCTCTTATAAACTAATATTATCTAATATCCCTCCTCAAACTCACGATGCATTAACAGAAAACATTGAGAGTTTGTCAATCAAAAAACGAAAACGCTTAATAGAATGAGATTTAGTGAACAAGTCAGCAATCTTCATAGAGGAAGAGACAAAAGGCAAAGAAATGGTGCCATGTTGGAGATAATGGCGAGTGAGGTGACAGTCAATCTTAATATGCTTGGTGCGTTGATGAAACACCGAGTTGTGGGCAATTTGAATAGCACTCTTGTTATCACAGTACATAGGAGTTAGTCCAGAAAGAGATACACCCATATCAGAAATTAACCAACGTAACCAAACTATTTCTGAAGTGGTGTCCGCCATAGCACGATACTCAGCTTCTGTAGAAGAGCGGGAAACAACTTCTTGCCTCTTGCTCCTCCAAGAAATAAGAGAATCTCTTAGAAAGATACAAAACCTTGTGGTAGACTTGCGATCAGTGGGGTCACCAGCTCAGTCAGTATCAGAGTAAGCACACAACTCTAAAGAAGAGGATGAGGGAAAGAGAAGACTCTGAAACTGAGTGCCCCGAAGATAACGAAAAATGTGAAGAACAGCTGCCCAGTGCACTGTAGTAGGGGAAACAACAAACTGACTGACAGTATGCACTGCATAAGCAATATCAGGTCTAGTAATAGTAAGGTACACCAAGCTGCCAACTAGTGTCCGATACAAAGTGGGATTTGGTAGAGGAACACCATCAGACAACACATATTTAGCATTAAGCTCAATAGGAGTGTCTGTTGCTCGAGTATCAGAGAGACGAGTTTGTTCAAGAATGTTGCCAATGTACTTAGACTGGGAGAGAAAATAACCTCTAGAAGAGTAGGCAACTTCAATCCCTAAGAAATAGCGAAGATGACCTAAATCTTTCATCTCAAACTGCTTGGCCAACTGTAATTTCAACTCAGAAATACCATCAACATCATCCCCTGTAACAATCATGTCATCAACATATAAAGAGAGTATAACACGACCATGAGAAGTAGACTTGAGAAACAAAGCAGAATCATGATCACTGGGATGGACGCCGAGAGAGGCAATCACAGTGGAGAACTTTTCAAACCAAGCTCTAGGAGCTTGTTTAAGACCATAGAGAGTCTTCTTTAACTTACAAACTTTCCCTTGATAATGAGAAACACCTGGTGGAGGAACCATATAAACCTCTTCTTGAAGATCACCATTTAGGAATGCATTTTTAACATCTAACTGAGAAATATGCCATTGGCGAACAGATGCAACTGCAATGAGAGTACGAATAGTAGTCATTTTGGTCACAGGAGCAAAAATTTCTTCATAATCGATACCATATTCTTGAGAGAACCCTTTAGCAACAAGACGGGCTTTGTATGCTCAACTGACCCATCAGACTTGGTTTTGATCTTGCGTACCCAACGAGACCCAATAACATGTTTTCCTGGTGGAAAAGGTACTAAGTCCCAAGTGTCTGCCTTGTGTAAAGCAAAAAGTTCCTTTGTCATAGCCTGCTACCAAAGGGGATCAAGACTAGCCTCTTTATAGGAAGAAGGCTTAGACAAACTATGAATAGTGGTTAGGAAAGAAGCAAAAGAAGTGGAATAAGTGGAGTAAACATAATCTGGTAATTTAGTGGACTTACGATCACGTAGAGGATACCGAGGAGGAGGAGGAGTAGCTGTAGGATCAACAATCGCATGAGGTTCTTGGGAAGCCATGGGGACAGAGGGAACATCTGGATCTGTAGAAGGACTAGTGTCAACCCTGCAATTCTCAACACCAGAGTCAGTGGAACTATCAATATCCATGGCAAAAGGATCAATACGGGTGAGTTCAGACCCAGTAGGATTATGAGAATCAGAGGAAAAAGAATAAAATTGTATGTGCTCAAGAAACACAACATGACGGGAAACATAAAGTTTTTGACTTATCGGGTCATAACAACGATAACCCTTCTGACTATCCCCATAACCAAGAAAAACACATATTGCAGAACGAGAAGATAATTTACTACGTTCTACATGTGGACAAAGAACAAAACAGGTGGAACCAAAGACCTTCAGAGATAAATAATCAGGAACACAACCATACAACTTTTCAAAGGGAGACAAACCTGAGGTAACAGATGATGGAATTCTGTTAATAGCATGGACAACAATAAGAACAGTTTCACCCTGAAACTCACTTGGAATTGAAGCAAACAACAAAAGGGAACAAGCAGTTTCAATAATATGACGATGTTTCCTTTCAGCAACTCCATTCTGTTCAGCAGTGTCAGTGCAAGAAGTCTGGTGAAGAGTATCATCAGAAGCAAGTAACTCAGAGAATTTATTAGAGGTATATTCACCACCTAGATCATATCGAAAGCACTTGACAACAACATTATGTTGAGTTTTAACTAAAGCACGAAACATTTGATAAATGCCAAAGAACTCAGAACGACGTTTCATAAGATAAACCCAACAATAACGAGTATAATCATCAATAAACGAGACATAATATCTAGATCCACCTTTGGTAAGAACCGGTGATGGACCCCATACATCAGAATGAACTAAGTCAAAGGGTGCACTCGAAATGGTAAAGCAGAAAATTTAGCAAGTTTACAACCACAACAATCATAAATATCATGAGGTTGCAATTTCCTAGAGCTCCTGTAGAAACTAAGTATTTTAAATGAGAAGAGGAAACATGACCAAGACGAGTGTCATAAATAAAAATTAGAAGAGGATGAACTCAACCGAAAAGATAATAGGTCAACACTAGAAGCTGCAACATCTGGAACCTTCAACTCATCCAAGATATAAAGTTCCCCATGCCTACGTCTTGTCCCAATCATCCTCTTGGATTGCGGATCCTGCACATAACAAGCATTGGAAGTAAAAAATACCAAGAAACTAGAATCAGACAATTGACTAACAGAAACAAGATTCATAGTGAGGTTAGGAATGTAGTAAACATTTAAAAGTAATAAATGGGGTGTGCAAATAGATCCTATGCCTGCTAATGGCATGGGAGTGCTATCAGCTGTCATCATTGGCACAGAAGCAAGATGTAAGAATGCAAATGATGTACGATCCGATGACATATGATGAGAAGCTCCAGAGTCAAGAATCCATATAGAGGAAGATATACCCGATGAGCCAGAAGATGACAAACCTATATTTGAGGAGACAGACATAGTCATTGCTACTATTATCACAAACCCAAGAGACCAACAAGCACAAATAATGAAGAGAGGAGAGAACAAAATACAAATACCAATATGATGATAGGACAATCTTAGAGAACCAAGACATCTCAAGAGAACAAAGGACCCCAATAGCAACAAATGGGGCACTGCCAAAATTGAGCGTATGCCAAAGCTCACCAATAAAATTGGCAACTTCTCCCACCAAGTTAAATCCTCCCACCGAAACAAAATAAGGAAGCAACCAGAATTACAACGCCGGAACAGAGGCGAACCCTTTTGTTTTGAATAAATCAACACTGTCCAACGAAATAACTAAGCAGATTCTCAGCCGGATTTTGCCGAATAGCTAAACAATAACACCTGCTCCTAATAAAAGAAACCGGACCAAAAAAAAAAATCCCTTTTGCTTGAAATGAAACAACGCTGCAGTACCAAGGTATAAGAAAGCAAAGACTTCAAATATTGACCCACCAATTGGAACAGCCAAAAAGAAAAGTCAAATGCTTATTTAATTGCAAAGCTTGAAACGAAGCAAGCAAGCCCCACTAATTCTGAAACAAGACGAAATCTTCCCTTTCAAAACTGACGACATGAAAATCAACGAACGGAGGGTATGCAAACTCATCTATCTGTATTTTTTTTTTAAACGCAGAAGCACAAGAAGATGCTAACAGAATCAACCTAGTTCTTTGATACCATGTTAACAAAGTTAGAGACCATATATAGAGAAGGTAGGAGAAAAAGAGAAGAAGGAAAGGGAAAAGAGGCCCTTAGGGTTCCAATAATATAATGATGTAAAAGTCTAAACAATACGATGCTTAAAGTAAAATATATAGTAGAATACTAAAAGACTATACTACTCTTATAAACTAATATTATCTAATACTTACAATGTAATTAAGTTTTTGGAGAGTAGTTAAGTTTTTTTTTTTTGTAGAAAACTAGTATGTAACTCGTGCCATGTACGGGAACATTTTGCAAATTTAGCTTTAAAAAATGATTATTTTAAATAATGTAATATAATAAATATTATGGTAATAATTATTAAATATTGGGGATGTTATAAGGAACCTAATGTACTATACGTAAACAAACTAATATCAATTGAGTAGCGTACAAAAAATGGGAAGGTACATACAAACGAATCGAATTCGATAAGAAATACTTTATTTAATTGATGATAATAAAGGATTATCAACTAATTTATGGGAAGTATAAAAGAATAGCAAATTATTATATATTGTTATAAAAATGAATTTATAAATAACAAATGCATGGGAAGTATAAGAAACAAAAGACAAACAATATATACAAATATTTTAATTAAGAAAGTAAAAAATCACAATTTATTTGTGTATATTAAAATATGATAAACTTAGAATATATATTAATATGAATTTAACAATATACTTTAGAAGTTTTTTTTTTGGTTACATTAAGCGATAATATATTTGATAATTTTTTTTTTATGTTTATGAAGTATAATTGATATGAAATATATATGATTTATGTAATTTTAATTTAATGATTGTTGATTTTTTTTTTTGGTCTACTACATAGATTTGATATGAAATCTATATAAATTATAGTTTGTTAAGAAATGTTTTGAAACAAAAAGGCTTAATTACATATTTGGTCCCCCTATTTTTTCAAATCCATGATTTTGGTTCCTTATTTTATTTGTCACAAATTTGGTCCCCATACTTTTTATTTTTCACTAACTCTCCCATACTTTTAATTACACTTTTGGTCCCCAAAATTGTGATTTGCTTGCACTTTTTAATTACTTTGGTTGCTAGTATAGCTAATAGCTAAATTATATATTCCCTGTTAAGGAAATCCTTTTCATTGATTTTAAACTATACAAACTCGATTTATAAAGATTTTATAAAGATTTTATATTTAATATTAATATAAGGGTAACTCTCATAAAAACGAAAAGTCACTTCTAGCCATGGAACTATCGATTTGTGAGGAAACACGGCCACTGCTCGTGAGCAAACGCACGGCGATTCCTGAACCTCGTGGAAGGTTGCATCTCACGGCAACGTGATTGTGTTTTTATTTTCTTCTTCTTCCAACTTATTCCTCTGCCTTAACTCCATCGTTATTAACCTTTGTTGTTCATTTATTCACATTTTGAACCAATCATTCGCAATGATTTATTTCGTAAATAAGGGTAGCAAGGCATCTCTACATCGAATGCTCCAATCGGTTGGTAATTATTGTTCTTATAATTTCACAAGATTTTAAATGTCCGATATTACTCTTCATTGGCGAAATTTCATCTAATATATGTTTGCAATCCAGGGTGATCTTATGCAATAATATGTCAATGTTTCTATTGTTTTAACAAATGGAAAAAAGATTTCAAAACTAATAATTTCAGAGACAATATTTGGTTCATCTTTACATCTTTTGACATTTAATAGCCTCTTAATGTTAATATTGCACCAGGATTTATTTGATATTTGCCATTTTTTAATTCACAAAACCAATATTCTAAACGCATCAGGATTTTAATCAAAATATTCTTGATTTAACTATTTATGTTTATTAATACTGATTATATGTTACTAATTTATGTTTATTAATACCGATTCTATCTAACTTTCTTAATAGTTGTCAGTGATTCATCGAACAATCAAATAATTTTTGAAATATTTTTTTTGAAACTTAAACCATTATTTTATTGAACTTTACATATTTTCAAATTTAATATGCATTATTAGGCTATATTGATTATTTTTCAATAATCATACTTTTATTATGCTTTATTGAGTATCAACTGTTATGATATGTTTCCCTACTTTGTTCCTAAATTGTTTTACGTCAATCGTTATAACTCAAGACATTCCTATTAATATTACGATAAAACATAATAAATTAGACAGATAGAAACAAAAATACAATTCCTTAAAAAAAATGTCTAACATTGAATATCAAATGACAACCTAGTTAATAATGAAATTCAAAACATTACTTCAATACTGAAAAAAAATGTCTAACATTGAATATCAAATGACAACCTAGTTAATAATGAAATTCAAAACATTACTTCAATACTGAAAAATAACTCAAAACTAAATAAACAAACTAATTGTAATCGAAAATCAAAGCATTCCTTCATCTCCCACTTGTCAAAGATTCATTCTTTCTCTTTCTTTATGTCCTTCTTCATAAACTTTAAAATGGGTATTTCGCATTTATAGGAGACGATCTTCGTTAGGTACTCCACATGGAGATTCCGAGCTTAGATCAACTATTTCGCCAGTAATCCTATCAATGGATCGCTTGCTGTGATTCATCAAACTTCCCGATGAGGTCCTGCAATCAAAAAAACAATAAATTACCTAAGATAAAGTTCATATATTTGTGACAAAATAAAGTTGCTATTTTAAGGATATTGCCATAACCTGGGCAACATCATCAACAGATGAAGGATTTGTAACATAGGATAGTGTGTCGGCAGACATTGGCATTTGATGTGAACCCTTCATAGATGGTTATACATGTTAGAATTTAAATAGCATTTGGTATTTTGTTTTGTATTAATATAGTTGGATAATTGGAACTAACTTGAGGAATATTCAAATCTTTAAAGCTTTGTATGATGTCAGATCTACTGGTAACTCTTTTAACTACATATGAACTCTCAAATTTTGATCCAGACCCAGCATCACATCCAACTTTGAACAAATACTTCTTTCCAAGAAGATCACTCAACTCATTAGGCATCACGTATGAATCTCCCCTCTGGAATATGTCCAAGATTTGTTCAAAAAATAAGTTAGTCACTTGAATTGCCTTTCTTTGATAAGTAATTGAAACTCATAAATTGTCAAGTTGTTCATTTATTCATTTAGTACCTGATCAATAGTTTGCAGGAGCTTTGCACAACTCTGATTGAGCAAAATCTCAGCATCGCGGTCAAACATCACAAATGTGGCAGATGTTGCATTATCTTCAACGCGAAGCTTGAAGAAGTACCTATACAATAAACAGAAGATTAATAGGTATGAATTGTATAATTAGTAAATGTTTTATAGTTATTAAATCCAAAAATAGGTAGCAAAAATTATTACTTGGGTGTCACATCTTTGGCATGTGTTTTGCATCTCCCACAATAATATTCATCAGAATCTGGTGTCACTTTTTTCATGCAAATGTTACATGCTAGATAATACCATCTAACATCATCTTCAAAAGAAACAATAGTAGCCAGAACAACATAAGGCAAATCCTACAAATATTAAGAAATTTAATTAAATATTGCATAAAAATATATATTATTATGACATTATAATAACTAAATAAATTATATAAACCTCAGTAGACGTATTTTTCTCAGATGGTAGGTATGCTGTCTTCATAGCTTGAAGGGTAGCACTTTTGGTAAACTTGGTAAAGTCATCATCTTCACTAATCTTTACCCTATCTTGTAATTGGGTCAACCCCTTATTAGGGGTTTCAATTAGGCAGCCCATCGTTTGTTTAAAATCCATAACTTCAGGAATTTCTGGGTTAAACATTATTTTGGACCCAAAAGTGGTGTTAACACTTTTAATATCTAAAAACAAAGAAAATATGTCAGATAAACAAAACACATAACAAAGTTAACAGTTTTAGTAGAAATTGTCCAGAGTAAGATTTTGTTTATTACGATTCCATGTCTTCACTTTAGCAAACAATAAAACAACCACCATATTAGATGGTTCACCACTTGATATCAGTTTCTTCAACTCATCAACATATCCAGCAAACAACGTGACTTTGAATCGATACCTTTTGAAACGTTAAAACCAAAAAATAGAATTTAGTTAAAAATAAATAAAAATAAAACAAACTTGTAAAATGAGGTGTGTTTCTGTAGTTACCCTTCAATTTCAAGCCTCGTCTATAAGCTTGGACTTCTTTTGGTTCTTTACATATTCCTTTTCATTACTAACTCGTGAGGACTCCGATTATATCTCGCTTTTGAAATATTTAATTTGTCACATTCACTTTGTGGTAGTTTAGCATCATAAGAATGGTACTAAATTTTCCAAAAAGAATAATGCATGGGATAGTATCACTTACCAACTAAATAATTGCAATCAAATTCCGAGGAAAATCTCTCTTGAGGTGTGAACTTAAAAATAGCTTGTGGTACACACTTCATTGTTGTTTGACTACTTCAAGACTTTTCAAAACTCAATTTGTATGAGTTTTTAGTTGTCCCGTAGTCGCCTAACTTAAAAATCAATTTGAACTTAGAAATAAGATGCACATGCCTCTTTGCAATTGTTTGTCAAAGATGTATATAAGAGGCTCACTTAATGAAAACACCAATACGATCAATTCGTGATGGAAACACAAGTTAAGATTAATGGTTTGTTTCTATCAGAATACTACAATGAATAATATACAAACTAATGAAAGGACTAACCGTATTGTCCATAAGGACTAACTCTAAGCAAAACACTTTATCCTTATTATTAGTATTTGTATGAAACCATTTTCGCAAAATCCTAACCAATAGGCTTATCTGCCTGATCAATATCAACAATATCTGAGATCCGATCAAATTTAGGTGCCATGTTTGTAGTGGTGAATCTGATATTAAGGGTAAATGCTTTGAATGTTTGATGTGTATGGCAATTGACTACTGATGAATTTATAGACATAGTGCAAAATTAGGGTTTCGAAATTGATGCTCAGTTGTTTTTTATTTAGCCTCTCTATTTCTTGACAATAATTATTTTTGTCAACAATCATGATTTGATTATAAATTAAAACGTATGCAATAAATTTTGTACTACTACTGTCAACTGGCATGATGTTCATGTGCTTATTTGGATATTGTGAGTGGGAACTTTGGCAATCAAATATTACTTCGATTTGTTTTTTTTATTATAGGTTATTAATTCGAAATTATATTCACCTTGCAGGTTGGATATCAGACCGATTGTGGCAAGCTCATATTGTATGAAAAGCATAAAATCTTTAGACCTGCGATTGAGCCCAATTGTTGCAGGTCTTGGTAAATTAAATGTTAATTGGGAAGTTAAATATATAATTTGTAAAAATGTAGTATCGTTCTGAAATTTGTGATTGAAGTATAAATTCTTTAATTTGCGATTGAGTTATATATTAGCAAACTATGTAACCTGGCAAATAAATGTCAACGCAGTTTATCCAAATCAATAAGATCTTGTCAATCTTCGGTTATTTTAGGAATTATATAATTAATTGATTTAATTATGATTTTAATGCCTTATTTCACCAATTAAGATGGTTGACCATTCAAATTTCCATGTGTTTGTGAGGTTATTCAATATTTGGACAAATTATGGAAATAAAGTCGAGGCTTGATCCAAATCAATAACATTTGGTCAAACTTTGGTTATTTTAGGAATTATATAATTAATTGATTTAATTTTTATTTTAATGCCTTATTTCACCAATTAATACGGTTGACCATTCAAATTTCCATGTGTTTGTGAGTTTATTGAATCAATTGGACAGGTATGAAAATAGCTGATTTCACAAACGAAACTTGATTGTAAACGATGTGGCATCCGTTCCTATTAAAACCAATTAAACGATTACACGTGTAATTAAATCTATTTCCGAAGCTCCATATGCTGACACGTGTAATTAAAACAAATACACCTTATTCTAACAATTACTAACAACTAACATTTGTCTATAAAAATATTATTATTTTTTAATAATTGAATATTGCTTTATTATTGATATGGAAATTATGTCAACCCCGTCCAAAAAAAGAAAAAAAATTATGGCAACAGATATATGCATTTACTAATATTGCATGGAGCATTGATTTGCAATTCCGTTTCAAATTGATTTTAATTCCGTTTCAAATTAATTTACTTTTTTTATTTTTCAATAACTCTGATTATTGACTCAGCACGTCCATGTTGGCATATTTTAATTGACGTGTCTTTGTAGTTTCGTGTGCTGTCGACATTTGTTTAATTTCTCTTTTTAACTTATTCGCAATTGTATATAATAGAGATTGGTTTTTGTTGAGAAAACAGATGAATGAGCTTTTCCCACGTATGTTTAGTATAGTAAAATTTCTTATATAGATAAATTTAATTTAGTAATAATCACATGTAAAAAAGTATTGGATGTCATTTTAAAAACATTTTTGCAATGACATAACCAATGAACTCTTATTTTGTACTTGTTATTATCTTCTTTGGAAAAAAGTGCCGTTTTGGTTTTTAAAAGCTTGGGACTTTGCTTCTTCAAAGTTAAGTATTATCGGTTTAGTTCTAAAAGATGGAGACTTAAATGACTAATATCAGTTGTCTTAAAAAAGTAAACATCAATTTGATTCCTTAAAAACAGAAAATGAACACAAATTCAATTGTCACGTAAGTATTGTCGCACTGATTAAAAAAATGTAATATTCCCTCAAAAAAATATTTAATACCCCGAGGGCCGTCCCTAAGATTTTGGGTGTCCTGTGTGAATTTAGAAACTGACGTCTTACTAATATTTGAATATTATCCGTATTGCATTTTT
Organism: Calophaca sinica; assembly: GCA_037113605.1. Classification (NCBI taxonomy): domain Eukaryota; kingdom Viridiplantae; phylum Streptophyta; class Magnoliopsida; order Fabales; family Fabaceae; genus Calophaca; species Calophaca sinica. The sequence goes on from CM073731.1 coordinate 5,335,653, forward strand.
TGATACAAAACCATTAATAATCTATTCATAATGAAGGTTATTTAAAAAGTCATTTTCGATAGAATACAAAGCAATTATTTAATTTACTTTGTGACATAATAGATCGCAAATAAGATTTTAGCAATTTCAATTTAGAAAAACTTCTCTGAACAGATGTAACAATAACATGAATATTTAATATTATTGTATAGGTTGCAAATGCACTAGGAAAACAATAAAATGTCTTCAAAGAACTGAATGTCATAAAGCTTGATTTTGATTCAACTGTTAAAACCTCTTTAATGACTTTTAATTTTTTAAATAGAATTTCACCACCAAGATCATAAGAAATATTATGTTTTAGATAAGTTTCAACATGTTTGCAACATAATTTCAAGTCCTTAACAGAGAATGACACAAGTTTTTCAATACAAAAAAATGATCCACAAATTTCCTCATATGTGTTGTATTGCTCAAATCTTCTATTATGTGAGTCAGTTGCTTTGGATTCTTTGCTGTTTTTTTCTTTTCAGGTTGTTGATTCTTTGTTATTGTTACAATGTTTCCTCTGTTGATGGAGGAGGTGCAGAGGAGATGAGATACAAATGAACAATTAGCACAAAAAAAAGAGTTTAAACCATGGCAGAGACCTCCAAAAATGCACTAGAAATCAAAGTTGGGGTCTTACAAAAAGTGATTGGGTCGTAAAAAACTAGTAAAAATGGTTTATCAAAGGCTTAATACAAAGATTTACTAAGTTTAGGATCTCGAATTTAAAATAAAGTTGGACCCATAAGCTTTAATATATAAAACTTTTAATTATGTCAATTTTTTATTTTAATATTTATATATATAATAAGTAAAATTTTCATACTATTTAGTGCCCCCTAAAAAATAGAGCCCTAAACAGTCGCACCACCAAAACATACTTGGAGCCATTACTGAATACACCATACTTAAATTTTTTAATTAGTACATCATATTAAATATTTTAATTGTTTAAAAAAAGTATGAATTTTTTTTATACTCCTTTTATCTCAGATTAAGTTATGTTTAACAATTTTAATGTAATAAATATTTTATGTTAAATAGTTTTTTACTTTATTATTTAAACCAGTGTGATAAAAACAATTGTTAGCATTTGTCTCATTAATCCTTAAAAAAAACATTTGTCTTATTAATACTAATTTAGTCTATTAAATAAAAACAACTTAGTCCTAAAAATGAATATTAAAGGTTATTTTTCACCGATAAAGGACTAAATTAATATCACTTATTCTTAATGGATTATGGCGGTATCAAAATAGCCAATGAAGGTTTCTTAAAAAAAAAAAAAAATAGCCAACCAACGTTACTTTCGTTAATAAGGATTTGACTGATCTACTATTGTCACACATAGACTCATGCCACGTGACAGTTTCATATTCATTCTTTTCCTTCTAAAATGAAAAATATTTTTTTAATTCACATCATTTCATTAGTTAAGGCATATCAATCACTTAATGCTCATATCTAGAATTTTATCATTCAATCAAATTTGAATTATTCAAATTAAAAATGTAATAAATTAAAACATATCAATAAATTAATTATCATATCTGAAAAATTGTCATTCAATCAAAATATTATCTAAGTCATGTGATAACATAATAATCATTAATCTTTTTGCCTAAATCAATTTAATTTTTTAGTTATTATTTTAATTATATCAATCATTATTACCTCGTGTCAAACAATAATTTCCTAATATAGATTATTAATAACAGAGAAATGAATTCTTGCGCAGATATTTTAATCAGTATGGATCATCGGGGTGATTTTACGTGAACTATTGTAGACATCCCTTTCCCCTCCATCAGTCTTGCTTTACGGTTCTCATGTAATGAGATGTGTTACCTTTAGGCTTGTGTCGTAGTTCTTATATTATTTCCTTTATTTATATAAAAAAGTGTAAATCATTAATATATTCTCTTAAATTATTTACATATTTTTATTTATTAATTATATCAATTATCAGTCACTATTCATCATTATTTTACCATACAAATTTGATTACTTTTAATTTTATAATTTTTCATAATTGATTTATTTTACAATGCGCATCATAAAATTTAATAGAAAAATCATAACTATATAATGTTAAATTTTAATTTTTATAATTTTAAATTTCCAACATTCCATTGGAGTATAAATATTCGTAGCATTCCAGCATTCACATGATTGTTTATGTTTAATTATAATAAATACTAAATCAGCTTTTGTTCACATGATTGCTTAATAAGTATATCTCTCAAGAGCAATCAGCTTTTGTTCCGAGCCGGTCTATTCTGGATAATGTCCTTGTAGCTATTGAAACTATCCACCACATGAATTGTAAGGTTAATGGGAAGATAGGAGAGGTGGCTCTTAAGATCAATATTAGCAAAGCCTATGATAGGGTGGACTGGAATTTTCTGAAAGGAATGTTGCTGAAGCTGGGGTTTGATGAGAAGTGGGTGAAGTGGATCTCTATCTGCCTTGAAACTGTGAAATACTCTATACAACTCAATGGGGAGAGCGTGGGACAAGTTACACCAAGGAGAGGACTAAGATAAGGGGACCCACTGTCCCCTTACCTTTTCATTATCTGTGTGGAGGGGCTTACAACCCTCATTAAAAGAGCGGAGGCGAGGGGCGATTTACATGGAATAAAAGTGTGGGGGGAGCTCCTATCCTCACACACTTATTATTTGCTGACGATTGTTGTTTTTATTTTGCAGGGCTAATAGTCAGGAATGCAGGAAGCTAAAAGAGATTCTTGAGACTTACAAGCGAGCTTCAGGGCAAGCGATTAATATGCAAAAGTCAAAAATCTATTTTAGCAAGAATACTTCTCAGGAGAGCAGGCAAGAGATATCCAACATGCTTGAGGTCACTGAATGTTTGGGGACAAGAAAGTATTGGGGATTACCATCAATGATCGGGAGAAACAAGAAGGCGTTATTCAGTTTCTTGAGAGACAGGTTATGGAAGAGAATTCAAAATTGGTCGGGAAGACATCTTTCCAAAGCTGGGAGAGAGGTTCTCGTGAATTTAGTGGCTCAAGCAATACCCACATATTGCATGAGTGTCTTCCTAATTCCTACTTCACTAGGGGAGGAGTTTGAGGGGATGATCAATTCGTTTTGGTGGGGTTCAAATCGAGGATGTGGTAAAGGAATAAATTGGATGAGTTGAGAGAGGTTGTCAGTGAGAAAGGAGTTTGGAGGGATGGGTTTCCGTCACTTTCATGGCTTTAATCTGGCTATGCTAGGGAAGCAAGGTTGGAGAATGGCTACCAATAAAGATATCATTTGTTCAAGAGTCTTCAAAGCCAAATATTTCCCAAAGGGGGATTTTCTGGGGGCCCGGTTAGGCCATAACCCAAGTTATGTATGACGTGGTATCCACTCTTTCCAGGTACTGGTTAGATCAGGTGCAAGGTGGAAAATAGGGAACGAAAAAGATATCGAGGTGTGGGGTGCTCCGTGGCTGAGGAATTGTGAGGATCCTCATATGAAGAGTCCTATTATAAGGGGTATGGAAGGCTTGCGGGTTGAAGCTTTGATTGATCACACAACCAAGTCTTGGAAACAGGACATCCTTGCAGCGTGTTTTCTTCCAAATGAGTTGAGCATCATTAATAGTATCCCTATTGCTCATGCTGGAGGCGAGGACAAATTGATTTGGTCGAAATATAAATCAGGTGCTTATTCCGTGCGATCGGGCTACTATACGTTGATGGAAGAAATTGTGGATGGGTCACACTTGAAGGTTGATGGATCGTGGAAGAAGTTGTGGAGTGCAAAGGTCCCGCAAAAATATAAGCTCCTCTATTGGCGTGCAATGCGTAATGTGCTTCCCACGTGTCAGGATCTAAGTCGAAAAAGGGTGAATTGTTCATCAACGTGCCCACACTGTGAGGTCATGGATGAGAATACATGGTATGCTCTGTATTGGTGTCCGAAGGCAAAAGAATATTGGGAGGCTGGAGGACTTTGGGCGGTGATGCGTGATACCATCCAGAATGCTAAAGGCTTCTTTGAAGCATCTTGTGAACTAATAACGAAGATGACAGCAGCTCGGCTAAAAGAATTTTTCTGCTTACTTTGGTGCATATGGCATAGGAGGAATGACAAGGTGTGGAAGGGAGTGGAGCTCAATGTGCGCACAGTCGTGGAGATGTCAAAGGAATTCATGCATGGTTGGTGTAAGGTTAGGGAAGGCAAAGATGATAACTCTTGGCATATTTCAAGCAATTCGTACCTTATCTGGAAGAAGCCTACTCTGGGGTCTTTCAAATGCAACACGGACGCATCATTATTTGTTTCGGATGGTAGGTTTGGGGTTGGCTCTTTGTGTTCGTGATAGCAATGGAGCTTTCCACATGGCCAAAACAATGTGGTTCCCAGGGTCACCCACGCCGAAGGAAGCTGAAGCTATAGCATTACTAGAGGCCATCTAATGGGTGCAAGAGGAAGGATTCTCCAACATGTGCTTTGAGCTTGACTGTAAAGGAGTGGTGAATGATATCCTTAATGAGCAATTCTCTAATAATGAAGTTGGCTCCATCTTAGATAGGTGTAGAGAGCGCCTGAAGTTGTTACAAAACTATGAGGTTAGTTATGTTGTGAGACAAACAAACTTTGTTGCTCATAGCCTTGCTAGAGCATCTAGGCTTTATGCTAGCCACTAAGTGTTTAATTCAATCCCCTCATGTATTTCTGCTTTGATTATGAATGAAATGACTTAAGTTTGTTGCTTTAAAAAAAATGCTAAATCAATACGCATTTTTATTTTTTCCATCTTAAAGTTTGGATATTGTACACGATAGCTAAAAAACATAATTTATTCTAGGATTAATTTGTTGTTCAACATAGATAATTGATTATCTTTTTTTTCATATTATTTATTTTGAAGTTATCTTACTGTAATTTAGATTTATATACGATGAAAACCATAATTTGTTTTAGGATTAATTTGTTCTCCAAAATAGATAATTGATTATCTCTTTGTCATGTTACTTATTTTAAAGTTATCTTACTGTAATTTAGATAAATCATTCAATTGCTTAAAGATCAATTTTAGAGCCGTCAGGTCTCCCCCACTCTCTTCGACTCATCTTTTTCTCCTTCTTCATCCACCACCGGAGGGGGTGGTTTTTTGCCATTTTTGGCCTGAAATCACTCTTCTATACTGTTTTCTTTTTTCTTTTTATTTAAATAAGTGGTTTTCCACATAGATCTGGGTTTTTTTGTTGTGTTTTTCCTTTGATTTAGTCGTCTTAGTGTGGCGTTGTGTTGTTCGTCGTCTTGGTGCGACTTTTTTTTTGTTTTCCTGTCTTGTTACGGTGTTCATTTGGTTCAGATTGACAGATCAGCTTCGAACCATTACAGATCTAATGAAGACTTGGGCGTCAACATTGCAGATCCAGATGTATGGGTGTTCCGGTCACTTTGATTTTGTCATAATTGTAGGCAAATTGCCATTTTGTACTTTTAACCTGGGTGTTGTGAGTTTGTTGCAGATTCATCCTTTTCGATTTTTAGCGATATTGAATTTGTGATGTATTCGATGTATTTACCAATTTGAAAGAATGAATATCTTTTTAGTAAAAAAAAAAGATAAATCATTCAATTTTGTGTTTTATTTTTTTTTGTTTTGAAAATCATAATTGAGAAACTATATCTAAATATAAGGAAAATAGAACCGATATTTTATGTTTATTTATTATATTTTAAAATTGGAGTATACGTATAAATACATATATTCTCTACTTCATAATGAATTATCTATAATATTTTTTGATAAATTCAAATCTGCTAACACTTTTGTTGAAGAAAAAAAAGTCTTCAAATTTATTCTTATATGTTGGATACCTTTACAACCCATACAAATAACCTGTGCGAGCACGGGTAAATATACTAGTATTCTATAAGGATGTGCGCTCAAATTTTACTGTTGATGTGAGGACTTCGTTGGTAGGTAACATATAAGTATTTCTATAAGCGCTCATTGAGCATTAAGCCATTCCTTATCTTTGGTGAGTCCAGGACCAACTCACCTAAATTTATATATATATATATATATATATATATATATATATATATATAAAAGGTGATATCAAAATAAACCCAATTATTTTTAAGAGAAAAAAGATATTTCATACAAAAATAATAACCAATTCAGTGAACAACGTCATTTTTATGTTTTACATATACGCCATAAAATTTAATTGTATCAGAAAAGGATTTTTTTCCACACTAAAAAAAACTAACACACTTTTTTGAGTTAAAAAAACTAATATATTTTTATTGGGAAAAAAAAAGCTAATATATAAAAAAGAAAGTCGACGCAGTGGATTAAACAGGGCTTAAAATGTGCCACAGCCCAAGGAAAGCCCAATTTTCTTGTTCTATCCCTGCTTACTGTCCGATCTGAAGGTCGCTGTGTTGAAACGAAACCTGAAAGAAAGAGTGAATGATGGTAAAAGAAGAACCAGCAATGGCTACTGCAGCAGCAATGGCGAAGCCGAAGAAGACGGTGACGCGGCATTGAGAGCAGCCATCGATTCCGTTGCCGGAACCTCCAGCTATGTTGCTTCCTTCATGAATAGGCTTTATGCCACCAAACATAGTGATGATCTCGTTTAGGTCAAAACCCAACAGATTAAGCACTACCAACCCGCTAAATTTCTCATTTTCCTGCTTATATATGTGTATGCTGAAGTTGCTATTTCACATTCAATTTTTTTTTATAAATAAAATTAGGATTTTGGCCTTCACAATTACTATGATTAGCTATGCCCTCAAGTCCACAACAGAAAATACAGTTTCGATTACCAAATTCACATTTTTTTAAAAAGTGGAATTACAATTAAAATCAGTACATTCTTGGCTTAAGATTAGTTGCAATTCTTCCTTTGTCATACCTTTCAAAAGGTTGATTTTAGATAGTTTTGCTTGTTCATATTTTGCTTTTTTTTTTTTTTTTTTTTTTTAAGTTGGCTTTATTTAGTGTTGCTGGCAGTAAGTCACCAATCCCCTTTGTTCTTGAGCCAAGTTCATTTGATGAAAAACAACTATGAAACCACACATTGTAAGCTACTCAATAGTCAATGAACCTCCTTACACCATCAATAAACTTACCGTGGATTAACAGCAGCAACACCGAGACCTCCACCGTGTGAACCACCGAAACCTCGGCCCAGTACTATGAACCGTGTCCGGTGGTCAAGCCCATCCAACCCAGCCTCATTGTATTTCACCGTCTCCCTCCTTTCCCTGTCATTGAACCCGTCATCACCATCCTCCATCATCGAAGAACCCATGGCTAATTATCAATGGTGATATGAGTTCTGAGCTTCAGCTTTTAAACAGCTCAGAGAAGAAACTATTCGAGGTTTACGAACTATTCAAGCACTAACACAGTATTTTCATTATGGAGGATCCTTCAAGGGTTAGTTGGTCATCCTATCTGAAGCTAAGCTTTTTATTCTGAATCTCTTTCGCAAGCTTCGAACTTAACTCCCTCCTCAGATAATGCTGGCCCGATTTTCTTTCTTGTTTTAAGGGGGACAACAATTGCTATGGAATGGGCATGCCTTTAGCTTTCACAGCTTTCACAATTTCGACCTGTGCCATTTTGAACCCTATCTCCATTGCAATTGTCAATTACAGTGGAGACTTGGCCTGGTGCAAGATAGGAGACACTGCGTGGAAAGGTTATCAAGACGATGAAAGAGGTATATGTGTACTTTCTGCCCAGCCAGATATACAAATTTAATCAGAATCAGAAACGTTCGACTTTGACTTGGTGGAGTGTGGGGTAAGACATTTGGTTATGAAGAGGTTTGCATTTCAATCTGCAGCACAACAGACTTCAGTTTACAATGCAAGACTGCCAATGGAGCAAAGGCGGTCCCCTCCATTATGGGCTGTTGTTTACTAAGTTCAAGCAGGGGTTTTGGGGCTTAGTCAGAATCCTGTCCTTATGCTTTATGGTTATTATGAGGTAAGATTGATCTTTCCACTCAAGCATTCAATTTTAAGTTTGTTAATATATATATATTCCTGTAGTCTATAAAACTGAAGTGATGAATTTTTTAAAGCGGTATTATCAAAATTCACTTTTATTATCACTAAGAAGGTATTATTCATTCAAGTGTTAAAACCTTTACTAGTAAATAACTTAGTTATGAAAGATTTTTTTTCAAAGACATAAAATATGTACAAAAAGGTACAATTCAGTCAAAGACATAAAATCTATAAAGAGGATACAATATTGTGTTCGATAAAGATAATCAATGCTTGATTGTTACTACAAATATTGTTTCAATATGAAGACAGTGGTTAAATAAGATAACACTCAAATAGTGAGATATTACAAATTGAAACACTAAGAATCTCACAAGAATGACGCGAGAAGGCTTAAGAAATGTTGAAGAACTCGAATAGGGTTTATGCTATGTTTTAATTTTGTATCCTATGTTTCCGAAACCCTAGAGAGAGTTTAAATACTCCCAAAGCATTTTAGGAAATAATCTCAGCGATTGAAAATGGTGCATGAAGCTCTAAAGATGGTGCATGAACGAGCAGGGCTTTAACATCTAAGAGCTTGTTGTTTCGTCTTAATCAAAACTTTGACTCCAAGGTCGTGTTAAATTACAGATTCCTCCGTACTGATCTCCTCACTAGGCCTGCTTTCTTTTGCGAGTTGACCCCTTTTATTGCCTAATATTGTCCTTTGTTTGTTGCAGACTCGTCCTTCCATTTTAGAAATTGGAATGCCAACGCCTAAGCACTGAATTATTCAACGCCTAAGCGTCGGGTTTCTACAAAAAAAATAACAAAAATATGGTAAAAATTCAACTAGTAAAGAAAATGAAAAAACAAAAACTAGTAACTAAAACCCAAAATGGACCAAAAAAACTGAAAGTCTAAACCCAAAATGAACCCAAACAGTTGTTAATACAACAACCGCAAAAAATAAATAAACGGAAAACAAAAGAAACCTCACCAAGACAACCCATGAAACTAAGAAAATGCATTAATGAAGAAACATCTCCACCTAAAGTAAAAGTTATTAATACATAAAAGAAAATGTAGGTGCCAAGCTAAATTAGCGAGTGTACTCAAGCAATTAAATAAAACATTCAATAAGCAGACACAATTGTAAATCCTTTTATTTAACCCAGCAAATTAAAATTAGTTAATGAATTAAAGAAACTTACCAAATATAAACACAACTCCTGCTTTTTTGGGTACCGGGATGTGGTGATGATGGACATTGCATTTCCCCACACTCAACCGGCTAAGCTTCTAATGGCTTACTCATACTCACTGTTTTGGAGCAGAGGAGTAGGGCCCTATTTTAATTTATGCTTTTTATTTTTTTAATTATTGCATAACTTTTTTTTGGGGTGCCGGGATGTGGTGATGAGGGACATTGCCTCTCCCCACATTCAACCGGTTAAACTTCTTATGGCTTACTCTTGTTCTAAACTGTTTTACGCGAGTGATTAAGGCTTTTAACCCAATCCCCCGGTTACTAAGTATTAGATCATACTCTAAACTGTTTTACGCGAGTGATTAAGGCATTTAACCCAACCCCCCGGATACTAAGTATTAGAGAAGTGGAGTAGGGCCCCATTATGCTTTTGAATTTTTTTTTAAATCACATAAATATACTTTGGTAAATTAAAGCCGGAGAAAATGTTCAACAAAGGTAAATTTCAAAATTCGAAAGTACATATATTGCCAAAGTAACCATAAAAGGAAAACAAAAAGCCAACCCAAGAATGCTACCTAGTTGACAAGAGATACACTAACATATTTAACAAGGCACCCAAAGCATGAATTTGTACTCTTAACTTAAACTAAAAGTTCAATAGTTTCTAAACTAATACAAATTCATTTCATTTCATGGGCATCCAAAAACTCTCTAAATATCTCAATTACGCAACAAAGAAATAGATAAAGAAGTAAAGAAATGAATACTCCCCTATCTCTTTCTTTTGAGAGCAGTAGATAAAGTTTTGGCCTTGTTGACAACATTGATGATGTCTTCTGTACTTTGAAGAGAGGTGGTTGAGCTTTCTCTTCTATAGTAGACAGCTTGAGCCTCTTCTGTCAATTCCGTCGGTAGGTTCTTTAGGAACCACGGGTGGGACTTTATTTCCTCCATGGTGATTCTCTGCAATGTGATTACAATTGAGAGTGACAGGCATACTACTTTTAGCAAATAATTAGACAAATAAAAACTATAACATACTGCTTAGTAGCATGGCATATACATACTTTCGATGGATTTGCCACCAAAATGCGAGATATTAGATTTTTACACCCTTGTGATATATGAACGTTATTTGGAATCTTGTATTGAACGGCCATAATTCGCTGGATAAAAAGGTATGTAGTTAGAAATAATAAATGTGTGACGGATCTATCAACTACGGTTGTGAAATTAAAAAGCTAATTACTTTCACGGTTTTGCTGAGATTTTGAGGATCCTGTTGGTCCTCAAATGGCAATCCTCCCACAAGCATTGCATAAAGTATCACTCCACTGGACCATATATCTGCCAACTGAATAACCACAAAACAGAGGTGATTAATTAAGAAAATGAATAGCACTCACATAATAATGAGAAAACTTATCGAGCTAGTTTTGATCCTTTTAGAGCTAAATACATTCCCTCGCAGTTATTGAAACATATTCCTTCCTATTGTACTCTAACAAAGAAATATCACTTTGTGCACTTACTGAACAAATGAACCATTCCATCATAAATTGAATCTTTCAAAAAGAAATGTATTACCTTTCCATCATACTCTTGATTACAAGATAAAACCTCTGGTGCAATATAGCCTGGACTTCCAACCCTTGAATTCGGTCTCGAATGAAGTAGATATGACTTGAAAAATAAAGATTATAAAGATTATTAGAAGCAAAATAATGAAATATTATGCATTTATAGTTACTTATTTATATTTTAAACATTGATATTAAGACATTTTGCATCTAGTAATCACAAATTAAGCTCAAAATTGAACCTTAGAAAAGCCGAAATCACAAATTTTAAGACATTTTCCATCCAGTAAAATGTTCTCCAATTTCAGGTCTCTATGGCATATTTCCTGTAAAAGAAGGTAAAAAAATCATATTACTATCAACACATATCCAAACGAACAATCCAGTCTTGGAAAAATATTTCATTTACCATATTGTGACAAAAACTGAGTCCTGAAATGAGCTGCTGGAAGAAAAATCGACTCTGAAATTTTCAAAGGTCAAGACAGAAATGAGATACAATATACAAAAGCATTTGTTTATGAAACAATGCGGCCAAAAAATGACATGAACACTATAATTTGGTGCTCTGGCATTATATTTTTATAATCTAATCTAATATTATATTATACTTATCTATCCTATATAGGAAAAGAAACCCCACGTATTGCTTTGTTGCCATTTTGTTTTCCCACCCAGCTATTCTGCCTTCTCTCCACATAGATTTCTTTTCACACTATTTTTATTTTATTATTAAGCAATTCCATAACAGCTGTTTTATTATTATATTTTTTACGTCTATAATATGCCCAGTCACTTTTTCAGCCTATTATCTTCTTTCTCAAAATTTCTGCCGTCCGTCGTTTCCCCAGCAGCTTTGCAAGTTTCATAATATTGTTTTTTCTTGCTTTGAAAATCAGAAATAGATGAAGAATACTTCACATTTGCCCCGCAAAACTCAGAAAAAATACCCAGCAAGTTTCAAAATGTCCAGCTTTGAAACTCAAAATCGAAATACTCCACATTTGCAGCGAAACCATTTCTGAGTTTGCCCTTTTATTCCTTCTCAGCCGTTGAGGTGTTGGTGGTGGTGAGGCACTCGCAGATTGGCAAGCAGCTCCTTCTGTTTGGTGAGCTCATCTGATCTCTCAAAGTTGGTTTTTTATGTAAACTTGTTTCCTTTTCGTGTCTTCTCCCGCAATATTTGTTTCCCCTGTTTGGTTCCTAAGAAAATTCCCCCCCTCCCCTTTTTCCATGCCTTCCAGTTTCCATTCGAGGATTTCATCTGGTTTTGATGAATCCTTGAAATAAATCACACTAGAGTTTAATCTTGAATTGATAGAATTTTTACGCTCTTATTTGATAAGAACTTTACATATTTCCTATTATATTCTGAGTTATATATTGTTGTGTCTCCGTAACATATTTGCTATGTTTCTTGCACATACTGTGTTTCTCAGATATTTTCTGGGAAGTTGTTTCTCACACGATATGTTGTGTTCATGATTTCCATTTGCAGGAAAGGATGCAACTGAAAAAGGCAATTGCAGGAAAGGGTGCAAATATATTTTTTATATTGCTGGAGAACCCTTTTGCTTATGATGTGTGGTCTTATCTCCCGTAAGCTGTCTTCTTCCTTCCTCCCAATATCTGAGCAACTCTATGTTTCTTGCCTCTGTGTGTTGGTGTCACGCGCAAACAGAAGAGCTTTTCATTAGGAGGTTTCTTATTTTATGCTTTTAAATAGCTCTGATTGACACAGCATTATGTTTGTCATTTATCTTTTTTCTGTATTTAGCTCTGCTTCATGATTTCTTAATGTGAGAGTTTTCTTGCCTGTGTTGGTATTATGCGTAAAACAAAAGAGCACACAAAATGTATGTTTCCTGGTGATGTGGTGGTACAAAAATGTACATTAGAAGGTTACATGGCCATGATTTTATTTATAATAATTCATTCACGAATTTAGGCTTAGTGTCTTCATAGGCAAATGGGAGAATATCATTCCTAATCAGGTATTAGATACATAATCTAATCTTAATCAGATGCATAAAATCCTAATCAGATACCAAAAGATAATAAAAATCCCTAATCAGAGACATAATCAGCTGCATAATCTTAGGATTTTAGGATCATCAATTTAGGAGATAAGCAGATACATTTCTACCAACAAACTGTATCTGCTCATTTTCCTACATGAAAATTTAGGATCATAATTTTAAAGGGGAAAGAAAAAGAGGAGGGAATTATGGTATAAGACATGCTTTTTTGGGATTCTGGTGGGAAGTGCAACTTGGTGTTTTAACTATCAAAAACAAGAATCAGTATTGAGCTTGGATTCTGACTGACTACGTTGTAAAGTGTAGAAATTGTCTTGCCACATGGTTCACATTTTGGTTCTTATTTTTGAACCAGGGTTGGGAGGGTGTGTAAATGTTTAAACACAATTCTGTGTCATTTGTTTTGAATCGTATTAGGATAAGAAACTATTGGCTGCAAGCATGAAGAAGTATTTGAACCAATACTTGTGGATCTTGACGTTTAAGTAAGGAGTTCTTTCATAATTGAAGGATTGGTCCGCAAGCCGATGCAAATATCTTGGCTGAGATAGAAGAGGGATCATCTCATGAGATTATATAAAAGGCAATCCTTCGATTAAAGAAACTATTGATTGTACTTAGGTATATGATGATGAAAATCAGGTAAATATTTTTATTTTTTTTTATTGCAAAGGCAAGTAAAAAATGTTTCTAATCCTGAAGCCAGTAAGATCATAATCCATGTCAAATATTTATGTCTGCTAATACTCTTTGGTGAATGACAAATTTAATTTGTCATCTCTACCTCTCTTTATGCATTCTATTTCTAAATAATAGAATGGGACTTTTTATTTTTTTATGCATTCTATTTCTAATGTAATCGTGGTTGGTGTGCCGGCTGTGACATAGTGTGCTGCTGCTTCATCTGCTGGGTGAGACTTCTCTGCAATTTGTTTAGGTGACAGTGTTTTGTATCATGAATAAAGGTGCTTAACGTGTGTTTATTTATTTCTTTGTTATTTAAGGACATAAATTTTTATCATGTTCAGAGGTATTTCAATGAGCTCCTGCAGCAGTGTTGTAGATACTAGGAATTGGTCACTTATATGAATTGAGGAAATTTAAGTTTGTCTCATACTGTTTTATGGCAGGATTATATTGGTGAAGGCATTGACAATATTTATAAACCTTACAGGGGGCAGTGGGGAGGTTCTGGATTGTGGTCCCAACGATCATATATTTACAAACATAATAGTATTTGGCAATACGGTATAAAAATTGTGTTGCATGGGTGTAAGAAGCATCCCTTTCAATGATGTGTATTGCATGGATGATTAAATTAGTAAATAAAAATAAATACTGTAAGAAGCATCAGGTTGAGAATGAGAGCACAAACCACATCTTCACTTAATTTTCCACACCCGGAAACCAAGTCAAACAGATCTCCACGCGCATACTCCATCACAATTGCAATATGTGTTGGAGTCAACACCACCTGTAGAGTTTAAATTCCATATTAAACAAAAACCTGAACATAATACTATGTAAATAATGATTGATTAGAAGCATTAGAGAACATTTATAATAGAAGCCTAGCAAATATTTTTTACTACGATACAACACATACGTACCTCCTTGAACTGAATAATATTCGGATGACAAAGAGATCTATGGTTTATTATTTCCCTTGCCATCGTCTCATCTATCTGCAAAACAAAAAAACAAAAACATTTTATGAAAAAACAAAGGAAAAAAAAAACGTCTACAACCACAAGCCAAAACGTAAAGGCGTTTGAGTGATGCGTTTGAATAAAATGTCTAGTACCATACCTTGTGGCCCCGTGGGGTGTATTTGACGGCAAGCAAATCTTTGGTCTCTTTGTGGCGCATAAGTCTTACCACTGCGTGGTTCCCTTCCCTTATATCCTTTACTGGCAGATAATTCTCCATATTAATTCTACAGTGATTTCAGAGTATGAACTCTCACTTCTATTTTCTGTTTTTCTCTCTGATATTGATTGTTAGTTTCTCAGTGTGTGTGCTTGTTTTTATAGTGTGCTCTAATTTGTCTTATCATGATACGTCCCTATCTCGTGTTTTAGTTTTTAAATTGAAACATAATTTTATCCATATTTATTTTATCTGCAATTTGAATTGAAGCAAAATCAACTAAGAATTTAAATTTAAAATTTTTTAGATTATCTGCAATTTCTTTTCTCTTTTATATATAACTTATCTTTATTAACTAGATTTTGAATTCCAAATAAAGGGTAATCTTACTCCCAAACTTTCAAAATTGTCTCATCTTCTTTACTAGCTTTTTTTAATTTAATTCAATCTTCTTTACTAGCTGCATAACTCGTACCTTGTATATGATTATTATACATATTTATTTAATTTAATTTAATATTAACATTTTTATATAGAGCTATGGTGACCCCCCAATGGTGGAGTATTTTTCGGCATGCTCGCCTAGTTAATCTTCTTTCCTCCGTGTCAGACCATAATCCTAGTTAATCTTCTCATTATAGAACCTTCTATTAGTCCTCCTTTTCATAACGTTTTTGTTTTGAAAAAATTCCTGACTCCTCGAGGGAGGTCTTACAAAAGTCGTTGAAGGAAGCTGGACAAGTGATCGTGGGCTAAGTCCCATTGGTCAAAAGATGGAGATCCGAATACAAATTTTTTTACAAGAGTGCTTAGATTCGTAGAAAGATCAATCAGATTATCTCCTAAATACTATGTCTCCATCCCTATACAAAACTAATATTCAACCGTTAGATTAATCCAACGGCGCGACAGATTAAAAATTAAAAAAAAATAGTTTTTTAAAACTACTTTTTGTTTTTTGTTTTTTAGGAAAAGCTACTTTTTGTTTAAATTTTCTAAAAAACTACTGTTTATTTTTTAAATTTTTAATTGGTCGCGCCGTTAGATTAATCTGATGGTTGGGTATTAGTTTTGTAGAGGAATGGAGATATAGGGTTTATGAGATGATCCAAATCCAAAATGGTAGGATTCGGATCCTACCGAAACTTACTAACAATGAGGGCCTCTTTATTGAATCGCACATGAGGGCCTATACTAGTTGGCCTTGGATTAATGACACTTAATTTACATAAATTTCATTAACTTAAATAAGGGTATCATTGAAAATTGACATTTAATATATGTAAAAATTGATGCTTGTTTTTTATATTTTGGACAAAAAAAATTGGACTCATTTGTCTCTTATAATATAAGCCGGAGGGAGTATATGATTAGGTTTGAAAATTTTTTGAATAGTTTTTCAATTGAGTTAGTTATATTTTTAATCAATGTTATTTATTATTTATTATTTTTCATATTTAATTAAATTAGTTTGTTAAAGTAAAAGTGACGGTGCATATATGGGTATTTGATAGAGCTGACAAAACAGGTTACCCGGCCCGGATCGGGCCGGCACTGATCGGGCACGAGTTTTTTAGGGCCGGGTCAAAAAACCCAGGTTGAAATATGGGCTTATATTTGACTGCCCAAGCCCGGCCCTATGCAGGCTTTGCGGGCTTTTTTGGCTGGCCTGTGTATATTATTTTTATTTCCTAATCCGTTTTCCCCCTTTACCCTCCGTCAAACACACTGGAAAATAGGCCATGCTACCAGTTGCCTGAATGACACTGCACCAATGACGCGGAAACGATGAAAAATTGAGTAGACGCACTGTTAACGTTCCCGTGTCAGACAAATTTTGCTGCTAATTGTGACCAAGAGAAATACGAGCAACTAAATTGGCTGTTTCAGAAATGAATCAATCACAAAAAGTGTATTATAGCGTATTAAAATGCACCTGGAGTGTGGGTCTTTTTTTTTTTTTTACGTGGGTGTGTTTTTTTTCCAAAACAAAGCTTAATGGTTTTTGGGCTTTTTTAACTAGAGTTGATTGGGTCTTCTTTTTTTTTTTTTTTACGTAAGTTAACTGGTATGGGCCAAGTGAAGTGGCCAATGTTTTTAAGTTGATGCGGGCAGCCCGAAGCCCAACCGGGCTAGCCTGCTTCGAGTTCGGGTTTTATAAGGCCGGGTCAAAAAGCCCAGGTTACAAATGGGCTCAATTTTAGCTACCCAAACCCTATGATTTTTTGGGCTTTTTCTGACTGGGCCAGCCCATTTTTCCGGCTCTAGTATTTGAGTATCTAACGAGCAAGGAGAGTATTAAAATTGCTACTTAATATCTACACTAGAATGAATATAGTTATGCTCACAAAGAGAAAGGAATGAGTATAGTAACGATTTTTTTCTTCTAAATATAGGTATAAAGACGAATATGGTAATACTTTACTCAAGGACGGATCCAAAAGTATATTAAACGGAGGGCTGAACAAATTTAAGATATCATGCACATCGTTATTTTGTATCAAAATATATCAATAAATTTTAAATAAAGTAAAAAATATTATTAATAATTTAGAGTTTAAGGCTATCAATTTCAATAAGCGATTGAAGCAATAATAATATAAATTACTCAATTTCATGATTTTCACAAACAATTGGCGAGGTATACGAAATATGCAAAACAATAATAATAATCGAAATGCGGTGAATAAAGAGAGTAGGGATAAAGAAGAGTGCACCGAGGTTTATCCTGGTTCAGCCATCAACCATTTGTGGCCTACGTCCAGTCCCCAAGCAACGCTTAGGATTTTATTCCACTAGATAATCAGATATCACAATGTTCACGATTACAACCCACACCAATAGAGATACCTCACCCAACCTAAATCAAAGGGATACCTCACTCTTTTTTTTAAGCAAAAATTGGTGTGCAATAGCATCATTGTGACCACTGAAATCCCAACTATGTTGGCACCTCAGCAGGCACCAATCATCTGCAGCACCCCAAAAATTTTATTGAATAAAGAAAGAAAAAGAATCAGCAACAACAAGAGGGGACATAAACCAAAACCCTTGCCAAAACATTATTTAAACCTGTAATTTGGGAGTCCTACCCTATTTCTAAAAAAGTCACCTCTAACAAAATCTAGGATTGTGTTCCACCAGTGAAAACCATGAATATGTAAACCGTGAGAAGTAAGCCTATCTACACAATTATTGCCTTCACGATAAATATGAGAAGCTATAAAAACTATTTGTCTAGTTAATTCCAGACAGTTTTGCCAGCGGACTCTAACTGCCAAGGAACTAAATTAACAGATTTGAGAGCCAAAATAACGAGAGCAGAGTCACACTCTAACCAGATCAAAGGGATACCTCACTCACCCTTACAAGAAATGAACAAGGACAATAGAGAGATAACTCTCACATAGTGAGATAATACAAATTGAAGCACTAACGATCTCAACTTGACCCCTTTTATTGCCTAATATTTTCTTTTATTTGTTGCAGACTTGTCACTCCACTATAGAAATTGGTATGCTGATGCCTAAGCACTGACTCATTCAATGTGTTGGGTTTCTACAAAAGAAAAACAAATATATAAGTAATGTTCAATTAGTGAAGAAAAATAAAATAAAATTAGTGAATAAAACCCAAAAAAACTTAAACCTCAGACCAGACAAAACACTCCCAGACAAAGAAATGAATACCCACCTATCTGCTTCTTCTGAAAGAAGTAGGTAAAGTTTTGGCCTCGTTGACAATGTTGATGATATCTTCTGTACTTTGAAGAGAGGTGGTTGGGTTTTCTTTTCTGTAGTAGACAGCTTGAGCCTCTTCTGTCAATTCCTTCGGTAGGCTCTTTAAGAACCATGGGTGGGACTTTATTTCCTCCATGGTGATTCTCTGCAATGTAATTACAATGGAGAGTGACGACAGACTACTTTTAGCAAATAATTAGAAGAATAAAAACTATAACATACTGCTTAGTAGCATAGCATATACATACTTCCGATGGATTTGCCACGAAAATGCGAGATATTAGATTTCCACATCCTTGTGATATATGAACATCATTTGGAATCTTGTATTGAACAGCCATAATTTGCTGGATAAAAAGGTATGGAGTTAGAAATAATAAATATGTGACGGATCTATCAACTAAGGTTGTGTAAAGAAAAAGCAAATTACTTCTATGGTTTTGCGTAGATTTTGAGGATCCTGTTTGTCCTCAAATGGCAATTCTCCCACAAGCATTGCATAAAGTATCACTCCACTGGACCATATATCTGCCAACTGAATAACCACAAAACAGAATTGGTTAATTAAGAAATGAATAGCACTCACATATAATAAAAAGAAAACTTAAGCTAAATACATTCTAATGAATCCTCTTAGACATTTTAAGTTCCTTGCAGTTATTGAAACATGCTCCTTCCTATTGTACGCTAGCAAAGAAATATCACTTTGTGCACTTACTAACAAATGAACCATTCCATCATAAATTGAAATCTTTCGAAAGTTAGAAATATATTACCTTTCCATCATACTCTTTACAAGATAAAACCTCTGGTGCAATATAAGCTGGAGTTCCAATCCTTGAATTCGGTCTCGAATGAAGTAGATATGACTTGAAAAATAAAGATTATCAGAAGCAAAATTATCAAACATTATGCATTTACAATTAATTATTTACAAAGCATTCAACATTGATAATATTTCATAAAATTGAACCTTAGAAAAGCCGAAATCGCAAATTTTAAGACATTTTCCATCCAGTAAAATGTTCTCCAATTTCAGGTCTCTATGGCATATTTCCTGTAAAAGAAAGTAAAAATCATATTACCATCAACACATATCCAAACGAACAATCCATTCTTAGAAAAATATTTCATTTACCATATTGTGACAAAAACTGAGTCCTGAAATGAGCTGTTGAAAGAGATATCGACTCTGAAATTTTCAAAGGTCATGACAAGAATGAGATACAATATACAAAAACATTTTTTTTCATGGAACAATGCGAAAAAAAAAATGGCATGAACATTATAATTTGGTGCTCTGGAATTATAATTTTATAATCCAATTTTAATATTATATTATACTTATGATGTGTGGTCTTATCTCCCGTAAGCTCTCTTCTTCCTTCCTCCCTATATCTTAGTAACCCTATGTTTTTTGCCTCTATGTGTTGGTGTTATGCATAAACAGAAGAGCTTTTCATTAGGAGGTTTCTGATTGACACAGCATTATGTTTGTCATTTGTCTTTGTTCTGTACTTAGCTGTGCTTCATGATTTCTTAATGTGAGAGTTTTCTTGCCTGTGTGTTGGTATTATGCGTAAAACAGAAGAGCACACAAAATGTATGTTTTCTGGTGATGTGGCGGTACAAAAATCTATATTAGAAGGTTACATGGCCATGATTTTATTTATAATAGTTCATTCATGAATTTAGGCTAAGTGTCTTCATAGCCAAATAGGAGAATATCATTCCTAATCAGGTATTAGATACATAATCTTAATCAGATTTAGATACATAAAATCCTAATCAGATACCTAAATATAATAAAAATCCTTAATTAGAGACATAATCAACTACTAAGTTACATAATCTTAGGATTTTAGGATCATCATTTTAGGAGATAATCAAATACATTTCTACCAATATCATGCTCATTTTCCTACATGAGAATTTTAGGATCATAATTTTAAAGGGGAAAGAAAAAGAGGAGGGAATTATAATCTAACAAGTCATCCAGTTTTTCTTGAATCTAAATGCATAAGACTTGACATTCCA
The DNA here is from genome assembly GCA_037113605.1 of Calophaca sinica. NCBI lineage: Eukaryota > Viridiplantae > Streptophyta > Magnoliopsida > Fabales > Fabaceae > Calophaca > Calophaca sinica. The sequence goes on from CM073731.1 coordinate 5,356,146, forward strand.
AACTAGAAACGATTCAGTCAAATTATATTTAATGAACAAATATTATAAGATATGTTTTTTTTTTTGGGATTCTCTTGGGAAGTGCCACTTGGAGTTTTAACTAAAAAAAATATAAGTGTAAAGTGTAGAAACAGTCTTGCCACATGGTTCACATTTTGGTTCTTATTTTTGAACCAGGGTGTTTAAATGTTTAAACATGACTCTGTATCATTTGTTTTGAATCGTTATTAGGATAAGAAACTATTGGCTGCTAGCATGATGATGAAAATGAGGTAAATATGGTTTCTGATCCTGAAACTAGTAAGGTCAGAATCTATATCAAATATTTATGTATGCTAATACTCTTTGGTGAATGACAAATTTAATTTGTCATCTCTACCTCTCTTTATGTATTCTATTTTTAAACAATAGAATGGTACTTTTTAGTTTTCTACGCATTCTATTTCTAATGCAATCGTGATTGGTGTGCTGTTGCTTCATCTGCTAGGTGAGACTTCTCTGCAATTTGTTTAGGTGACGGTCTTTTGTATCATGAATAAAGGTGCTTAACACGTGTTTATTTATTTCTTTGTTATTTAAGGACATAAATTTTTATCATGTTCAGAGGTATTTCAATGAGCTCCTGCAGCAGTGTTGTAGATGCTAGGGATTGGTCACTTATATGAATTGAGGAAATTTAAGTTTGTCTCATACTGTTTTATGGCAGGATTATATTGGTGAAGGAAGGCATTAACAATATTTATAAACCTTACATGGGGCAGTGGGGAGATTGTGTATTAGCTTAAATTAATTGATGTTATGTATTTAATTATTGATTAGTTAGTTAGTTACAGCTGTATAGACAGCTCATTCTTTCATTCTGTTTCTTTGTGCTGTATATATACATTTCAAGCTAATGCAAAACAACCTTTTGCCATTTACTCTGTGTAATATGGTATCAGAAGAAACAATTTTCGCAAATTCTCTCTGATTCTCGCTCAACCGCTCCAATTTTCTTCTTCTTTCTTGCACTTTCTTGGTGCGTTCATCGTGATCTCTGATTTCCCGTTCTTCGAATTTATGATCTCGCGATTTCTTGCAACCCTAACACAATGTCTGCGTGTTCTTCTACACCTAATTCACCGAAATCTCAGGCTGCTGAACCTGTGATTCCCAATCTTGCCTCTCTGAAATCACAACTTCAAGATCCTTTGGATGTTTTCTACATTCATCCGAACGAGAATCCATCTCTCGTTCTTGTTTCTCCTCCTCTGGAATCCTCTAATTACCATGGCTGGGCGAGAGCTATGTCCAATGCATTACAGATGAAGAATAAATTTGACTTTGTCGATGGTTCAATTCTGAAACCATCAATTGATGATCCTCGTTTCAAGGCCTGGAAGCGCTGCAACACTCTAGTCCTATCCTGGCTTCATCACTCGATGAACAATGAGATTGCTTCAAGCATCATTTGGCTTGACACTGCATATCAAGTCTGGCAGGAACTCAGAAATCGGTTTTCTCAAGGTGACTTTGTTCGTATTTCGCAGTTGCATTCTGAATTGTATTCTCTCAAACAAGGAGAATTATCAGTTACAGCTTATTTCACGAAGATGAAGATTGTTTGGGATGAACTTTGTAATTTTCGACCTATCTCCAATTGCATGTCATCTGCTTCTGGTTGTTGCAATGTAGTAAATCAGATGCACCAATATCGTGACAATGATTTTGTGCTGTCCTTCTTGCAAGGACTCAATGATAATTTTTCTAGAGTTAAGTCTCAGATATTGTTGTTTGAACCACTTCCTCCTGTGTCCAAAGTTTACTCTATGGTGATACAGCAGGAGCGCCAATGTCAACAGCCTCTTCTTCCTACGCCTGCTGCTATGGCATTTTCATCCAACCAGGGAAATTTTGGTTCTGGCAACAATTCTGTTTCTGGCACAAATGCTTCACAATCGTGGAAATCACGTCTAATTTTAGGCCTTTTCATCGAAGCAACAAAGGCAATGCACTCACTGTGGTCGCCTTAATCACACAAAGGAGACTTGTTTCATTAAGAATGGTTTTCCACCTGGCTTTAAGTCCAAGAAATCGCAAATGCGCTTGCTACTTGAGAATCTAATAATGCTGAAATGCCGTTAATAATGGCAATGTTGTTGTTGCCAATCTTTGCCACTTCTTCAATTCCTGGTTTTACTCAAGAACAGATTCAAGGTATCATGGCTTTCTTTGTCCACGGCATCGATTCTTTGCTCCATCTCAATCATCCAATCTTTGCTTCCACTAACCTCGATCAGTTCCCATCATGTATCATCTGTGTCCATTGCAGGTAATATTTCTCACCCTTGGATCATAGATTCGGGGGCAACAGACCATATATCATCTTCACTTAAGTATTTCACTACATATAGAACAATTAAGCCAATTTCCATAAACCTTCCCAATGGTCAACAAGCCACGACCAATATTAGAGGCACAATTCATCTCACAAACACCATCACTCTATTTGATGTTCTATATGTTCCTCATTTCTCTTTTAATCTCATTTCACCACTAAACTTACTAATCATTCACCTTGTTTTCTCTCTTTCTTTAATGATCATTGTCTTGTACAGGAAATGAGTACCTTGAGGATGATTGGCAAAGCTAAGGTGGTTCATGGACTATATGAAGTGGTTCTGCCTCAATCCAATCCGGTTCCATCTTCCTTTTTACATTTTGCAAATAATACTTGCACACACATTCCTCATTCCAATATATGGCACTATAGATTAGGCCACCCATCCTTGCAATGTTACAATCTCATTCAAAAGAATAATACTGATATTTCTTCTTTGAATCACTTTGTATGTGATACTTGTCATTTTGCTAAGCAAAAGAAATTATCCTTTCCCCTTAGTTCTTCAGTTTCTCAACATGTATTTGATCTTGTACATGTAGATATTTTGGGTCCCTTTGAATCTCCTTCCATTACTGGTCATAGATATTTTCTCACAATTGTTGATGATAAATCAAGATTCACTTGGATTAGATTAATGAAATCTAAATCCGATACTAGACCCTGTTTAAGTCAGTTTGTGACTTTTGTTGAAACTCAATTTTCTTCGAAAATAAAAACAATAAGGTCAGATAATGGGCAAGAGTTTTTATTTGAATCTTTGTACAAAAGTAAGGGTATCATTCATCAACTTTCTTGTGTTGAAACACCCCAACAAAATGGGGTGGTTGAAAGGAAACATCAACACATTCTAAATGTGTCAAGAGCATTAATGTTTCAATCCCATCTTCCCATATCTTTTTGGTCTTATGCCATTTCATATGCTGTCCATCTCATTAATTTTTTACCATCTATCAAATTGCAGAATCAGTCACCTTATTCCATACTTTACCAAAAACAACCTGATTTTTCTCATCTTAAGGTTTTTGGTTCATTATGCTTTGCTTCTACATTAACAGCTCATAGAAAGAAGTTTCAATCTAGAGCTAGAAAATGTGTTTACCTAGGACATAAAGAAGGAGTTAAAGGCTTCATTCTTTTTGATCTCATTAACAGGGAATTTTTCTTATCTAGAAATGTGATGTTTTATGAACATACTTTTCCCTTCATTTCTGATTCTGCTGCATCTCATACTTCTTCCACTTTCAACTTTCCTATTTGTCTTCCTCATCATCAAAACTCTACTGATGTTACTCCAACACCTCTTGTAACCAATGATGTTACCATACCTTCTTCATCCATTTTTGGTTCTACTTCTACAGAACATTCACAGCATCCCAATTCTGTCTCTGCAGCAGATTTTGCAACAGATTCTGTTTCTGCAGACCATGTACAAAATTCTGGTTCTGTCTCTGTAGATAATCCTGTTTCTGTATCTCCAGAGAATTCTGTTTCTGCAGCATCTCCTCCTATACTCAGGGTCTCCACCCGATCCAGACATCCACCCAAATACCTCAACGACTACCATTGCAATATAGTTCATATTCAACAGCCACCTAGCCAATCATCAGGTATTTCTTATCCTCTTTCCAATTACATGACATTTGATCGTTTATCTTCATCTTATAAGTCTTTTTGCCTTGCAATTTCCCACACACCTGAACCTAAAACATATAAACAAGCTGCACAATATGCTTGTTGGCAGCAAGCCATGGACCAAGAAATTTCTGCCTTGGAGCAAAATCACACATGGAAACTCACTGACTTACCACTTGGTAAGCATCCTATTGGATGCAAGTGGGTTTATAAGGTGAAATATAAGTCAGATGGTAGCATTGAGAGGTATAAAGCTCGGCTTGTTGCTAAGGGCTATACCCAACAAGAAGGCCTTGATTATTTTGAAACATTCTCACCCGTGGTAAAAATGACAACCGTGAGAATTGTGCTTGCTTTAGCAGCTGCCAAAGGTTGGCATCTCCATCAATTAGACGTGAACAATGCCTTTTTACATGGGGATTTACATGAAGAGGTCTACATGACCGTACCTCCTGGTTTTAAGACATCTCAACCCAACCAAGTTTGCAAATTGCTCAAGTCACTCTATGGACTTAAGCAGGCCAGTCGTCAATGGAATTTCAAGCTAACTTCTACTCTCTTGCAGCTTGGTTACTTACAATCAAAATCAGATTATTCCCTTTTTGTTAAGCATCTTGATTCAAAGATTACAATATTGCTTGTCTACGTGGATGATATTGTACTTGCCGGGAATGATATTGATGAGATTGCTTCTGTTAAATCCCAGCTTGATATTCAGTTCCGAATTAAAGATCTTGGCACCCTTAAATTCTTCTTGGGTCTTGAGGTTGCAAGGTCCATTAAGGGGATCTCCCTTTGTCAAAGAAAGTATGCACTAGAACTATTGGATGATGCTGGTCTTCTAGGGTGCAAACCGGCTTCAACACCAATGGTTCCAAATCTCAAACTTTCAGCTACTGACAGTGCTGCATATTCTGATCCAGCAGCATACCGCAGGCTTATTGGTCGCATGATCTACCTTACAAACACTCGGCCTGATTTGGCTTTTGCAGTAAATAGACTGAGTCAGTATGTTTTAGCTCCTAATGAGACACATCATGCTGCTGCTTTACATGTTCTGCAGTATATTAAAGGATCTCCTGCAAAGGGCTTATTTTTCTCTGCATCTTCTAATCTAAAGCTGTCCGCATTTAGTGATGCAGATTGGGCTTCCACGACTCTAGAAGATCGATGAGGTTATTCAGTGTTTCTTGGTCCATCATTGATCTCTTGGAAGTCTAAAAAGCAACCAACAGTCTCTTGTTCCAGTTCTGAGTCTGAATATAGGGCATTGGCTTTTACTACACGAGAGGTTCAATGGCTTCTATACATCTTACAAGATCTGAAAAGCAGACATGTTGGTCCTGTTCCATTATATTGTGACAAAAAGTCACCATTTCCATTGCCCAAAATCCAACATTTCATGAGAGGACGAAGCATATAGAAATTGATTGCCACCTAGTTCGAGAAAAAGTTCAGACTGGTGTCATCCAATTAATCTCTGTTTCCTCTGCCAATCAACTTGCTGACATTCATACAAAGCCATTGCATCCCTCTGCCTTTACTTCACTGTTATCCAAACTGAACTTAATTGACATATATGGTTCAGTTTGAGGGGGGATATTAGCTTAAATTAATTGATGTTATGTATTTAATTATTGATTAGTTAGTTAGTTACAGCTGTATAGACAGCTCATTCTTTCATTCTGTTTCTTTGTGCTGTATATATACATTTCAAGCTAATGCAAAACAACCCTTTGCCATTTACTCTGTGTAATATTGTGGATTGTGGTCCCAATGATCATATATTTATAAACCTAATAGTATTTGACAACATGGTAAAAAAATTGTGTTGCATGGGTGAAGCATCCCTTTCAATGATGTGTATTGCATGGGTGATTAAACTACTAAATAAATAAATAAATACTGTAAGAAGCATCAGGTTGAGAATGAGGGCACAAACCACATCTTCGCTTAATTTTCCACACCCGGAAACCAAGTCAAACAGATCTCCCCGCGCATACTCCATCATAATTGCAATATGTGTTGGAGTCAACACCACCTGTAAAGTTGAAATTCCATATTAAACAAAAACCTGAACATAATACTATGTAAATAATGATCGATTAGAAGCATTAAAGAACATTTATATTGTAAATTATTTTGAAGAACATTTATAATAGAAGCCTAGCAAAATATTTTTGACTACGATACAACACATACGTACCTCCTTGAACTGAATGATATTCGGATGACAAAGAGATCTATGGTTTATTATTTCCCTTGCCACTTTCTCATCAATCTACAGAAAAAAAAAAAATTAAGTCAAGCCAAGACGTAAAGGCATTTGAGTGATCAAGTTGTGTGCGAATAAAACGTGTAGTATCATACCTTGTGGCCCCGTGGGGTGTATTTGACGGCAACCAAATCTTTGGACTCTTTGTGACGCATAAGTCTTATCACTGCGTAGTTCCCTTCCCGTATATCCTTCACTGGCTGATAACTCTCCATGTTAATTCCACAGCGATTCCAGAATATGAACTCTCTTCTATTTTCTGTTTTTCTCTCTGATATTGATTGTTGGTTTCTCAGTATGTATGCTTGTTTTTATAGTGTGCTCTAGTTTATCTTATCACGATACATCCCTATCTCATTTTTTTAGTTTTTAAATTGAAACATAATTTTATCCATACTTATCTTACTTATCTTATCTGCAATTTGAATTGAAGTAAAATCAACTAACAATTTAAATTTAATTTTTTTTTAGATTATCTGCAATTTCTTATCTCTTTTATATATAACTTATCTTTATTAACTAGATTTTGAATTGCAAATAAAGGGTAATCTTATCTCCAAAACTTTCAAAATTGTCTCATCTTCTTTACTAGCTTTTTTTAATTTATTTCAATCTTCTATACTAGCTGCATAAGTCGTACCTTGTACAAGATTATTATTCAATATCTATTATCTATTATATATTATAATTTTAATTAAAGAAAATTTATTTCAAATTTTTACTTTTAATAATCTAATTTTGAAATATATTATCTATTATATTACATACAATTTTAAAGTTATAAATTCAGCATTCATGGCTTGAAATTTGAAAATAATAATATTGAATAAAAAATTGAAATTTATGTTTAATAGTAATTTGAAAGAATAAATTAAAAATAAGAACAGTTTAGGCGTGAAATAAAAACATTCTTTTATAATATATAATAGATAGATTATATCTATTATCTATATGTATGTATTTTTATCTATTATCTATTTTTTACTCTATTTTATGTTATACACACACACACACACATACATATAATAAGGTTGTATTTTCTCACCAAAACCATTCCAATTTTTTAAATTTTAAATTCCAGATATTATTTATCTATATTTTATTTTAAGTTTTAGATATATATAAAAAAGATTTTGTTAGTTGTACCGAAAAAAAGATTTTATTATGTCACGTGTCAATACTATATTCATTTGATTTTTTATTATTTAATTTTAATTTTTAAAATTCTAATTTTGATGACATAATTTAAATTATATATTATTATTTAAAATATAATTGCATTTAATATAAAAATTAAAATTAGTTTCTAATTTTAATCAATATAATTTATTTCAAACTTCAAATTTAGAAAATTTAATTCTGAATTTTATTTCAAGATAATTTATTTCAAATTTAAGATTATAAAAAACAAATTTGAAATCTAATATGTTAAATTTTTTTATTTTAAATATGTAAAATTTAATTTCAAATTTTAATTATAGATAACTTGTTTCAATGTTTAAGTTTTCAAGTATTTAATTTGAATTTTAATATCAATTATTTGCTTTTTGGCAGGATAATATCTATTGTTATTTTTTTGACCATATAATAATAACAATTATTATTATTATTATTATTATTATTATTATTATTATTATTATTATTATTATTATTATTATTATTATTATTATTATTATTATTATGTATAAAGATGGTTTTGATATGCCACATGTTAACAACCTATTCATTTGATCCTTTTTTATTTAATTTCAATTTTTATAATTCAAATATGCAAGCGATATTATGCAAAGTTATTTTTCCTTAATTTTCTCTAAGTGTGACAATTGGCACATCCAACTATATATATTTGCTCAAACCGTGTTAACTATTTTCAAAAAGGAAAAAACTTTGGCAAAATGACATGTGGACTTTTTAAAAAAAATTTGAATGATAATGGATAATATGAATAAATAGTCTACATGTCATGCTGTGATTGGAAAACGGTACCAACAACACCCATGGAACTATACCTAAGTTTTCCCTTTTCGAAAATTCTCTTTGGTAAAGAGATCGTATTATTTTGGAATCAACTAAAATTTAAATAAGTTCTTTTCTAAAAATTAGTATAGGTCACCCTAATCCAAAACCCTACTCTTTATTTTGGTCCTTATAGATATATTGTTTATAGAACTTTTATGAGTTTTTTGTATTTTTAATTCTTATTTTCTGCTAGAGTTTGACTTCATCAATGAATAAAGCAAATTTTAACTATTAGATTATATATATATATATGTTTCATGACACACATACTTTTTCCACTTTCTTTATGAAAATATTTTTGGCTATTTGGTGTATCAAACATGAGTTGACAACTCCAAATCTCACTCGTGTATTGCACGGGTCAAATACGGTAGTTTATTTAATAATAACATTTTTATATAGAGCTGTGGTGAACCCGCAATTGTGGAGTATTTTTCGGCATGCTCGCCTAGTTAATCTTCTATCCCCCGTGTCAGACCATAATCCTAGTTAATCTTCCCATTACAGAACCTTCTATTAGTCCTCCTTTTCATAGACTCCTCGAGGAAGGTCTTACAAAAGTCGTTGAAGGAAGCTGGAGACGTGATCGTGGGCTAAGTCCCATTGGTCAAAAGATGGAGATCCAAACACAATTTTTTTTTTACAACAGTGCTTAGGTTCGTAGAAAGATCAATACCATTTCCAAACTTATTAACAATGAGGGCCTATCTATTGAATCGCGCATCACTACCAGGGCCTGTAGTAGTTGGCCTTGGATTATTTCACTGGGCTTTAACTCTACTAGGAGTTGCGATTATATATGGACCCGTTATTGATTTGGTAGTCATTAAGAATTTTAGATTTTTATCACCTAAACTAAGCAAGAAATAAGAGGAAACTAAAAACTAATGAAAAAGGTGATCCACAGCGGAAGCAATATCTAAAACTAATATTAATTGGGAATTTGCGAGTTTACAAATTTGTTGTTTCAGAAGTTTATGTAATATTTATTCAATATTCAAACATAATAGTATATGTTGTGTTTAATAAACTTATTATTGATGTTAAATAATAATTTCATTTGTGATATTTTGTATATGATTAGGTTTGAAATTTTTTTGAATAGTTTTTCAATTGAGTTAGTTATGTTTTTAATCAAAGTTATTTTTTATTTATTATTTTTCATAGTTAATTAAATTAGTTTGTTAAAGTAAAAGTGACAAGTGCATAAATGGGTACTTGAGTATCTAACGAGCAAAGAGAGTATTAAAATAGGTACTTACTATCTACGCAAGCATGAATATAGTTATGCTCACCAAGAAAAAGGAATGAGTATAGTTACAATGTTTTTCTTCTAAATATAGGTATAAAAGACGAATATGGTAATACTTTACTTATAGCATCTCTAATGGGGAATTACTTGTTGGGTTCTTAAATCTATGTGGCTTAAATCTATGTGGTAAATAAGAAACTATTCCTTAATTATTTTTTTATTGAGGTTGATCTTTGTGGCAATGCAAGTTGCTTAAAATAGTATATGGTAACTTATATAAGAAACCCCAAGAATGAGTTGTTTACGAATAAAATACAAATTTTTACTCAAAGATCAAGGTTCAGTTGCTATTTTAAATTAAAATATAATTAAGTGAAAATAAAAAAGTATAAAAAAATAATGTTCACTTAAGAATTTCTAAGTAGATACTACTCTTATTAGAGTAAAAATATGATAGATTCCTTAAATATGATGTGTCATAGTGTGACTTACTTAATGCGAGATAATCAGCCCAAAATGGTTGCTTAACTATTAATCCCTCTGCCCCATAATATATGATTCTTTTGGTAAAAACTATTGTGTCATTTTATAAGACTCATTTCAATTTACTATGTTGCATTAATTATTTTGTTACCAAAATGCCCTTAAGATAGAAAGAGAGATTATGAATGTCATTAATTAAGTGAGTGATTAATTAAGTGAAAAAAATGGAATTAGTAAAGGGATAATTTGGAAAAAAAAATACAAATTGCCCTTATGAGGAAAAAACAATACACATAAATTCAATATCTACATAATAAGAAAATAAACCCCTTTTGAGGCCACGTGTTAACATTTGAGAAAATTAATTTCCGCCACTCACATCACGTCTGGCTCCCAGTTTCTTTCTTTTTTTTTCAAATTTCTTTTCTGGTCACGCGGCTCCCCTTTCTTCTTTCTTTTTTTTTTCTTTTATTTCTTCCTCACTTTTAGCTGTTTTTTAAGTTGTTAAGTTAGACCAAATAAATCATATAAATTTTTAAGTTAGACTAAATAGATCCTATAAATTTTTAGGTTGGGCCAAATAAATCCTATAAGTTTTTAAGTTGGGTAAAATAAATCATTTTCGGTCAAATAAATCCTTTAAGTTTTTAAGTTGAGCAAAATAAGTCTTTTATGTTTATTTTAAGTTGGGTCAAATAAGTCCTTTAAGTTTTTAAGTTACACCAAATAAGTCATTTTCGGCCAAATAAGTCATTTAAGTTTTTAAGTTGGACCAAATAGGTCATATAAGTTTTTAATTTAGGCCCAAATAGGTCCTATAAGTTTATAAGTTAGACTAAATAAATCCTTTTCGGACAAATAAGTCCTTTAAGAATTTAAGTTGGGCGCAAATAGATCCTATAAGTTTTTAAGTTAGGCCAAATAAGTCTTTTAAGTTTTTAAGTTGGCCCAAAAAATAGTTAAAGGACCAAATTAAACCTCAAAAATAAGTTAAAAGACCAAAATGATATTTAACCATTTTCTTTTCATTTTTCCTTATTATTTTTTATTTCTTTAGTTTTTAAATTTTTATTTTTTTAATTTTATCTTTACAAATGTCATTATTATTTATAAATGATAAATGATTATTTTTCTTTCAAATCCCAATGGGGAAACATTACATGTTATCGGTATATTTTCATCATATTTGATCTTATATCAAAATCTATAAATGTCTTTAATATCTATAAATGATTATTTTATTTTTGATTTTCTACGGAAAAACATACATATCGGTATAAATGATTACTTTTCTTTTACGTCCCGATGGAAAGCATTACATGTTGTCGGTATAATTTCATCGCATTTGATCACATATTAAAATCTATAAATATCTCTATTATTTATAAATAATTATTTTACTTTATATTTTCTACGAGAAAACATTAAATGTCGGTATAAATGATTATTTTTCTTTTGCGTCCCGACGGGAAGCATTACATGTTGTCGGTATAATTCCATCGTCTTTGATCATATATCAAAATCTATAAATGTCTTTATTATCTAGAAATGATTATTTTACTTTTGATTTTCTACGAGAAAATATTAAATGTCGGTATAAATGATTACTTTTCTTTTGCGTCCTGACGGGAAGCATTATATGTTGTTGGTTTAATTTCATCGTCTTTGATCATATATCAAAATTTATAAATGTTTTTATTATCTATAAATTATTATTTTACTTTTGATTTTCTACAGGAAAACATTACAAGTCGGTATAAATGATTACTTTTCTTTTGCGTCCCGATGTGAAGCTTTACATGTTGTTGGTATAATTTCATCATCTTTAATCATATATCAAAATCTATAAATGTCTTTATTATCTATAAATGATTATTTTACTTTTGATTTTCTGCAGAAAAACACTACAAGTCGGTATAAATGATTACTTTTCTTTTGCATCCCGACGGGAAGCATTACATGTTGTCGGTATAGTTTCATAAATGATTATTTTACAAATGTCTTTATTATTTATAAATGATTGTTTTGCTTTTAAGTCCAAATCGGGTAACATTACATGATCTCGGTATAATTTCATAAATGATTACTTTTACATTTAAGTCCCAATGGGAAAACATTAAATGTTGTCACTATAATTTCATCGTATTTCATCACGTATCAAATTTATAAATGTCTTTATTATTTATAAATGATTATTTTACTTTTAATTCTCGATGGGAAAACATTACATTTCGGTATAAATTATTGTTTTTATTTTGCTTCTTGACGAAAAATATTACATGTTATCGGTATGATTTCATTGTGTTTCATCCCATATCAAAATAAAATTTATAAAAATATTACTACTGATAAATAGTTATTTAATTTTTCAATCCCTACGGAAATTTCGTTTACTTCTTAATTTTTTTATTTTTGTTATATTTATATTTCTTTTTTCTGTTATGTTTTTTATTTTTTATATTTAATCTTTATCAATGTCTTTATTATTTATAAATTATTATTTTGCTTTTAAGTCCTAACGGGGTAACATTACATGTTGTCGGTATAATTTCATAAATAATTATTTCACATCTAAGTCTCAACGAGAAAACATTATGCCAGTATAGTTTCTTCGTATTTCATCACATATCAAAATTTATAAATATATTTATTATTTATAAATGATTATTTTACTTTTGACTCTCTATAGGGAAACATTATATGTTAATATAAATGATTACTTTTATTTTGCTTCTTGACGGAGAAACATTACATGTTGTTGGTATAATTTAATGTCTTGAGCTCATATCAAAATCAAATTTTATAAATATTTTATTATTTATAAGTGATTATTTTATTTTTGAGTCTCTAAGGAGAATTTTTTTTACTTCTTAATTTTTTTATTTTTCTTCTATTTATATTTCCTATTTTCTTAATGATTTTTTTCTTTAGTTTTTTGATTTTTTTTATATTCAATATTTATAATTTTTTATTATTATTTATAGATGATAAATGATTATTTTTTTAAGTCCTAGGAGGAAATTTTTACATGTTCTTGGTATAATTTTAACATCTTAATTTTGATTCTTGATGGGGATACATTACATGTCAGTATAAATTATTACTTTTCTTTTGTCTCCCAACGAGAAAATATTACATGTTGTGGATATAGTTTCATCTTTTTTGCATGTATCAAATTTTATAAATATTTTATTATTTATAAGTGATTATTTTTCTCTTTAGCCCCTACGGATTGACCCGTGCGTATGAACGGGTACTGTACTAGTTTTTAACTAAATAAACCAATCTTCTTAAGTGGCGTTATTTAATTAAAAGAATATGGAAGGAGTACCGTTAGGAGATGCTCTTATGGTGTGTTTGTTTTAAGTGAAACTAGTACGATACCCGTGCAAATGCACGGGGGGCGTGCATTGTTTGTTACGATTAATGTTTTAAAACGATGATTATTTATAGTAAATGATATTTTTGATTCAATGTATTAAAAATCAACTAATTTTATAGTGAAAGTAAAAAAAATATATTAAATGTGTATCAAATATTAATATTTATTTAATTATGTGGCTTATGTACCATATATGGCTAAGACGAAACAAACATGGTTAGACCGACAACATGTAATGTTTCTCCCGTCGAGACTTAATAATTTCGTTCACGTCGATAACATTGTACTTAAGTATTGTTTTCCCGTCGGAACTCAAAAACAAAATAATCATTTATAAAAATTAAATACATTTATAAAAAAATAATTATACCGACATGTAACGTCTCCCGTCACGACTCAAAAGCAAAATATTAATTTATAAATAATTTAAAAAATATAAAAAAGATGATAATAAAAAAATAAAAATAAAATTATATCTACAATATGTAATATTTTTTCCGTCGAGACTTAATAATTTTGTTCCGGTCGACAACATTGTACTTAAGTAATGTTTTACCGTCGGAACTCAAAAACAAAATAATCATTTATAAAAATTAAATACATTTATAAAAAAATAATTATACTGACATGTAATGTCTCCCGTCAAAACTCAAAAGCAAAATAATAATTTATAAATAATTTAAAAAATATAAAAAAGATGTTAATAAAAAAATAAAATTAATATGTTTTGTAAAAATCAAATACATTTATAAAAAAATAAAAAATAATTATACTGACATGTAATGTCTCCCGTCACGACTCAAAAGCAAAATAATAATTTATAAATAATTTTAAAAAATATAAAAAAGATGTTAATAAAAAATAAAATTAAAATTATACCGACAACATGTAATGTTTCTCCCATCGATACTTAATAATTTCGTTCCCGTCGATAATATTGTACTTAAGTAGTGTTTTCCCGTCGGAACTCAAAAATAAAATAATCATTTATAAAAATTAAATACATTTATAAAAAAATAATTATACCAACATGTAATATTTTCCGTCACGACTCAAAAGCAAAATAATAATTTATAAATAATTTTAAAAATTATAAAAAAGATGTTAATAAAAAAAATAAAATTATAATTATACCGACAACATGTAATGTTTCTCCCATCGAGACTTAATAATTTCGTTCCCGTCGACAACATTGTACTTAATTAGTGTTTTCCCGTCGGAACTCAAAAACAAAATAATCATTTATAAAAATGAAATACATTTATAAAAAAATAATTATTCCGACATGTAATGTCTTCCGTCACGACTCAAAAGCAAAATAATAATTTATAAATAACTTAAAAAAATATAAAAAATGTTAATAAAAAATATAATTAAAATTATACCGAAACAACAACATATTTTCGGTCACGAATCAACAACAAAATAATGATACCAATATGTAATGTCTCTCGTCACGACTCAAAAGCAAAATAATTATTTATAAATAACTTAAAATAGTATAAAAAATTTAATGAAATTGAAAAATGTTAATAAAAAAAAGAGAAAGAGAGGAAGAGAAGAAGAAAAAAGAAAAAATGAGAGAGAGAAGAATGACAGAGAGAGGGGGAATCAGGAGGAAAAAAAAGAGGGAGAAGTATGAGAGTGAAAGAGAATAAAAGAGGGCAAAAAAAGGGTGGGGATGCTGACAGCGTCGGAGAGGGAGAGAGAAAATAGAATGTGAGAAGAAAAAGAAAGAGAGAGAGAAAGTGAAAAGTGAAAGAGGAAAAGTAAAAAGTGGGTAGAAAAAATAATTTTTTATGTGAATAAAATTTTTGTTTTTATTGATTTACATTTGGAATGACATTTTTGTCGTTGAAAAATACATGCGTCATTTATATAAGATGTCTAAAATGATATTTTTGCTAGCATATTCATTGATTAGTTATATAATAGATAGATAGATATAATAGATATAATAGATAGATAATAGATATAATAGATATAATAGATAGATAGATATAGTGTGTGTTTGGTTGAGATTCCCCACCCCCAAAATGCCGATGCGTTGGAAATAATTGATTGTCCAATTTTATTTTGGTGTTTGGTTAAGATTGTGGTTTAAAATAATTGATTTTAAGTGTTGTAGAATCAATTCTTTTGGAAGGAGGTAGTGAGTAGCTTTTGGGTTTAGAAAAATCAATTCTAGGTGTGAGACCCACAAAATTCTTTATATTTACACATCAAAAGTGATTCTACTATCATTACCAAACACAAATCAATTATTTTTGACTCACTTTTAAACTACCATTACCAAACACAAATCAATTTTTTTAAACTCAATTTTTTTAAAATCAATTTTTTTAAACAACATTCTTCACAATCTATTCTACCAGAATCTAAAACAAACGGACCCATAATAGATAGAAGATAGGTGAGAGAGAAGTCGGTAAGAGAGAAGTTGAAGAGAGATAACACACTTCTCTCGTTTAAATTGGAGAGAGAGATAAAAAATTTGTGGGACCCACATTTTTTTGATTTCTTCGCATGCAACCGAAAAAACAAGGTAGAAATGACACTTGTGTTTCAGCTTTCCGTATATACCCATGTTGTTATATTCATTATTTATTTATTTAAAATAAAAAAGAAACAAAAACGTAAATGTGGGGGTGGGGGAGGATAAATTTGGATTGTCTACGGTCGGACGGAGGACGAATTCACGTATTCTCTAGATCAGAAGGCTTATAAGATACAAACATATTTTTTTTTAAATCCTAAAATACCGAGCTTGAATCTCGACCGTCCAATTATAATCAGACGACCGAGATTGCCCAAATGCGTGAATTCGGGCTCTCTGTAACTATAGGGAATCCGGATTCAGGGCAGGAGCACGTACAGGTAGGGGTGAGTAATTGTCATGCGTGGGGGTTGGGATTTGAACAAGACAAAAGACTACTGATTTAAATAATTATTAATAATTTAATAATCTAATAATTTATATTAATTGAATTATATTTTTTTGGTTAGAAATTGAATTATATTAAAACTAATAATTTAATTATATGAAATTAACTTAATTATTTAATTTAGTTAATTTGATTATTTATATTACTTTAAATAGTTTTATTTATTTGATTATTAAAAATAATTATATTAATTAATTAAAATAATTGTATATTGGTATTTTTAGATATTGGTATTTTTGTTTTTTCAAAAATAATTAACACTTTTATTTTTTTTATTTTTTTCTTTTATTTCAAACAATACTTTAAATCTACCTTATTTCTTACCTCTTTATCTTTTCACACACTCTTATTTATTTATTTATTTATTTATTTTTTCACAATTTTTTTCTCATCAGAACCGATCACATCATTCGACCCTACCGATTCATGCTCCGGGAGAGAGAAGTTACCGAACCAGACCCTACCCATTCATGCTGGAAGTGAGAGAAGTTCCAGTCAGCCCAATCACCACAGTCTTTTTGTCTTTCCCTGGAGCCCTATCCATTCTCAAACCTTGTCAAGCCACACGTTCTGGAATCAAATTAAATTAAATAATTAAATAATACAAGGAAATCTATACCGCTTACCCCACTCTGTGTTGTCTACTATGACACGACCAAATGAAGAACGGAACAACGCTCTCATATTCACATCTCAGAAATCCTTAGAAAGTAAACCAGAAAAACTTGTACTAAAAAAAGGAAAAGAAAAGTTATTACTTTTTTTTTTACACAAGAAAAGTTACAGTACCATACTATATGATATAATAATAGTAATAGTAGTATTAAATAAGAAGAAAGAAAGAAAGAGAAGGAAAAGTGGGAGGAAGGAACACACGATGACTGCGGAATCGGGTGGTTCGAGCTTCGATCTTCCCGAGGAGGTCGTCCAAGTGCTACCGTCAGATCCGTTTGAGCAGCTCGATGTGGCCCGCAAGATCACATCAATTGCGCTATCGACACGTGTCAACGCCCTCGAATCGGATTCTTCGGCACTTCGCGCCAAGATCGCCGAGAAGGATTTGGTAATCGCCGAGCTTCAATCTCAGGTCGAGTCTCTCGACGCCTCCCTCTCCGACACCGCCGACAAGCTCGTCCGCGCCGAACAAGATAAGGTCCCAACCAACCCCCCCAACCGTCTTCAATTTCCTACCCTCAAATTTAGCTTTCTCTCTTTCCCTCTCGTTTTTTATTTATTTATTTTTGTTGCTTGAGACTAAAGGAAAACTTGCTGAAGGAGAATGCTTCGCTTTCCAACACCGTCAGAAAGCTCAATCGAGATGTCTCCAAGGTCCATTTTACTAGGGTTTATTGTAAATACTAAAATACTGACTTTTTATTATAAGTTTATAAGTTATAACTCTTTTTTTTTTTGGCTCAAAATTTTTGTCTACAATTAACTTGGTTTTGTAATTTCATTTAAATTGGGGTTACTCAATTCTTTTTTAAAAATGACAATGAAAATAGGAATTTGGCATTTCTGTTATTGAGTAGAGAGATTTGAGTTAGGCTTTGGATGGAATGGAGCATGATTGTTAAATTGAATTGTATTGTGGTCTTATTGTATGGAACGCGGGTGATTCTTGGACTTATGAGCACTTGGTGTAAATTCATGCAGTTAGAGGTTTTCAGAAGGACGCTTATGCAATCACTTAAGGAGGATGATGATAATTCTGTAAGTTATTACTCCTATTATTGTCATTTAATTCTGCCATCTGTGATTATGAAGTTCTATGTTGCTTACCACCATTTTAGTCTCGGTTTAATGAAGAGTTTGGTGTTCTGCGTGAGTAGTGGAATAATTTGACTTATTCAATGGGTTCATATATCTCACTGAATTATACTGTTTGCCATGTATGAATTGCTTTTAATAGTACTAGCTAATGCTATTTGTTTCAACAATATTTCCTTATTTAACTTGTGGCCTTTACTGTTGTTTGGCACAGGGAGGAGCTCCAGACATTGTTGCTAAAATACAGAGTCAATCAAGTTTGACTTCTACGTCTCAGTTTGGAGGTACTTTCTACATGTTGTAGGCCTTAGGCCATCCTTCCTCACAACATTGCATTTCTCTTGATTCTTGGTGCCGTTTGTAAATTGCTTTCTCCTGTAGGCCCTTCGCTCGATTTATTTTATTTATGCAATGAGCTTTAGGGTGCTTTTGGTTTAAATTTTATTTTATAGTGTTAACTTACTGGCAATATAGCATCGTCAAATTCTCACAAGCTCATTTACTTATCATGAGGATTATATAAAGGAATTGGTATGCACTTCAGAAAACTATCTGATAAAGACTTTGGAATATGTCTTCCAAGGCATATACAACACTTCTGTCCTTTCAATGTGCACTCAGCATCTTAACATTTGGATGCCTGCACTTGCACATATTGTGTTTTCGTTGGTTTAAACTTTAAACTCTCTAATAATGGTAATGCTAATCCATAGACTAATAGGGTTTGGATCCTCTCCTTTTCCTTGGGGAACATGACAGTGCCATGTTTGGAGAGAAAATTGCAAGTTTCACTGTACTGGCCTACTGTGATCCATTATTTCCTATGCAGGGGTTTATAAATCCTGCATAGGAGTTGTTTGTGTCTTTCTCTCTTTGAACGTTACACTGTCTTGTTGCTAAAGAAAATGAGAGGATCCAAATTTCCCTTCTTCCACCTTTCCAGTAGAGAACGATAGAGAGTGAAAATAGCTTAATTACTTATATAAACTCTCCTGTCTATTAGTCTATTTCTGTCAATAATGTTGGCTGAGAATGTCATGCATAAGCCGTACGTAAATAAGTTACTTGAATTTGATGGAGAGGGCACTGATAAAAACATTATAGGTTCTGTTTGGAAGAGGGAATAGAGAGAGTGATAGAGAGATGAATGGAGGGAAACCTTTCTACTTTAAGTAAGCTTTCACCTCCACATTCCTTTCTTTCCTGCTCTTGCAAACAGACCATCAAAGTTGAGCTCCTTCAGCTGCACTTTTTTCATTTTAAGATTTGAGAAGTTCTCATTTTATTGCAGATAATGATGCTTCATTGCCACCATCTATATCTTCTTCAACGTCCCATATTTCTGATAGTGGTAATTCTTTTGCCGAGGATCAAGACTCTGATGGTATGTACTGTCATTTATAAAGCAAATGGGTATAATACATTTCAGTTTGCATTACCAAAAAAATCAATACGGTGTCTATTTATTTTGGTATTGCTGAAAAAGGAACAACTATAATTTGCATGTGTATCCTGACCTTTCTTGCTTTATCTATTCCAACATTGCAGCCATAAGACCTAGAGTACCATATGGTCTCCTCATAGCATCCCAAAATAGCACCCCTCGGATTACTCCCCCTGGTTCCCCTCCTAGTCTGTCTGCGTCAGTATCTCCAACGAGAACATCTAGACCCATGTCTCCAAGGCGACATTCCATTTCCTTTTCAACCTCAAGAGGCATGCATGATGATAGGTCTTCAGTGTTTTCCTCGGTGTCCTTTGGTCACGGCTCAATATCAAGCTCTGACACAGGAACAGGATCACAAACTGGTGAGTTCTTCCAACTCTGCTCCATTGCATTTGTGCAAATAGATTGCATCTAGAAATGTTTTCACTAGGTCACTCTGTTTGAATTATTTTCTTAGATCATGCGTGCATGTGAAGAATGAGATGCTTAATATTTCCTTTCCAACATTGCATCCATATGAAGAATGTTTTCACTGGGTTGTGACTTTTTCTTAACTTGGGTGTCATAGGGCGAACACGGGTGGATGGGAAGGAGTTCTTTCGCCAAGTCAGGTGAGGGCCCTTGTCTTTGAACTTCGAAAATTACGGAACCAAGTTCAGAAACTTGAAGTTCTACTGAACAATGGCAACATCGGAAGATTTAATATAAGCATGTAAACACATGTCCACCCGCATGCTTTGAAAGATCTCTGCATGATCCTTGACTTTAGCTATCCACCCACAAGTTGTGATAAGTAATTTCACCTATCAACCAATTTGCTACTAGTTTGATTTACGAAGTGGATCCAACTTTTTAGCTCCTCAAATCAACATAGTCCAATCTTTTAAATACTATTACAAAATATTCGAATTAGCCATTTATAGTAAATGGCTCATCATTTTGTCAAATCAAATTGGTTATGTTATGTCATTATCTTCTAACAGCATGCGATTGTGGTGGTGGCACAATTGTGAACTTTATTTTATCTCTTGTTTGTTATTATTAGGAACCGTTTGTCCTATGAGCAGTTTGGTGCATTCTTGGCAAACGTCAAGGAGCTAAATTCCCATAAACAAACAAGAGAGGTAATTCCTCCGGCTCCTGCCTTGTTTCCTCTCCAACCCCTCCCCTTTTCAGTTAGTTGACACTTGGCTTTGTGTGTGCAAAATTGCAGGTGACGCTACAGAAAGCCGACGAAATCTTTGGGCCTGAAAACAAGGACCTGTACAATATATTTGAGGGATTGATTACACGCAATGTCCATTGACGTTGTTCTTAGGGGAATTTTTATTCTAAACAGTTAATAATAACGGATACTTTTTGTCTCCCATTTTTTCTTCACTGTATATTTACATGTTTACTATTGTGTAATAAAACATTTTTTCCTGAACATGGAAGCCTGTAAATTTGAATTAACGAATGACATTTCATGACAGGGTTGCCATTGGTTTCCCTTCAGTAGGGATGGGTTGCATGCTCCATATTTTTTTTTATGGGAATGCTCCATATTGTTAATCCTATGCTAAACAAGTAAACTAGGGTGATGTATCTTCGTGCCGTGGAAAATGATATACTTTTATCTTCTCAAACTTCTCGTAGTCGTAGACTTTTTATACACGTTATTGATTTTTTTTTTTAATGTTTTTATGTCTGGTTTAATTGTACTTTTGGTCTCTGAAGTATGACCTATGTGCAATTTGGATTTCCAATGTCTCATAATTTTTGCCTATTTTACAATTAGGTCATTTCGTCCATATGACGTCTAATTACTAATGGATTTTGCTGACGTGACAACGTGAAAGTGTCCGTGCCACAAGAGTAGTCCAATTAGATCTAGGTCACCTTTATATCGTTACATCAACAAAGTCCATTATTAGACAGTAGATAGACGGAAGAACCCAATTGTAACTTATGTTTATAAGTTACTTTCACATATCTGACATGAATACAAAATAATTTTTGGTCAAGAAAATTTGAATTAGTGTAAAGTAATTAATGGAAAATATTCAATAACTCATTTCATGTGAGAATTGATATATATTCAATCCTTACTCTTTTTGTGATCTACTAATCTTATTTTTGGGTAGTTGTTTAACATACACCTAAATGTGATTTTAGGAGTGTGCAACGTGATTTGTCTGAAAAATATATGTTTCGTTGTTTTAAATTAAAATAAGTTTGTTCTTAAAGGCGGATTTTGACCTGTTGTGTTAAATTGAGAATTTTATACTAAGTTTTATTACAAAGTTTACATTTAAGATAAAAAAAAATTAAACAAAAGTTACTTTATTTTTAATTTAATTTTAATCAAAATTGATTATCTAAAATTTATATCATTCAAAATTAAATTTGCAAATATTCTTTCAACACACTTTAAAGATAGAAAATTTACTTATTGTGTTTAAGTATCTTTTAGAAGAAGAAAAAAATTTGCTCTTGCTTATTTGTCAATGTTACAGTTGTTTTACTTAATTAATTAGTAAGAGAATTTTTTGATGGATAGTAAGATAAAAAATAAAATAAAAAACTTACAATATTAAAAAAAATAAGATACATATTATAAATTTTAGTAACAATTTTAATATTGATATCGATATTAATTTTTGTAGTATACAAGCGTTATCTAAAAAGAAATGCAAAATATGTACCCAAAAAAAATGCAAAATTTTATTGTAATATATATGCATTAACTTAAATGTCAATCAATTAACACACTCATACTATTTTTTAATGAAATTCTCTCGCCTACAAGCAAGAACACTTTTCCTCAAATATTACAAACGAAAAAGAATTAGGAGAAAACCTAGGTACAGTACCTTATATACTGTTGGTATTGTTCTCCCATAAATTAATAACACATGGCAGGGAGTTTCCGTAACTTCTCTTTATTACTAAAAAAAATCAAGTGAGCGTCGTTTGCAAAACCCCAGAGAACGATGGCGAACACCATCATCGACCTATGCGATTCCACTAGTCAAATATCACTAAAAACAAAATCTAAAATTAAATTTCACGAGCTTATATCACCTGCAACCAAGAACTTTATCCTTTTATCTCCAATGTAACATAATAGGATCCAAAAAATAGTATTACAAAATACATCCAAAACAAGCACCGAACATTTTCGTCAAAAAAAAAAGCACCGAACATCATACCAGCTTCAGCGCTTCAAGCTTGGCTCACTTAACTTCTCACACACCCAAATAAAAAATAAAAATTATTTGAAAATACATCATTGATCAAGCACCCAAAAATAAGGAGATAGAAGATAAGAGGTTGCAAAATTGAAGGAGAGGGGCACCTTCCAAATTCCAATCAAATGCATGGACAAAACCCATAAATTATTATAAGCCGATCGAAGGCCAACAAGAAGCTCGGAAGAGATTTTTTGAACAAAATCTACCATGTGCTCCCCGTGAAGGCGTCATCGTCATTTGGCCTTGTCGTTTCGATGCATAGCAGACATCGCCGTTGGTGGTGGGTTGTTTGGGAAAGTAGGTGGGGGATAGCGGCAGTTTTGGACTCAGAGATGAGTGAAGATAGAAAACGGAAGCCACGAGAGTAGCATCCGATTGAGGGAGAGAGAGAGAGAGAAATAGTACACGTGTTATCAATTTTTTGGAGAACAATACCAACTGCATATAAGGTACTGTAACTAAGTTTTCTCCAAAGAATTAATGCCAAGACATTATTGAAGTTGAGGTTAAGTCAAGTCCCATGTGAACTAACGTAGCTTGTCTCAATTAGTTCGGCCTTCTGCTCGCACACGCTGCGACTTGGGTTCGATTTGCGTCAGAGCGTCAAGAATACATAAATCACGATTTCGAGTTGGTAGTTACCATTTGGTCTCTGAAGGAGTGCACCTCCCGCAATATAAACTTTTCATTATAAAAAAAATAAAATAAATAAATAAGTCAAGTCACCTGTTCCCACACAAAATAACAACAAAAAAAAAGTTTCCCCTCCCGCTCGGTGACCGGGATTTTTTTGGAACGAAAATAGAAAGAGCAAAAGGAAAGGAAGAGCAGAAAGAAACAATAATTGAAGTGGGAGAATCCAAATTGGAAATGAGTAGGGTTTGGTTTTTGCTGTTCCTGTTGCTGATCTCCCAATCTGATGAAGTCCAGAGCTCCTACGCGGGTTCCACTAGTTCCATCATCAACCCTTCTAAAGTCAAACAGATTTCATGGAAGCCAAGGTTTCTTTCCCTCCCTCCTCTTCTATCTCTCGCATTTTTTCACTCTGTTTATGGAACTCAAATCCGTTTATTTATGTGCAGAGCTTTCGTTTACGAAGGTTTCCTCACCGACTTGGAATGCGATCACTTGATCTCCTTAGTGAGTAAATTGATATCTTTATGCAAAATCCATAACTCTGTTGCTCTCAATTTTTGTGTTATCGATCCAAGTAGTAGCTTACGGTTGTTCGATTAGGCGAAAGCAGAGCTGAAGAGATCTGCTGTTGCGGATAATCTCTCCGGAGAGAGCACGTTAA
This sequence comes from Calophaca sinica, assembly GCA_037113605.1. NCBI lineage: Eukaryota > Viridiplantae > Streptophyta > Magnoliopsida > Fabales > Fabaceae > Calophaca > Calophaca sinica. The sequence continues at coordinate 5,380,267 of CM073731.1, forward strand.
GTGAGGTTCGAACAAGCTCTGGGATGTTCATTTCCAAAAACAAGGTTTCTTTTTCTTCCTCACTTTTTTTTATGCAATGAATTTTTCATTTACTTGTTGTCTTCTTTTTTTTTTTCATGATTTTTTTATATTGCTTTTTCTACATAGGATCCTATTGTTGCTGGTATTGAGGACAAGATTTCGTCGTGGTCCTTTCTTCCTAAAGGTACTCCATCATCATATGTTATCCTTGTAAAATTTGTGGAATTTGTATTTTTATTTCCTTCTACTCTAGAAGATGTGTTTTTTACAATGCTCAATGTTTCGTTATGGCCAATTTGTTAGCTTTTCCATCTCTATAATGTTCCATTTTTCATGAAAATTATGGGAATGTTTCTTCCCCCCCCCCCTAAAATATGGAAATGGAAATAATTTTAAGCCTTTTTGTGGTGACTTGTCATGACTTGCTGTTTTTGTAACTGCCTTCGTTCGTTGGCTTTAAAAGGAAGTTTATATTTGTTCCGGATGAACATAGATCCGGAACAATATTACTAAAGGGCAGAAAAAGATAAAATGTAGATTGCTCTATAATAATCAACTAATCATGACTATGTTCTGTTGTTCATCTGAATGAGAAAGTTAGCAGCATTTAACCAACAGGTGAAAACGAGCTAAAAAGAAAAAATATGTGACGAATTTAATTGAGAAAATTAAAATAAACGACCCGCATCGATAAGTGATCTGTTATTCCAGGATCAAAAGGATAGTTTACCCTTTTCTGAATAAGTAGTATCTTTGTGCAAATTATCTTCATACTTCATGTTGTGGTATCAATTGCAAAGTTAAGGACTGTAGAAAAGAATGAACATGTATATGAAGGATTTGGATTTTCCGCAACAGCCGGTGCAGCCGGTGCAGAGCCGTTGGAAATGTACAGAGTCAATAGATCAAACACATCATCCAACGGCTATGCAGTGGTTGCACCGTGTGCAGCGTTGCAGAGTACCAGCACATATATGAAATAATGAAAATCGTCTGGATTATTTTCACTCTCGTCTGTCTGTCTTTGATCAAGCAATCAAGCACTAATTGTTTCCTTGTAATATTTATGGTTGAATTTCAGAAAATGGGGAAGACATACAAGTATTGAGATATGAGCATGGGCAGAAATATGACCCGCATTACGATTACTTTACTGATAAAGTTAATATAGCTCAGGGTGGCCACCGCCTCGCAACTGTTCTCATGTATCTCACTAATGTGACCAGAGGCGGTGAAACTGTGTTCCCAGTTGCAGAGGTTTGTACAGTGAATTACTAATTGATGAGTGTCTTTCACAGGCATTAAAAATGTATTGTTGGAAAATCATTACAGTTATATGTTGTCAAAATTTATTTATTTTTTTGATTGAATAGCCTTGGTGTCCACATGGGTTCCTATAGTGCAATTATCTTGTGCCAATTCAATAATCTATTTAGAAGGAATAATTCTATTTTTCATTGTACCAAAATTTCTTGCCTGAGATCACAATCAGTATGTGATTTTTTCTCATATTTTGTCTAGGACCTAGATGCTAAAATATTTTGCTTGTGTGTTTGACTTGGTGATCCCTTGGCTGGATACTTGGACAGGCAGTATGTATTGAGTGGCAGTACATATAGAGGATACATGTTTTGCACGCTGTTCATTTTTCTGTGCTTGTAGTGATGGAGGATACAGTTTTTTCTTCATATGATATTCTCAGCATCTTCTTCTCTGGTTTCTTCCAATTCAAAGTGTGTATCTGGTAGTTTTACAGAGAAAATTGTATGTACTTTTATTACCAATAGCTAATAGCTAATTTTGATAGCTTATAAATTTTCATTCTGCTTACAGGAACCTCCACGTCGCAGAGGTTCTGAAACAAGCAGTGATCTCTCTGAGTGCGCCAAAAAAGGAATAGCAGGTTGGCAACTGGATAAGTAATTACTTTTATGGGTTTTTGTTTCTCTTTCTGTTATTATACTTTCATGTCAAGTTTTGACCAATCATCTTGTGCTAAATGGCTGTTTTTCTCTTCTTACCTTGTGTTGCATAGTGAAACCACGTAGAGGGGATGCACTTCTTTTCTTCAGTCTTCACGCAAATGCTACCCCAGACACTGGTAGTCTCCATGCAGGATGCCCAGTAATCGAAGGTGAGAAATGGTCAGCAACAAAGTGGATTCATGTAGACTCATTTGATAAGATGGTAGGTGCTGAAGGGGGCTGCTCCGATCAACACGGAAGCTGTGAGAGATGGGCTTCTCTTGGAGAATGCACTAACAATCCTGTGTATATGGTTGGATCTTCAGACCTTCCTGGATACTGTAGGAAGAGCTGTAAGGCATGTTAGAATTTTTACTGGATGCTTTCCTGATTCTACACGGTACTTAAGACACTCGGATTCAAATTTCGATTTTTCATTTTCTTTTGATATTGTATTTTTCTCTTTCTTTTGGGACATCTGTTTTGAGTTTAAAAGAATGATTCTAAGGTTGTATTAAAAATAGTTTTTGTAAAAGGATTTTACATAAATTAAAAGAGAAGTACTTCTTGCTTATAATTATGAAATGTACTTCTTATCACGTGATAGAATATAGTTGCTCGTGTGAGATTCAGCATTTCTTTATGTACAAGACGACAACAAAACTAATCAATTTATTATCAGTGTAGTTTTTCTAAGGACAAAACTTTGACATAGTGCCATACATCCTGTTGGTACTGTTATCCAATCAAAACATATCACATCATTGTTTTTCCACGTCACCTACTTCACAAACTAAACACCGTGAAACATTCTGTGACCATTTTCGTTTGGCCCATCTCCTCTGCAACCGGTAACTGCACAACAGATGAAAGAAGATTTGCTCTTCTGTTTGGCGTTGTGACTCTCTACCGAATCAAATCTTAGGCTATGTTTGGTATGTAAGAAAGTAGGAAAAAAAAAGTGGGAGAAAAGAAAGTTTATCGGTTAAAGTGTAAAATTGATAATGTGTTACATTATTATTGGTCTGTCACATTTGTCAATGCATGTTTTACACATTTCACAAAAAAAATTTCATCCTCCCTATTTTCTTTCCCCCCTCCCAAACATAGGGTTAGAATCAATGTGGCAACGACAATCTTATATTTAATGGATCGTAGACTCGTAGCCATCTGATAGTGAATTCTCCTTGCTATATTCTAAACTTCAAACTTGAACCCCTTTGTTTTACACTTCTGCCTTAAGGCCAACAATAAGCATAAGAAGAAAAAAATCGGGTGCTCTTATTCTTTGCTTGTTTGTTTGGATTTCTGAAAACGTCTTACATATATTAAAATTTGTGGTCAAAGCTCACGATTAGGATAATCAGTTTTCTTAGTCATCGTTGCCTTCGCTCTGCAGCAGATGAGCCAAAGCAGCTCCTCCCCACTGCGTCGCTGTGGCGCAGTCCTTGTGTGAGCCCTTTGATTTTAGGAAAATGCTAACGAGTGTCCTAAAAGCACCGGTTAAAGAAATAAATATAGAAATATTTTGTTAAATTACGTATTCAATTCCTTGAAATTTTAAAAGTTATTTTTGTATTTCTTAACAAGTACCTTTAGGGTACTCATTAGCAAGATCCTTGATTTTAACCTCTATCGCATCCTTCGAACCACCGCCACGAGCTCCGACGCACTCCATCGCAGCTGTTAACAAACTCTGATGTTTTACGCTTTCTCGATCCCCTTGAGTTGGCCTCCATCGTTCTTCGAGTTGCCGTTTATCAGCACGTCGTGGACCCATATTAGGACCAGATCTGACGAAAACAAAGGGTTACAACCTTGAAACGTCGCCCCCAAAAATTGGATTCTGCGGATTTCGTTCCTCCACTTCTTCGCCGATGTCGCCTGGCATCGTCCATGTTGTAGTCGTCGCCACCGTTTGACGAGATCGGCACGTCGTCAGAGGTGGAGGTGGCTGTAGATGTTCTACCTTGGTCTTTGCCAAACGGAGGAAGACTAAAACGCGTTAACTCATTTAATAGATAAAAGAATGGGACATGTGTCATATTTTTATTGGAGAACAGCAAAAACCAGATGTAAGGAATTGTATATAAATTTTTTTCCTTTTTCAAAAAAATAAAAATTGTTGCAAAAACGATGACAATAATTGATTTTTCACTAGCTATTATTCATTTTTATATTGTGAAAAAAAACTACTATAATAAAAAATAAGTATTTATTTTTTTAATGTAAGATAATTTCTGTACGTACTAATAATGTAAGGACTATGGAGTAATTTTGCCTTCAGCAGAGCGAAGGTTTGCCTTACAAAAATTCAAACTTAATGTGGGTGAGGTTTTCTTAAATCCCAGATCTCACCATCTAGAATAAGATAAATACAGTAAACTGTGCCCATAAATTAGCTAAATAATCAACCAAGTCAGAACACCACCTATCATTTGAAGCATAAAATTAGAGATTCAACATCAAAAGTAACAACGGACATAGCAACCCAATTTACTCATTAATCTCAACCGTATCGGCAAAGGGAAACATTATCTCCGACACAGTCGAGCAATATAATAAAAAAATCTAATTGACCAAATGTCGTAAGTTTTATAAGAACATCACAAAAAGTATTCCAGAACAAAACCACATTCAAACGCAAATCCCTAACACAAATTGCGACAGCACTCCACCCAGCATACCGCATTGGCAATTCCTCAATCTGAGTACTGTAATATTGCTCAATATCTCCCAAGATCTTGATATCATCGCTTTTGACAAAATTTATTGCAACACCCTGCAACCCATGATGGTTAGGCCCAACTATAAGTAATATATATTACATCCAACAAAGAGCAGGAAACCAAATCAGAGCACAGGAGTACTAGAAGATGTGGAATAAATAGATAACTTCTCAAAATCCTATAAAGTGTAAAACAGTTTCTGATATGAAAATCAGACTAACTACTCGTGCCAAGAAACATTAGTTCAACTAATTTAAACATTCCAATACCTATCGTCCAAAACGTCCAGAGCGGCCAATCCGATGAATGTACAGCTCTCGATTATTTGGAAGATCGTAATTGATAACTGTACAAACCTGATAACAGAAGCAAGTGCATGGTCAATATCAACGATTAATTCCTCCATGTACAATTCAAAAGGAATCAACACAGGAATTTCTCAATGAATTTTAATTGAAACTAGTCAAATGGATGATCAAAAAATTCCAGTTGTTTGCATTTCTTAAGTACAAAAAACATGTTGCCTATACCTTCATGCTGCCCAAAACATAAAAACACACAAACAGGGCACAAAATTAATACCAATATCTAACAGAAAAAAGAAATATCAACTAACAAATAAACAACAAAGGAAGAACCAGATATTGAGATAGAATCATGATGCCCAATTGGAATGCCGATGCCCATCAACAATCCCTGAATACTGTTTATGATTGTTAGTCTAAACAGTTGTGATATTCCCACTTCTCTTCAGGTCAGCAACTATTTGCTATACTTTCAACTAAGTGTGTGTTTTGAGTGAGCATTTGACAAACGTAATTAAGAATGAACTTTATTTTATAAAGTTGATTGGATTAAAATTGAGTTTTCAGTTAAGTAATTTATGTTTGGATATTTCTACTTTTAGCAAACAAGTTTGATGTAAAACTTAGTTTGCATTTTTCAACCTAATGCAAAAGTTAGCTTTTAACACTTCTAGTCAAACCGGGGTATGAAGAGAAAATCAATCTTGATTCAGAGTAACCAAACATCTAGAATTTTACCAAATCAAATCACATTTGACAGAAGACAAAATCAATTGATACTCTTCACCATGAATCCAAACACACGCTAAAAGGCAGAAACACAAACTAAGTTATGACCCATGCCATATTACAGAGGCGTTTCATAATTCATGCAGTATCTCGTATCACATACTCTAAACAGGATATAAGCGATGTGAATACATCATATTTTAGAGGCACAAATAAAAGAAAAATAATAAAACACACTGGTGTAACAACTTGCCTGCTGTACATCAAGGCCACGAGCCCAAACATCTGTTGTTATTAATACACGAGTTGTTCCAGCATGGAATTCTCCCATAATTGCATCTCTTTCTCAGGCATGTCACCATGCATTGATGAGACGGTGAAATTATTATTACGCATTTTTTCAGTTAACCAGTCCACCTGTTCTGTTCCAAGAGTATATATATATATATATATATATATAATAAGAAGATAGAACATTGTAAACTGGCTACAATAAGCAAATATAGGAAGACAGTACACTACTAATACCTATCCTATGAAACCTTGATAATTTCAATTTACCTTTCGCTTAGTGTTACAGAATATAACAGCTTGAGTGATAGGAATATTATCATAAAGATCACACAGAGTGTCGAACTTCCATTCCTCCCTTTCGATTGCAATAAAATATTGCTTGATGCCCTGTCATTGGCGGTGTAATTGCATCAATATCCAGTTAAAGATCAAAAAGCACAAAGACAGTGAAAGCAATTGCTTACCTGCAATGTCAATTCATCGCGTTTCACAAGGATCCTCACCGGATCCGTCATGAACTTATTTGTCATCTCTAGTATTTCATGAGGGAGCGTAGCAGAAATCAAGACAACCTACACAGTCAAAACTAAAGAATTAAGAGACTAGATAAGTTTGGAAATAATACAGACAAGACTGTTCCACAAGCTAAAGCAAGAGCAATACACTCATCACTTTAGTAAATAGGACCAAGGACCCTAAAGATGCATCCAGTTAAGTTATAAACTGAGGTAAAATTTCAAGTAACTGGGCTAAAACCCAAACAAAGACAACAGATTCATAAAAATCTGTATAAAAATCGCATCACCTAGGTACTTCATTTAAGAAAAGTGCAAAAATCAAATGATTGCTGCTAGCAGCTTATTATTATGAAGAAAATAAGAAGCTTCATTGTTTGGTCAAAAGACTCAAAACAGTAACTTGAATTCTCAACTCACTGATAATAGGTGCTTAATTTTCAACGAATTCAAAATTTGAACTAACCAAATCAAATCAAAGTAAGTATTTAAAGGCCTTGAAGAGGCTTCAGACATCTCATATTCCCTATTCTTCCTTGAAACTGCCTTGATTCATCACCACGGTTTCTTTTCCCCTCGTTGTCACCCCTTCATGTGATGTCAAGCCACTAAATACAAATATCAAACAGGCACCCTGCACACCTCTCATATCCCTATTTATTAGCAAAATTCTTCTGACTTGGAATTCTGGTATGTCTCATTCAATATTTCGACATAATTTTTGTTCATTGTCACGCCTTAAGCTATGCACAAGCCACTAAATCTACTCACCACAAACTTACTATCACCGTGCACCTTAGTTTGTTTTAACTTAAGCATATAATAAGATTTCAAAATGCAGAAATTTCATTCCAAATACAAAGACAGAGATGAGGGCATCAAGGGAAAGAGAACCTGAAGGTCTGGTGGGAGATATCTATACGCATCATAAATTTGATCTTTAAACCCTCTGCTCAGCATTTCATCAGATTCATCCTGTTATCAAAAAGAAATATTGGGCTGTGGTAATTTATTTTACACTAACGATATGCAGATTTTTTCCCAACAAAGTGGTATCTAGAGCTAGGTCTGTGGAAAATTCTTAGTATGCTCTGTGGTTGCAGCTTTGTCTGATCTTCCACATCAGAAAAGAATTATTCACCGGTCACTATTCATTGCCGAAGAAGTTTCAAGCACAGCGAAACTTGTTGACTGCCATCAAAATGGAGGAGAGCACCGGCAATATGATAAACCGATCGCATTTAATTATGCAATCTGGAAGCCAAAGATGGAAGATCTTTTATACATTAAAGATCTATGGAAGCCGATCGTGATGACGAAGGAGAAAGCAACGACTACAAACAACTCTGGCGGATGATAAGACTGACGGCAAGGCGGAAAAACCAACCGACGCCGACCAAAGACATCGACATCGACCGGGCCGTCTTTGAATCGAAAGTGTCTTTGCTCAAATCCGTCGATGGATTGACAAGAGCATTTTTCAAAACTTTGCTAATGAACATGATGCTCATGCTCTTTGGCAAAAGTGGAGAAAATGTATGCAAGAACAACCGCACGTAACAAAGCCAACTCGATGCGACGATTAGTCAACCTAAAGTACAAAGACGGTAGCGATGTATCGGAACACATGAGTGAGTTCCAAGGCGTTGTAGATCAACTCAACTCGATGAAGATGACCATCGGCGATGAGTTACAAGCACGCTGATGATCTTTGAGTTCTCTACCAAAAAGTGGGACACCTTAGTTGTGTCGATCGGTAACTCCGCTCTCGAAGGCAAGCTTACCATGGATATGGTAAAGGATAGGATGTTGAGCGAGGAGTCTCGGCGAAAGATGAAGGATATAATCCTGAATGCGAAGCGCTTGTCCGCAGAAAAACAAGGCAATCAAGAAGGGCGTGGAAGAAGCAAAGGTAGAAGCTCTCAAAGCCAAATCGGCAAAAGGGCGATCAAAGTCCGGATCGAGGTATGATAAGAAGTGCCACCATCACGGCCTTCCCGCACTTCATTCGAGAGTGCCGAAAGTTGAAAGCGATTAAAGAAAGCGAGAAGCGGCGAACAAATGACACCACAATCGCCACCGAAGATGTTACCATTGTTCGAGATGCAGATTATGTCAATCTTGCATGTCAAGACTCTACCTGGGTAGTTGACTCAGTGCTTCCTACCATGTCACCTCAAAGCGGGAGTTTTTCTCAACCTACACTCAGGGTGATTTTGGGCCAGTGAGGATGGGAAATGATGGTGCATCCACAATTATTGGCATCGGTAACATTTATTTAGAAACTAACCTTGGATGCAGGTTATGTTTGAAAGATGTGAGGCATGTTCGACATACGCCTCAATCGATCTCCAGAGTACTTGATGATGATGGCTACAATAGCTATTTTGGTGAAGGAAATTGGAAGCTCACCAAAGGAAACCTGGTGGTAGCAAAAGGCAAGAAAGATACTTCTCTCTATTTAACGAAGCCAAGTTATGTAGAGGAGAAGTAAATACCCGACAAGAAGGAAGTTCCAACCGAAGCTATGGCATAAGCGGCTCGGCCACATGAGTGAAAAGGGTCTCGGGATTCTTTCCAAGAAGAATCTCTTGCGTAAATGATAAGTACATCATTGGGAAATGTGTTGGTATGCCTAATGGGAAAACAACACGAGTTGCATTTCGAAGTTCCCCACCATCTAGAAAGGCAAATCTTCTAGATTTGATACACACTGATGTCTGCATGATGAGTGATAAGTCACAAGGAGGTGCACTTTATTTCGTGACTTTCATTGAGGACCATTCCAGAAAAGTATGGGCCTTTGCTTTGAAAACTAAAGATCAGTCTTTGGAAGTTTTCAAGCAATTTCATGTAAAAGTTGAAGAGAAAGCGGCGAGCGGTTGAAGTGTGTAATGCAAGCGGACAATGGCGGTGAGTATCGCGGACCATTCGAGGAGTCTTGTAGAAGTTTTGGCATTAGATTGGAAAAATCGGTGCCAAAGACACCTCAACACAATGGTGTTCTTTGAAAGGATGAATAGAACCATCTGTGAGAGAGTAAGATGTATGCTCTCAAATGCAAAGCGCGAACTCCTTTTGGGGGAGGCAATGAGGACAAGATCGATTTGATCAACCTTTCTCCATCAGTTCCACTGAACTATGATGTACCAGAAAGAGTCTGGACAGGGAAAGATGTTTCATACAAACACTTGAAGGTGTTTGGTTGTAGAGCATTTGTTCACATCCCAAGAGATGAGAGGTCCAAGCTGGATGCAAAAACAAAGCAGTGTATCTTTGTGGGATATGCCCATGAAGAATTCGACTACAAACTCTGGGATCCAGCTACCAGAAAGATCATTAGAAGCAGGGGCGTGGTATTTTTTAAAGATCAAACAATCAAGGATTTGAAGAAACCAGAAAATCCACAGTCAGATGAAATTCCAGTTAATCTGGAACCAGTCTCTCCACCAATAGATTCTGATGACGGGGGAGCTACACCAGATACTAATGATGTTGATCCACTAGCTGAAAGTCCAGAACTGAGCAATGAGCGGCGATTGAGAACAAGAGTTAGTTCCTGAACAGGTCCAATCAAAAGCAGCAGTAAGGAAATCTACCAGAGAGCGAAAGCCGAGTCAAAAGTATTCACCTACCGAGTATGTGATGCTCACTGACGGGGGAGAACCAGAGAGCTATGACGAAGCTCTTACTCACCAGCATAAGAATGAGTGGTTAAAAGCCATGCAAGAAGAAATGAAATCCTTGCATGAGAACCACACATATGATTTGTGTAACACCCTCTATTTTTATTTATTTATTTATTTAAACTAGTAGAACTATTGTTGGTATTTAATTAATTATTTTTGGGCGTGACAATTAAATAATAATTGCTTCTTGCATGATTATTTGCTAAATGATTAATTTATAAAGTTGACCAATTTTTATAAGGTGGATTGTTGTATATTTAAGTGTATTTCAAAAAAAAAAACAAATTATATTTGAAATATGAATCTAAAATAAAATAAAATAAAATGTTTTATTTTCTGATTAATATTAACGTTAGCAAGATTTTAGTGTCATGATTTCCTTTTAATAGCTTTGAATGAATTTAATGTTGGCTTGTTGTTCTCTCACGTTGATACCAATTTAAATTGGTTTGATTCCTTATTATTTCCTTTAATAGCTTTGAATGAATCATGATTCCTCCTGCACGTTGGTTTTGGGCTAAAATCCTTTGGTTTTGTAATTTGATAAAACCATTAATAAAATAAATATTATCTAATGATTCTATTAAATCCTTTTTCCTTGTCTTACCTCACACGTTTTTTTTAAGCCAACCCTAAGCCTACCCTTTCTATTCTCTCTTAACCTAATATCACACCTCTCTTCTCACATAAATTACAAAAAAAAAAAAAAAACAGAACCTAGCCTCCCTTGGACTGATCACACCTCCCCTTCTTCTTCACTAGCCCATCAAGAACAATTTTATAATTTTCTTCTCTCCACTTTTGTGTAACTTCAAAGTAAAGCTTTGACCTTTCCTCTTGTTCGTGCCATTCAATTTCATGGGCTTAGAGTTATTTCGTTAGGAAGAAAAGCGGCCAAGGTAATGGCTTTTCTCCTACAAGTTAGAGCTAAATGTTGGTGGTTGTTTAAATATTGATAGAAATTCGTGTGGTGTCTTGTTGAAAGAAAAAGTTTATATTTTTACGAAATATAAATCTATGGCGTTCTTCTATCCAATTTTAATTTTCATGTACTCCTCTAAAAAAAAACGTGTTGAAGATTTTTCCTTGTTATTTTATTGATTTTAGATTAATATGTTGTTGAAAACTTGTGTGGGTATATTTTTAGTATAAAAGATTGATTCTTTATTGTCTCCTGATGATGATGGTTCGATCTATTATTGGTCTTTGGTATTATTTTGGTTAATATTTTTGTTTTAGCTTCTTTTATTAGATTATATCAATTTATTATATTATCAATTGGTTAAAATTTATCCTGGTAGTTTATTATTAAATAATAATAACGTTATTTTGCTGCAACTATTCGATAAGTCTTATACTTTGTTTTATTTTGAGGAGATTCACATTATTCCTTGCTTGCACCTATATCTATGTGCTATATATAGTTAGCGTGTATGGGACTTTTCAAAAACAGTATTGTTGATTGTTGTTGCCCTTTGATGGATGTGTATTTGTTGTTTTAAGCTGTGAGATGGTGATATTATTTGATGAAAAAAATTCGATATGTGTTATTTGGATATGAGGTGTGGTGGATTTTCTGATGAATTACTTCTCGTAGCATGAATTGATTAACTAAATGACATGCATCATGTAGAACGGCATGTGTAGGGCCTTCGTGGCGGTGATATGATTTAATTCCCCATTAGTATGGGAGGCAGCTATTGTTTTGGACCTTTGTATTTAAGGCCTTCGTGGCGGTGATATGCTTGATTTCCCATTGGTATGGGAGGTAACTATTATTTTTGGACGACCTTTGTGGTCAAGGCCTTCGTGGCGTTGTTAAATTAAATTCCCCATTGGTATGGGATGACTATATCGCGATCATGAGAGTCTTGCATAAGGCATACATACTAACTTGAACATGCTGATTTTTGTGGTGTTGATATGTTGATTATTTTATTTGTAAGTTAGAAAAAAAAAAGAATAGATTTTCTTTTGTCTTAAAGGTGATTAATTTTAATTTCAAGTTTGTATGTAGATGTAAATACATTTTTTTTCATTGGTTGTTTGTTATGATAACTTTTGTCTTACTTATTTTTATTTAGATGTGAAGAGAGAAATTATAAATAGTATTTGAGCAATTTTTCATGTTTTAGCTTATTACAACTTGTCACGTGAACTGACCCTTACACCACTTTTTAGGTACAAGTGGATTTGAGGAGCCTCAAGTATAATTTGTTTGCATTATGTGTGATGGTGCTGTCAACGAATAATTGTGGGTACATGGGTGTTAGATGCTCTGTGCTACTTTTGAACGTTAACTTTACTTTGCGCAAAATTAAACTTGATATTTTCTTTTATTGCGGACATAGTGTTTTTCCCGCTAAGTAATTGGGATAATTTAAACTTTGGTTATTCTCCCTATAATTTATAATTTCAGAATTTTATTTCATTTCGGTTGAGTTGAAGAGTAGTTACAGGCACTTATTAATTTAGTTTCACCAGATTTAAAATTAAATTAAATTTTCAGTTAGACTAAGATTAGTGTAATGGTTAATTAGAGTCGTTGCTATTAATCAAATTTTTTTTAATTGACAATAAAGCAGTTCCACGATTATTAAACGCTTTACTAGTTAGTGACGGTAACTTTATTTTAAAAAAGAAAAAAAAATATAGGCCGATTTTCTAAGAACAGACTAGTTAACGCTTCGAAAATTCGGGGCGTTACAATTTGGTAACACTACCACAAGGAAGGAAAACACTCAAGAACAAGTGGGTGTACAGAGTAAAAAGTGAAGAAGTCAGCTCACAACCACGTTACAAAGCAAGGCTTGTTGTGAAAGGATTCGCTCAGAAAAGGGAGTTGACTTTGATGAAATATTCTCACCGGTGGTGAAGATGTCATCGATCAGAGTTGTTCTTGGCTTGGCTGCAAGTCTCAACCTAGAGATTGAACAACTTGATGTAAAAACCGCCTTCTTACATGGTGATCTTGATGAGGAAATATACATGCAGCAGCCTGAAGGTTTCCAAGTCAAAGGGAAAGAGAAATTGGTGTGCAGACTGAAGAAGAGTTTGTATGGTCTGAAGCAGGTACCGAGATGTTGCCAAGTGATTTCAAACACAAGAGGGGGGTGAATTGTGTTAGCGGTGCTTATATAAAAATTACAGATAAAATATTGAATTAAAAAAAACTTGAAAGAAATAAATTGCGAAAAGATAAATAACTTGAAGAATAAATTGCAGGAATTAAATTGCAATAAAATAAATGACAGAAAATAAATGACCGAAAAATAAATAAAGAACAAAAATAAATAAAGTGCTTGAATGATAAAGAGACAGAGAGCAAAGAAGAGCACGCAGCAAATTATACAGGTTCGGCCACCAAACACCCCTGTGGCCTACGTCCCGTCTCCCCAAAGCAAAGCACTATGAGATTTTCACTAAATCACTAGCTTTTAAATCGAGTTCACTAGAAACTTTTACAACTCTATACTGAGCAATACGTTCAAGAGATATCACCTCTCTGTGAACGACTTGGGATTCCAACCCAAAAGAAAAGATTTTTACAAATAAAATGAGATGAAAAAGAAACACTCAAAAGTGCAGATATAACAAATTGAAGCTCAAATGATACAACTCAAATTATATAGAATAAAAGGCTCTCAAAAGAATTGTGCTCAAATAAATGTGAGTTATGAAAATTTGTTTGAACAGCGTTTTGGCAAAGCAATAGCGTAAGAATTCTTGTTTTGTCACGGTCTGAGCATGTCCTTTTATAGAGAAAAAGAAAACGCGTGAGGTTTGACCCGTTACGTTTAATCCGGGATTTCTTATCGTTATCTAATCGATTATAGAAGGTATGTAATCGATTATATATTTAAAAAAAGACACACGGATGACATTTAAAAGGGGTGTAATCGATTATGAAGAATTGAAAACACGGAGATGCACAGTACTTTAAATAATCGATTATATAAAGTTGTGTAATCGATTATCAAGTGATCAAAAGACACGGAGAAGAGGAGCACGTCATAAACGATTATGAATATCCTTATAAACGTTTAAACGCATTCTGTTTCTTGCAACAACTTGCCAAAAGAAAACTTGAAATATTTTTCAAAAAAATTTTGAGCACAACTTAAGAATTTTTCAAAAATACTTTGTGCCTAAAAATAATTTAGGAAAAATTATCATAAAATCAATTTTAGAATAAAAATCATTTTGTGTGTGTGTGTGATTTAATTAGTTGAGAGCATTTTATTACTACTTACAAATAGTCCTAAAAATAAAATAAATATTCAAAAACCCTTTGATCCTTGGTAGGCGTCTTGGTGTATTTTTCCGTTTTTTGCACATGACTATTCGTGGAATTCCTTTTGTCAATCATCAAAACAAATCCTGTCAAGGCATGAAATCACACGAGACAGTGGTATAAAAAGTTCGACTCATTCATGGAGAAAAATGAGTACAATCTAACGACGGCAGACCACTGCGTCTTCATCAAGAAATTCTCTGATGGAGATTTCATCATTCTTTTGCTTTATGTTGATGACATGTTGATTATTGGCCGAGACAGCGGCAAGATTAGCAGGTTGAAGAAAGAGTTGAGCAAGTCCTTTGCAATGAAGGACTTAGGACCCGCTAAACAGATTCTTGGCATGACGATTACCCGTGACAGGAAGAATCACAAAATTTGGCTAAAATCTCAAGAACGGTACGTGGAAAAGGTTCTTGAAAGATTCAACATGGACAAAGCAAAATCTGTTAGTTCTCCACTGGCTAGTCACTTCAAGCTCAAAGTGAGCCAGTGTCCCTCAAGCAAGGAGGAGAGAATAGAAATGAACAAAGTGTCATATGCATCGGCGGTTGGCAGTCTGATGTACGCTATGGTATGCACTAGACCAGACATTGCACATGCAGTTGGTGTTGTGAGTCGATTTTTATCAAATCCTGGAAAAGAGCACTGGCGTGATCAAATGGATACTCGAGATATCTCGGAGGTACATCTAGTCATTGTTTGTGTTTTGGTAATGGAAAACTGTATTAGAAGGATATCTGATTCGAGATATGGTCGAGACGTGGATACCAGAAAGTCTATTTCTGGGTATCTGATAACATTTGCAGGGGGAGCTGTCTCATGGCAATCACGATTACAAAATTGTATTGCTTTAAGCACCACAGAAGCGGAATACATTGCAATCACTGAAGGTTGCAAGGAGATCCTGTGGATGAAGAAGTTCCTACAAGAGTTGGGACAAAACCAGGAAAATTATGTTCTCTATTGCGACAATCAAAGCGCAATACATCTCAGCAAGAATTCAACATTTTATTCAAGGTCGAAACACATCGACGTAAGATATCACTGGATCCGTGATGTGTTAGAAAGAAAGCTGCTGAAAGTTGAGAAGATCCACACCAACGACAACGGGGCTGATATGATGACCAAAGCTCTACCAAAGGACAAACTAGAAGTCTGCAAAGAAGTTGCAGGCTTAATATCAACCCCATATTGATACGAGGATATTTCCCCATTGGCTGGAGGGGGAGATTTGTTGGCATCCAGCCAATAAGAAAGCAAATTGGTGAGTCAAATGGTTGGTGAGTCAAATGGTTGGTGGCCATCCAAGATTGACACAATTTGCAAGTGTTCACACCATTCATTTCTTCTATAAATAGGGAGTGGATGGTAGAGCAAAATTCATCTCATTCACAATTAAGTGCAAGAATCATTAGTTAGAGAGAGAAGCCTTGCTTAAGAGAAAGAGTGAGAGAAAAATTAGAGAGAGCCAATTTGTGAGAGTTTTATCCACAAATTGAGAGTACAATCTTATTGTATTAATTTTGAGAGATCACCTAAGGGTGAAGTTTGTAATCCCATTATTGTTATAGTGGAAGTTTAAGCGGCTTACGGGTCCCGTGGTTTTTACCTTCACTTTGGAGGATTTTTCACGCTAAAATCTTTGGCGTTATTATTATCTATTTGGTTTGGGTAATTATTCTGGGCTGGAAATTATTATTGGGCTGTGGTAATTTATTTTACACAAACGATATGCAGATTTTTTCCCAACAAAGTTGTAGGGTACCGAGGGGTATTACATGTCTCCACATTGGTATGATATTGTCCACTTTGGGCTTTAAGCCCTCATGGTTTTGCTTTTGGATATTCCCCAAAAGGCCTCATACCAATGAGACATTTTCTTTCTTATAAACCATTGTTCTTCCTCTTGTTTAGTCTATGTGGGACTTTGGTTGCACCTTAACAATCCTCCCCTCAAACAAAGGACCATAGTTCATCCTCCCCTCCAGCGGAAGCCTCCGAGTATTTAGTCTGTTTATACTTGTACCGCTGACTAACAGGACACACCGCCTGCTCACCACACCGCCAGGAAGACTTTCGACACAAGGATCTTTGACTCAGATCCCAACAACTATTCCAATACTCGCCCAAGCCGACACCATCGGCTCTGATACCACTTGTAGGGTACCGAGGGGTATTACATGTCTCCATGTTGGTATGATATTGTCCACTTTGGGCTTTAAGCCCTCATGGTTTTGCTTTTGGATATTCCCCAAAAGGCCTCATACCAATGAGACATTTTCTTTCTTATAAACCATTGTTCTTCCTCTTGTTTAGTCTATGTGGGACTTTGGTTGCACCTCAACAAGAAAATATAAGATAATCCTTAATACATGACCACAAAAAAGGGGGTAGGGGAAATGCAATCAAGCATTGGCAAGTAGAAGTAATGAACTCACAAGAACTAGCATCTTGGTAGCTCTTGTGCACAATGTTTTCCTTTTGATCATATCACAGACTCGGCCAGGAGTTCCGGACACCACATGAACTCCATGCTCAAGTTTCCTTATATCTTCTCCCACACTTTTGCCTCCAATGCAAGCATGCGCTTGTATATTTATGAAATCCCCAATAGCCAATATAACCATTTCAGTCTGCGAGGCCAGTTCCCTCGGCGACAAGATTAACGCCTGCACCCTGTTCAGAAATTATAAAATTGGACTCACGTGACAATAAATCGATGTACTCAGTTCAGAGCAAAACGCACATCATTAAGATTATGTTCTTGCAGAAAGATTTAAAAAAAAAATCGTTTTATGTTCGGGAAGAGAGGCCATGACAATTAAATTTGGGTTAATAAGCCTTTTTGGTGCGAAATTCGGTTTTAGTCCCATGCTAAAGAATTTACTCCGTGATTAAGGGGACATGACCTGATTCCAAAGAGCAGCAACCTCGTCATAATCTCTCAAAATGTGCATAATGGTTTCAGGAGCATAAACACTCCTAGGACAGTCAACATCAAAAGTTATAACTCTTTTCCCTCTTACAACAATAGTCAAATGTTTGCCATGAGTAACTTTCCAAAGAAAAGTTCTAATCCGATTAGGTCTATTCCATTTCCAAACCTTTTTAAACAAAGGATTAGTCTTAGGAGCAGGCAATCGAGTTGAGCTTAAAAAATGATAAGCAGATCACTTCAATGAAAATTTCCCATCTGAATTAAGGTTCTGTTCTGAACAGAACTTCAGAGGATGACCGGAGGGAAGCAATACGGTTGCGCTCGCGACGGATGATGACGGCGTGTGGTGGTGGTGTACCTGCAAACACTCCGACGCTCAAGTCAGTGTGTGTAAGAGGTGAGTGAAGAGGTGGAAAAATAATGATTACCTCGATCGTTTGACGCGGTCTCTTTAAATATGAGTTGAGGACGGTTACCGAAGAGTAACCGTTCCGTGAAGCCCGGGAGTCGGAAGTAAATTCCTTTAATGCTGAGGACCGTTGGGTCGGCCGCGTCGATGTGGTCTCGAGGGAAGGCGGAGGGACTGATGCGGAAATGGGCCTGAAGCGTTGGATCTTTGGATTGGGCCTCGGCCCGATCCGGGCGATTGCCCCCAGTCGCTAGCTCGAATGTCGAGGTGGTGACTTGTTATTGAAGTTCGTTGATGTCGACGTTCGACGTCTTTGTTCGTAAGGAACTGCAAGCGTCGTCGTGCCGTGCTTTGTTCATTAGTTCATTCGGGACCTTCGTGTTCCACCTCTGCTGGCGATTCGACACGAGGCTTGATGTGCTTGTGCAAGGCACAAGGCTTTGTCACGAGCTCGTGCACGCGGTCTCGGCACGAGGTCGATCACAGGTGCTTGTGCAAGGCACAAGGCTTTGTCACGGTCTCGGCGCGAGGTTCTGTTCCTGTCAAAGTATAGACAATTTGCAACAACTTGATGTAATAAAGTTAGCGTTAATTTTTATGCTGAGTAAAGTGCTCGTAGTCGAGTTTTATACTTCCCTGTGAGAGTAGTTGATCTGGCTGTCCAAGCGGCAAGGTTGAGGTCATCAAATAATCAAGGTCAACGACGTAGCCGAATTTAAAGCCGTCTGAATTTTGAAATTGCAGAGGTGGGCCTGGTAGGTCGCCGAGTAATCGGATCGCGTATCCACATTGCGGAGGTGCTTGTGCAAGCGCGACAAGGCTTTATCACGAGCTCGTGCACGCGGTCTCGACGCGAGGCTCGATCTCTTCATTAGGTGCTTGTGCAAGGCACAAGGCTTTATCACGAACTTCGTGCACGCGGTCTCGGACGAGGTCGATCTCTTCATCGGTGCTTGTGCCCAGCGCGCGAGGCTTTATCACGAGCTCGTGCGCGCGGTCTCGACGCGAGGTCGATCCGCAGTGCTTGTGCTAACGCCGCAAGGCTTTATCACGAGCTCGTGCACGCGGTCTCGACGCGGTCGATCTCTTCATCAGGTGCTTGTGCCCAGCGCGACAAGGCTTTTTCACGAGCTGCGTGCACGCGGTCTCGGCCCGAGGTCGATCTCTTCATCGGTGCTTGTGCAAGGCACAAGGCTTTATCACGAGCTCATGCACGCGCGGTCTCGACGAGGTCGATCTCTTCATCGGTGCTTGTGCCAGCGCGACAAGGCTTTATCACGAGCTCGTGCACGTGGTCTCGTGACGAGGTCGATCCACAGTGCTTGTGCCCAGCGCACAAGGCTTTATCACCAGCTCGTGCACGCGGTCTCGGCACGAGGTCGATCTCTTCATCAGGTGCTTGCACAAGGCACAAGGTTTTATCACGAGCTCGTGCACGCGGTCTCGGCACGAGGTCGATCTCTTCATCAGGTGCTTGTGCAAGCGCACAAGGCTTTATCACGAGCTCGTGCACGCGGTCTCGGCACGAGGTCGATCCGCAGTGCTTGTGCCAGCGCGAGGCTTTATCACGAGCTCGTGCACGCGGTCTCGGCACGAGGTCGATCTCTTCATCAGGTGCTTGCACAAGGCTTTATCACGAGCTCGTGCACGCGGTCTCGGTACGAGGTCGATCACAAGTGCTTGTGCTAACGCACAAGGCTTTATCACGAGCTCGTGCACGCGGTCTCGACACGAGGTCGATCTCTTCATCAGGTGCTTATGCCAACGCACAAGGCTTTTTCACGAGCTCGTGCACGCGGTCTCGGCACGAGGTCGATCTCTTCATCAGGTGCTTGTGCAAGCGCACAAGGCTTTATCACGAGCTCGTGCACGCGGTCTCGGCACGAGGTTCCATCAGAGGTGCAAGGTTTTGATAGTAAATAAATGCTGATTGCGTATTTCTTCAATCATACTTCACTGCTTCACATTTATGTGTTTAGATGCACGAGCTCTGTTCCTGCATCGGTTTGAGCAGCAACGATCGGAACGGCGTCACTCTGATGCGGAGGCGTAAGGTTATTCCTCTGTCTCTCATTTTCACCGTTGAAATTAACAGGTTCATGGTGAGGTGGTTCCGCCGGAGCTATCGGCAGGTTTGGTGGTTCAAGATCTGCGTTCGCATGAGTTGAACTGCTAGTCGCGATCTGACGCTTCGATCCAGTCATCGTCGAGTGAAGAAGGGAGACTTCGACAAAGAAGATGAAATCAAAAACGATCCCCACAGACGGTGCCAATGTTCTGAACAGAACTTCAGAGGATGACCGGAGGGAAGCAATACGATTGCGCTCGCGACGGATGATGACGGGGTGGGGGGGTGGTGTACTGCGCAAACACTCCGGCCTTTCAAGTCGATGTGTGTAAGAGGTGAGTGAAGAGGTGGAAAAATAATGATTACCTCGATCGTTTGTGCGGTCTCTTTAAATATGAGTTGAGGGCGGTTCTGAAAATGCTTGATTCAGTGAGCCGGAAGTCGAGTAAATTCCTTTAATGCTGAGGACCGTTGGGTCGGCCGCGTCGATGTGGTCTCGAGGGAAGGAGGAGGGACTGATGCGGAAATGGGCCTGGAAGCGTTGGATCTTTGGATTGGGCCTCGGCCCAGTCCGGAACAGTGCAGGAACAGAGCTCGTGCATCTAAACACATAAATGTGAAGCAGTGAAGTATGATTGAAGAAATACGCAATCAGCATTTATTTACTATCAAAACCTTGCACCTCTGATGGAACCTCGTGCCGAGACCGCCTGCACGAGCTCGTGATAAAGCCTTGCGCGCTTACAAGCACCGATGAAGAGATCGACCTCGTCGAGACCGCGTGCGCACGAGCTCGTGATAAAGCCTTGTGCGTTAGGCACAAGCACCGTGATCGACCTCGTCGAGACCGCGCGGCACGAGCTCGTGATAAAGCCTTCGTGCGCTGGCACAAGCACCGATGAAGAGATCGACCGCGTCGAGACCGCGTGCACGAGCTCGTGATAAAGCCTTGTGCCTTGCACAAGCACCTGATGAAGAGATCGATCTCGTGCCGAGACCGCGTGCACGAGCTCGTGAAAAAGCCTTGTGCGTTGGCACAAGCACCTGATGAGGAGATCGACCTCGTGCCGAGACCGCGTGCAGCTCGTGAAAAGCCTTGTGCGTTAGCACAAGCACCGATGAAGAGATCGAGCTCGTGCACGCCGTAATGTTCAACGAACCAGTGAGGATGACCGGAGGGAAGCACATGCGCCGCGACGGATGATGACGGCGTGTGGTGGTGGTGTACCGCAAACACTCCGACGCCAAGTCGATGTGTAAGAGGTGAGTGAAGAGGTGGAAAATAATGATTACCTCGATCGTTTGACGCGTCTCTTTAAATATGAGTTGAGGGCGGTTAGAGTAACCGTTCATGAAGTCGAGTAAATTCCTTTAATCTTTGAGGGCCGTTGGGTCGGCAGCGTCGATGTGGTCTCGAGGAAAGCGGAGGGACCGATGCGAAATGGGCCTGAAAGCGTTGGATCTTTGGATTGGGCCTCGGCCCAGTCCGGAACAGTTGCCCCCCAAGTCGCTAGCTCGAATGTCGAGGTGGTGACTTGTTATTGAAGTTCGTTGATGTCGACGTTCGACGTCTTTGTTCGTAAGGAACTGCAAGCGTCGTCGTGTCGTGCTTTGTTCATTAGTTCATTCGGGACCTTCGTGTTCCACCTCTGCTGAGGCAGTTCTCGACACGAGGCTTGATGTGCTTGTGCAAGGCACAAGGCTTTGTCACGAGCTCATGCACGCGGTCTCGGCACGAGGTCGATCACAGGTGCTTGTGCAAGGCACAAGGCTTTGTCACGGTCTCAGCACGAGGTTCTGCTCCTGTCAAAGTATAGACAAATTTGCAACAACTTGATGTAATAAAGTTAGCGTTAATTTTTATGCTGAGTAAAGTGCTCGTAGTCGAGTTTTATACTTCCCTGTGAGAGTAGTTGATCCGGGCCCAGCGGCAAGGTTGAGGTCATCAAATAATCAAGGTCAACGACGTGGCGAGTTTAAAGCCGTCTGAATTTTGAAATTGCGAGGTGGGCCTGGTAGGTCGCTCGAGTCTTGGGATCACAGTATCCACCTGTTGCAGAGGTGCTTGTGCAAGCGCACAAGGCTTTATCACGAGCTCGTGCACGCGGTCTCGGCACGAGGCTCGATCTCTTCATTAGGTGCTTGTGCAAGGCACAAGGCTTTATCACGAACTCGTGCACGCGGTCTCGGCACGAGGTCGATCTCTTCATCAGGTGCTTGTGCCAACGCAACGCACAAGGCTTTATCACGAGCTCGTGCACGCGGTCTCGGCACGAGGTCGATCTCTTCATCAGGTGCTTGTGCAAGCGCACAAGGCTTTATCACGAGCTCGTGCACGTGGTCTCGGCACGAGGTCGATCTCTTCATCAGGTGCTTGTGCCAACGCACAAGGCTTTATCACGAGCTCGTGCACGCGGTCTCGGCACGAGGTCGATCTCTTCATCAGGTGCTTATGCAAGCGCACAAGGCTTTATCACGAGCTCGTGCACGCGGTCTCGGCACGAGGTCGATCACAGGTGCTTGTGCCAACGCACAAGGCTTTATCACGAGCTCGTGCACGCGGTCTCGGCACGAGATCGATCTCTTCATCATGGCTCGTCTTCTAAAACACTATTACCAAGAGGCCTTATAGCAACAATTCTGTCGCATATAGAATTTGGCACAAATCTCTCAAAATAATCCCTCTTCCAAAAACCATTATGAGCATAAAAAAAGGAAACTCATCCTGCTCATGAGGAATTCTACCGAGGCACAACTCTTCCAAACCAGGTGTTTTAGGGATCCATCTATCTTGCCAAAATCTAATGTTGTTACCATTTTTTTTCTTCCAAGTAATCTTATCAACCACATTAGGCCAAATAGCATATATAGACCTCCATATGTTTGAACAAACACTTCTAGAATACACCTCGGGCATATATTGAGATCCACAAATGTATTTAGCCTTCATGCCTTGAACCCACAACTTCTTTGGATTTGCAACTAAATTCCAAGCTAGCTTCATAATATAAGCCTGGTTAAGAACTCTAAGGTTTCTAAAACCAAGCCCTCCTTCATCCTTGGGTAAGCAAATCTTACTCCATGAAATTAAAGGACACTTCCTATGATCAGTTGTACTTCCCCATATAAAATTTCTACATAGGGGCAGCACATGTACAAGTCTGCATAACATATCCTGGAATGTTGGAAGAGGAAGATTGTGCCGGTGTAACCCTGCCATCAAAGGATTAGGATGAAACTTTCCAACTAGAAAACTTCTTCATATTGTTAAAAATAAAATTAAAATAGTGTTTTGATTGCTTAGGATGAAACGATACATATATTTTGCACAATGTAAAAGAAAGTTACATATGACAAGACTAGAAAGCAAAAAAAAATTATATTAGAGTATGTATTTTTTCTAAAAAATATTGTAGAAAATTAATTATAAAGTAATGATGGTCAGTGGTACACAATAAATACTTAAAAATCATATATAAGAAGATTTGATTTTTTAGCAAATAATATGATAGAAGATTTATACATGTATGATCTAGCGGCAAGTAGGAAACCATATATTCAAGAATGAAAAATAATAATTAATACATTTATTTTAATTGTAGAACAATAATAATCAATACATTTATTTCCAGCGGCAACCATGTCGCTTATTTTATTTTTATGAGATATATTTATACAAAATGAATAACATTTGATAAAGTTGATAATAGTTGACACGTACACCTCCACTAAAAAGTCATTTCACATAGCTATTAAAACATTTTAAAAAACAGTTAAACAAAAGAAGACTATGTTATGTAGATTAAAATAAATTTGAAGATGTAATTTTTTCTACAAAATATTGTAGAAAATTCATTATATAGTAGTGACGGCTCGCGCTATGCACGACATACAGTAATTACATTAAAATTATATATTAGAATATGTGAAGTAAGTTTTGTTAACATAACTAATACAATTTGCAATGATACACTTGAAATCTATAGAAGTCAAATTGTATTGACCTAAAAAAAATTACATAACAAAATTACCGAATATAAGTTTCAGACAAAAAGTCTTCAATTATTCAAAGAATATTGTCACCTGCATTCGATGAAGGTGTTTTCAGCACACAATCTCGCCACGACAACCATGTGAAAAGAAATACACAAAGCAAAGAAGTATAAGGAAGAAGAAATTTAATTTAAGTAAAAGAAAACTGAAAAAATCTCAATTGGAAAGGAAATTTTAATCTGATAATCCCAACTATATCAATTGCATTTAATCTTCATCCCACCAAAATCCATGTTGGTATCATCTATGGGTGGCACCCCCTCAGACGTCGTTGATTGTCGAAGTCGAAGAAGAGGGGGAGAAAGTTGCTGCCATGAGTAGATGTTCTGGTAATGAAGGTGAAAGAGGAGGTGAAAAGAGTAGAAAAAATGTGACTACAGAACCCACTCGTTCTCCTTGTAGCCATGTTATGCTAGACGTTTCAACCGTTGTTAGACGTGTTATGCATCAACGTCGTGGAGCATTGACCTGGAAAAATCTGAAGAGGAGTTGGAGAAGAAGAGGGTGAACATTTTGGCTTTGGTGAAAAGTATGAGGTGGTGGTGGATATGGCAACGAAGGACGAGGTGGTGACTGAAAGGGGTAAAGGAATTGTAACCCTAAATTAGATTTTACTCTACATAAGAAGTGAAGTTGTGGCAGTAAAGTGCAAATCATTTATTTATTTTAAAATAGAACAAAGTGACAGGTCAACTTTGCCCCAACCCACTTCCACCCTTTTTTTAGGCGGCTTATGCGAGGCGGGTTATAGCTGGCTGACTAGGTCGTAACCCCAACCTTCTGTTTGACGGGTTAAGCGAGTCAACCCGATATGTTGAACCCATATTGCCACCCATAGATGAGATATATTCTAATGTACAAGATACTACCTCTGGTCCCATATATAGGAAAATGGTCAAAAATATTTTTGGTCCTATTTATAAGAAAATGTCGCAAGTTTTTAGATATATTAATTGCTTTTACTATAAATTCATCTATTCCCCATTACGTGAGTCTAAAACATTTAATGTGAGAGTTATATTTGGAACAATCTTTCAAAATTATAACATTAAATGAACTTCATTGGTTTTGATGATTTTTGTTTTCTTCTCTTATATATGGGACTAGAGGTAGTATATTTGCTAATTGTTTAAATTTTTTTTGTTTTGAATGTTGATATATGATCATCTTATTATGTTAGCAAAATCTCATCCCTCATATACTTGGCATTAATTAGACTTTATCTCGTTGGATTTTTTCAAGTCTAGGGTTGGATTCAAGTCTTACTCGATTAAAACTTTGAGTTGGGTCAAAGACAAACATAACTTATCTCATGAATACCTTTATGGTGCAGCATAAAATTATCAGAGAATATCAATGTCATTGTTATGTTACCACTTCTTAGAATTTTTGTGTACATGCATCTTGAAATTAATTATACCACTCACGAGAATAATCACAATTGCTATATAATCATAGGGTTCTTTTTGAGAAATGAATCATAGCTTCTACATTCTTTTGTTATGCACAAACAATATAGGTGTTTAACGAATCGGATTTATCTGATAAGCTCGTTGGTTAAAACTTTGCCTTCTTTTTAAACTTGTTCAAATCGTTTTTTATGCAACTTATGTTTTAAAAGCATTGGAGTAACTCTTGTCTGAGTTACTCCGCTTAATAACTCTCTATAGATATTGAATTTCACCAATCGAACAGTCAAATTAAAAGTTGTTATTGAATAGATTAGATCAATTCCGTAAAATTTCATAAAATTTTAAAAATATTTGATACTTCATCAAATAACTTTAATTCAACGTATAATATACTTTTTAAAATACACTTGAAATGTTGACAATTTGATTACATAGTTACGAATGTCCATTTTATCTAAAATTTGGTATGCATGATCGTTAATGTAATACGATGATATTCAACGGTTCGATTGATAAAATTCAATGTATATAGAGAGTTATTAAGCAGAGTAACTCAGAGAAGAGTTACTCCTGAAGTCATTTGATCCCTCATCTTTTTATGAGATTTTTATGGAATGATAGATTTCAAGATACATCGAAATAAGACTTAAATATTTTAATAAAATAAAATTTCATCGATCTAACTATTCAACTATAACCATTCAATACCTTAACTTTGTGTCAAATCTTATAAAAATTTAAACAATAATAAATTTTATAATTAAATGATTATTATTTTTATACATTTAAAAAATGTATATGATATTGATCTTTACGTACTTTAATGATATGTTAATTAATTTTAAATCGATGTAAAATATAACAACATAATCCATATTATTGTAATTTATAATATAACGATGAATTTTAAAATATAATCATCCAAGAAGATATATATTGTTGAGTGAGATAAGAATCCTAAAGAGTTGTATGAATAATGTAATGTAATATTTTTAATAAATTTTTAATCAACATTCTAATAATTGTTTAATGAGAATATGCATTCTTATATAATATTGTAGACAAAAGGCTTATTTATGGTTGAAGCTGTGGCCATTCTTAGTTGTGGAGTCGAGCACTTTTATTTCTTCGCTAGGCTTACCATCAGGACGGTGACTCTATTTTTTAATTTGTTCTTTAAAGCTGCCTACCTTAGCTGTCTGGTCCTGATTGCCAAGCTTGTTTGCATACAAATTATAATAAGCCTTGGCCTGAACATGACTTAAAATTCTGACGAACTTTCCATGTTTCTCATCTACCACCATCTTTCCATCAGTGGATTCAACACCATCGGCTAAGACTTTAATGGGCTTGACCTCAAATTTTGGATTGAGACTTGAATGACTATCAGCCAATACAACTGCACCTAGAATTTCCCCCAAGAACGTGTCCTGCAATCATGTACTAATTAAGGGCTTAAACAACACAAACAATGTAGAAAACCTAACTAAAGTTGGTCATTAATTCTCCTTTATGTCTAGTCACAAGTAATAATAAAGTCTAAACATCAGATCTATCTGGACTGGAGTTGTGATATGAAAAACGATCGATCGGGCTAGGAAAAAACATATTAGTTGTGGATAGGAACTTTTACCATATGTTTATATATGTTATGGATTTGCTTCAAACGGTACAGCCTTGACAACAGACGCTTGGAAAACACAGCCTCTGGTGTTTTTCGTGTCTCGCGCAACCTGCCTATCGTAGTTAAAAACGAACTCACTCTGCGTTGGGTACTTAGTGGAATGAGTGTGATGTTAACTTCTGATTCCAACACTGTCTTGGCCGCTAAAGGATCCAGGAACATGTTGAATTCTGCATATTGGTTGGAAGGAACTGAAAATATATTTCCTTTGTCATCTGCATTCTTGCTGATATGTCCCCCTACTACATAAACCTCCTGCAAAATTTTGGAACTGTTATTTAGACAAATGTGTTTCTATTTCAACACTGACAAAATGTTTAACGCAAAACTAAGATTGATCAATATTCAATATAAGTTCTTCCTTTGTTTGAAAGTTAACATTTTCTTTTACCAAAACAACTAGACATATTTTTAGTGGTTTTTTTTTTTCTTTCGAAATAGACGATAACAAATATTTAATATAGCTTACATTAATTCTAGAGCTTATGTTTCTCACTGAAAGAACCTTTGCCAAATTAGTCAAGGGTCCATTGGTCAATACTGCAATCTTTGACCCCGATCCAATTGTTTGCAATACAAACTCCCAAACTTCCATAGCCAGTGGTTGTCGAAGTTCAGGGTGATCGGTATCTCGTGGTGCCCCAAACTTTACAGAGTTTTCTGCTGAATACCTGAAATAATTCTTAATGTATTAGTCATTTACACATGAAAATTTTCATGTAAGCAAGCAAGTAAAAAGCCCTATTGCAAAGATGCACAAGTTACAGACAACATTGTGCACTTCAAAAAAAAAAAAAGTGTAAATAGTAATTATAAATAAAGACTGGATGTACACCTGTATTTTTACACTCATTAGATTTTGAAAAATCTATAATAAATTAATTTAAAAGTGAAAGTTAAAAAATATTTTAAAATAATAAATTATTTTAGATGTACATAATTTGTGGAATTCAATAATAAATATAATTTTAAAATATTATATGTGATTTAATTCTCTAAATTTAAAATAAAAATGAAAAGAGTTTTCATTATATATTAGTAAACCATTTAGAAAAATAATTTAAAAGATAATGAATATAAAGATATATGTAAGAATAAAGATACTAAATTTTAAAACATGCCATGGTTCATTGTAGATTTGTCTAGCAATTCCCAATTCTAATTTTATTATGATATAATTCTAATTTAATTTATGTAAACGCGAAATATATCCATTATTTACTTAGTGGTAAAAGATGTTTATGTTCCACATAACTAATACCGTAGAGGAATACTAAACCATGAAAGTTACTGAAAAGCACCTTCTCGGGCTGCGTGGCAGATCACGAGCAAGACCATAAAGAGTGTCAGAATCCAGGAATCCCCCACTTCCATGGGAAATGGCTTTAACATACTTGCAATCTCCAACAACTGGGAAAATTGGATCTGACTGGTTCATTGCAAAAAAATCTCCTAGACCAACTGGGATATCGTCACGACCCATCATATGCAGCAAGTCATAAATGATATCTATTGTTGCTGAATTTGCCCATCCAGTAGGGCTCACAATGATTGCCTAGAGCAAAAGTTACAATAACTCAATTTAAAGGTGATATGCCATCCGGTAGGGCTCACAATGATTGCCTAGAGCAAAAGTTACAATAACTCAATTTAAAGGTGATATGTCTCTACAATTTAGTGGTTCAAATTCACATAATTCATTTGAATATAAAACTTGGTTTTCATTTTTGAAGTAGCATGTATCAAGTAACATACAGTGTTCAAATTAAAGAGAAGAAAAATTCCTAATTGAGCTAAAACCATCAAGAGTTTTTCATTTGGGGACCTTTTCCTATCTTGATGTTGAAATTTGATTTTATGTAAAACAATTAATTCAAATAAATAATTAGGAATGAAAAATCAGATCATACCTTAAGGTTATTACCAAAAAAAAAGATCATACCTTAAGGTCGATTACTTGAATAGGCACTTTAAGGAGGTATAATAAAGCTAAAAAATCTCCTGCACTCATATCCATGTCAAACACAACAGGTTTTCCCATACTTTTATTATGGAAGTCTGGCTTGTAAGTTACTTCATTATAGTAGGAAAACTGTGTAGTGAAGTTGAATCTCCCTGTTTGTTGTGGTTGCTTTAAAGCCTTTGACCCACCAAAAAACAAATGTCAGATACACATTCATTTATAATTATAACTTTAAGAATCCAATCAAAGTCGTAGCATAAATGCATAAATAATTCAGTTATTAGATTCTTTTTAGATGACTTATCAAGTAAGTATGGGGTTTTCCCCCTTATATGTCATGTAAAATAGTGTGATTGATTGAAAAAGTTTGAATAATATACTAAGAAGTGAACATACATTTAAGAAGCTCGTGAAATATTCTCTGTCAAGTGAGCTTCCAGCATCCCGATTAGGCTTTGCTTTTGTAGCAACGAGTACTCTCACTGAGTCTGGACCATGTACCTCTGATGTGTAACCATCCTACAAAACACACGCAGTGGTACATTACAAATTAACTTTCACTATATGTATGTGTGCATGTAACAAATTAAAGTTGCAACTTACAACATAAAAGAAAAAGCAATCACCTGACATCTCCCTTTCCCATTCTTCACAAAGCACAGTGGGTCTCTAAGTCCTTGTTGAATATGACCGCTATGCATCCCACCCTTTTCTAGATTGAACTTTGGAACTTTTAGGTTTTCAAAAAATGGATTGGAGCCATCATATATCCCATACGGTCTGTTTGAAGTAATTACGGTTATGTTCATATACTCCATTTCAGCAAATTCATTTTCTCCTTTATAGTTATTGGATTTACTCATGATTGAGATTGCTACACCAGCCATGAAAGAGTCCCACATAAAATAACCCTATTAACAATGAGTCATGTTGAATATCAGTTCATTTATAATTCATCAAACAAGGTAGCTGTTACACAAAATAGTAAACAAGTATAAATTCATTAGGAAATTACCGAATAGAATCCATTGCCAAACCAAGTATCGCGGACCATTTTCAAAGATTTGAAACAGTATTGTGCTTCATATGTGTCTTGACTCTTTTCAAATGCATCAAAGAATTCGCCATTGATAGGGATTGTGTTTGTTGCATCAAGAGGAACAAGGGTAATAGGAATTCCAGAATGAATCACCTATAAAAAGACATTTACTTTTTGTCACAAACATAGGTATATGTACATGTTTATGTTAGATACTTGGTGGTGTGCTTAGACAGTGTTAAAAAAACATTTTTATGATTACTTAAAAGAATAGTTTTTCCTATTGTAATCCTTTTTTGAGTTTTTAAGTTTTAAAAAAACTTATTTAATTATTATAATTTAAAACATTTTTTAGTAAAAAAATAAAAGAAAACACAAATAAACGAGATATGAACATCTATAATTTTTTTTTATCATAACATACTCAAGTATGACCTTAATAAGATGAAATACAAGTTGATTGTAGTTGAAACTAAAAATATATTCTATTATTTAAGTATCAACGGGGCCAGAGCTAGGTGAGCAGTTTCCAAGGCTTGAGAGCCCCCTCCCACCCATATTTTTTGTAAATTTTTTTAAGACAAAAATTAGCATGCAAAGGCATCACGATAGAAGAGATGACCCAACTATGTTGGCACTACAATCTTTATCAATCATCTGCAACATGCCAAAGATTCATTGAAAAAAGTGGTAAAAAAAGTAACAAAAGCACCGGGGGGCTAAAAGCCGAAAGCCAAAACCCATAACCAAAGAAAAATCACCTAAATCTAAAGTTAGGGAGACCAAACCTAATACGATTAAAATCGTCCCGAATAAAACTAGGTGGCAAAATCCCAACAGGTGAAAACTCCACTAGTAGTCCCAAAGGATGCTAGCTTATCAGCATAGTGATTTCCCTCCCTATGAATATGAGATACAAAAAGTTTCAGGTGTTTACAAATAAAAAAGACAATTAAACCATCTATTTCCAAGCATCCAAAAAACTAAATTAGGAGGGCGGAGGCCTGCACCATAAGAGTAGAGTCACACTCCAGCTATAGCTTCCTCCAGCCTCTCTATCAAAAGCCATATTTTTTTTTTTTTTTTTGTAAAACTTAACACTGCTTACAATAGTTGTGTGTTTATCCATTTTTTTTTGTTTTTGTTTTCAAATACTTTTTTTGCTATACTATCAAATACAAGTCACCCATGCACTGTTGTTTATTATTTTATTAACATCAACACCCCATTCTACTGCTTTTCTATGCAGGGTATTAGTGACAGACAGTACAAGGAAAGTGACGTATTACAATCTTGCCAAAATAGTAACGTATTTCTAATCTTGCCGTCCCAACCACCAAAATCCTACCTCCGCACCTGAGTATCAATAAATGGGACGTTATTCAAGATTTACAAATATTATCTTTGAAAAAAAACTTGTCACTTTTTATAAGACCGTTAAAATTATTAGATATATTAATTATATTTTTACAAGAATACCTTAAATTAATTTATATTTTTTTAATCAATAGTAAATGGGGTGACAATTTCCCTCTCTTGACTATAATCAATTGAAGGGTTATTTTGGAAAAACAATATACAAATTTAATGTATTAATTAAATTTTTTAATTTGTGTGAATTGGCCAAAATGGTCTTATATATAAGGACAGCGGTAGTATATGAAATTTTATGAAATTTTAAAAAATTGATTTCATATGAAAGGATATAAAATGATTCCGAAGAGTTAAAATCTAGCACAATGTTTGTATGTTACTTTGCAACTCTATGCAATGCATTTATTACTAAATAATATTTGTTAACAATTACTTTGAAGCAAGAACCAATTTTATTCATAAATATCTTACCTGATATGCTGCAAAAGGGTCTCCAAATATATTGTACTCTGCATAAGGGTTAGTATTATAATCTGTGAATATGTTGCCACGGTCACCACACTGCTGAGGCACGTGTGAAGAGGAATCATTTTTGGGGCAACTTAATTTTATACTGCCACCCATTATATAAATATGCTCCACATTTTTCTTTAGATGTGGGTTATTCATGAGGAAAATTGCAACGTTTGTATGCGCTCCAATCAGAAACATGGTTATGGGGCCTGCAGATATTTTTTCAATCAACACTTGTTGAGCAGTTGGTTGTCGTAATGGAGTGTATCTCCTTTTGCCCTGATTTTCATGATAAAATTAGCAAGCAAATATGTATAAGTCATTAGGCTATACATAATTAAAATAAACGAGTTAATTGAATATCGAGCAATTAAATATTAAAAAAAGTACAAAAAGTTTGTCTATACAAAATGAAGGAAATTTTTTATTAATAAGAAGAATAAAATAGAAACAAGCTAAATCCCAAATATAATATGAGATTAAATTGTAATTGGTTGCTATTTCATGCTATCCGAGAAACTCCTAAATAGAAAACTAAATTATGAACTCGGTCAATTTAATTTGTTCAAACTTATATTTGAGTTGCAAAGAAAAGGTCGTGTCAAAGCATCCAATAATATTTTCATCGAATTAAGTTTAAAAGGTATAAAGCCATGACTTCTTGGGCTCAAATTTTGGATTAAAAGTACCTTGGACATTTATTTTCGGGAAACTACTGCATAAACCCCAAGTTTTATTGTCATACATCACTGAAGCATTTTTTTAAAATACCCCCACCCCCACCCCCTTAACCCTTTCCCCTCCCCCACCGTTGACCTACACCCTTTCCCTTCTCCCCCATCCCTGCGACACCCTCCCCACCACCCTTGCCCCCACAGTCCCATTTCTCCTCCCCGTATTCAATTTTTTTCTATTCAAAGTTTCTTTATGGAAATTGAGTTTCTTGTAAATACATTTTTTCTTACGGTCTGGATCTGGAAACTGACTCCCTCTGATGCGCTTTTGTATAAATTTGTTCCTACAGATTGCCCTTGTGCATATGAGTTTCTTTCTTGTGTGTACATCTAACTGAAACAATAGGTGTGATAATGCCGCCTAGAATCAGAGAAATTGACATCAAGTGTTTGACGGTGACTGTTCTACAACAACAGTGAGCCAAATCCATTCTCGAGCATTTGGAAGGAGAGGATTGTGTGTATGAACTAGCTAGCCTTTAGGCCAATTTGGCTTCTTTAACAGTTATGTAATCCCTTGGAATTTCGGTTTCCGGTAAAATATTGAAAACAAAAATATAGTAGGATGAGGACGAGGGTTGTGTGGGGTGGTGCGGAGGGGGAAATAAGGATTGGGGATTCAAGGTAGGGGCGGGTGAGGGAAGTCAGAGTGGAGGCGGTGAGGTGTGGGTTGCAGTGTTGCTGGGGAGGGGAAAGGGAGAGAGAGAAGTAGGGGTAATTTTGGTACAAATAAGGGGAATGAGTGTATGATTGAAAAAATGCGGGTGGATGTAACCGCCACCTTATTTTCGAGAGTGCAACCTACACCTCCTTTTTTCCTACATATATCCACACATTAATTTTTCTCAAAATACCTTTTTCTGGAAATTTAATTTCCGAAACCGATATTTTTTTACCGTCCAAAATTTAATTTCCAAAATGCAAAAAATCCACATTCCGAAAATTTTATTCCGGAGAGGTTCCAAAAATTAATTTCTTGAATGCAAGATTTTGTATTATAGAACTTTGTTTCCGAAAGCATTCTCCTCGGTGCCCTTCCCCTCCCTCATTTCCTTTCCCTGTGCACAATCATCTCTCCTTCCAAACAAAAAACAACAATAGAATGTGAGAGATAAAGAAAGAAAGAAAGAGAAAGGGGGAGGGATCACATTCTGGGGCATCGTGTTCTCCTTTTTGGTAAGCCCCTGGCAAAGATCACCAACAAAGCGGATGGGTGTGTATTTTTGTAGCAATACTTATTAGCATGGAGAAATAGAAAGAGAAATAATACAGAGAGGCTCATGTCTTCTGTCAGATGCCAGACCTGCCACTTTGAGATGTTTCGTCGTATACCTTCACAAGGGATCTATGCATCTATCACGTTTCGTCACTAGTCGGACATCTGTCGTAACCTCATAGTGCATCCATCTGCAATTCTCTATTACCCATATGCGCACCCACAGGACTCTGTCTCCTTGCATCCTCTCCTCTTCACGTCGCCATCAACGGCAACATACCCCTTTCTATCTCCCATTTCACAACTTTCTTCTCCTCTTCCTCAGGCGCTTCATGATAAACGAATCATTTATGATATTTTAGGGGGTATCTTGGGCACAAATTTGCATGTTTCTGATTACTTTTACATTAGATATGCTTATATTTGCTCTAGTTTTGCAGAAAAATAGAGAAAGCCTCACTTGGAGCAAAAGTACACGAATTTGGGCAAAAACGGTCAAAATGAGCGAAATTCTGAGCTCTTGGATAAGCAGTACAGCCGGACACACTTCTAATACGGCCGTACACTCCTGAGAAAGGCAGTAAGGGCGTACAGAGTGGTCAGTACGGGCCAACGCTGAAGTTTTCCAGGTGTACGACCGCACATCTTTCAGTACGGTCGTACATAGTCCACACAAGACAGTATGGGCGTAGAAGGAAGTCAGCACGGGCCAGCGTCGAAGTTTTTCTGATGTACGGCCGTACATACCTGCGCGCTAAAGTCAGAATTCAGCTTTTACGTTGTTGCAATATTTTGGCCATAACTTGAGCTAGGAATATCCGATTGAGGTGACCTTTGTGGCGTTAGAAAGCTCTCAAAAGATCTACAAGGCTGCATAGGTTTGCATAGGTATGTACGACCGTACATATGTGTGTGATACGACTGTACATATTGAGTACAATCGTACCCGAGCATCCAGTACAACCCAGCGTCGAGGAAACTGCGAAGTATGCCTATCTGAAAGGTTCTTGGCCTAATCTTGCCACATCTATAAATAAGGACCCAAGGCCCCTCATTCTACATGCTTGGAGAGAGAGAGAGATAAAAGGTCAAATCCTAATTTTGAATCAGTGAAGCCGTCAAGAGGACTCTGGAGCATGAGCCAGGATTCGTCTAGAGATTAGAAAAGATTCCTTCCCGGGTTTTCTTCCTTTCTCATTATTTTTTCTGTTTGGATTGTTTTTCTGTTTAGTGACATGAGCAGCTAAGCTCTCTTCTAGGGTTTTTAGCGTAACTTTTCCTATGGGTTCCCTAGCTATATCTTAGTGACTATTTTATTCTACTTTTATTCAGAATTTATTCTCCATGTTAAATTGCCTTAGTGTGATGTTTGCTTGTGTTTCATTTACTTATGCATGAGACATTGTATGATTGTCGGAGGATCTGTGGTTATATGACAAGACTGTAAAGGGACTTTAGGTAAATTGAATTGCATGTGTTAGTTAATTAATCTGCAGAGGATTCGGGGTAGGTTAATAGATCTATAAGGGAATTGGGGATTTAAAACGGAACCGAAAAGGGAGTTATAGGACCTTTTGATCAACATAAACTCCTAGACTATCATAGGACTTAATGCTTTCAACCAAGGTTAGTTCAAGAAATTAATCTTTGGGAGAAAAGGTTATCGAATGCTGAGGATCAGGGTTGGTAGGTAGAAGGGGGATCAATAATGTGTAATAAAGGATGAATAAGGTAGAATAGAATTAAGAAGGGAAACGAACGAAATAAGTGAAACCAAGACTCTAGGCTCTCACTCTATTGTTATTCTAAAAGCTTTTCACGCTTTCTTTTTGTCATTGCACATTCAAACAAACTACTCGAACGCTTAAATAATTAAGACGCCCAAAGTAGATTAGTACTTATCCTTATTCCCTATGGATTCGACAACCGAGACTTAAAATCCCAATTTACTACTATGTTACGACTAGGTGCACTTGTTTGAGACGCGACACTTCGCTTCCATCGTTAATTGCACACAAGAGGAAATGAGGGGGGAGAACACCTTCTATTTGTAGAGTACAATGCAAAGTGAGGCTTCCAAAAACAAAGTTCCTCGATACTAAATTTTGCATTCTGGAAATTAATTTTCAGGACCTCTCTGGAATCAAATTTCTGGAAAGCAAAATTTTGTATTTCAAAAATAAATTCCATAGACAGAGACAGGATACAAAATCTGTGGGTTCTATAAATTAAATTTCTGAAAAGTAGTCCCTTTTAAAAACATTAGTGTGGGGTGTATGTAGAAAAAAGAGGGATGTAGGTAGTACTCCCTTTATTCCCTCAAATGCAAAGGTTGATGTTTAAGGGTGCAATAATCTTTAAATTGTTCAATAAAAGATTTTTTTTACTACAGGAAGATTATGTCATTTCAATAGCAAAAACATGAGCAATACAAGTAGGAACGAGATCATAAACTTCATGATAAGTCGTGTATGTAACCATTTTAGCTAAGTTGTGAACAGTTACATTGTATCTCCTAGAAAACTCTATTAAAGACCATATGAAATGGGAAAACATAACCCTTCTACAATCAACTAAAATAGCACCAAACTCAAAGTATCCTGTGGATGATTAAAAACTCAATCAAAGTTTTGGAATCTAGCTGAAAAATTTGTCAAAACTGAGCTCTCTGACCCATTTATTTAAGCTTAATAAAAGACTTATAAATTGTTACACATATTACTCCACAATTAATCAATAAATACATACAAACACAAGCTATATTATATATTATTATACCTGTGGTAGAAAAGCTTTCCTGATACCGTAGTTTGCATCGACATCTAAACGCCCTCGAAAACCTAGAGGAATGGCTTGCCTGTATCTGCAACCCCCTACTGTTGTCATTCCCTATTTCAATGAAGTGGCATATTGGATACAAATCATTAATAGGAATGCAACTAAAAAAATATACATATTTTCCTCCTTTTCTTTACATTTATTAATTTACTTCACTATACTTATCCAAATTGTAAATAGAATCGTCGAACAATAATATTGTATAATGTATACAAATATACAATGCTAGCTCCATGTACTACGGAAACTTAAGATTTAATAACAACATTAATATGTGTGTGTATGTATATAACAGAAACCTGTTCTATAATTGGAAGATATCCACCAACATTTGGGAGTATGGTACCATTTTCTAGTATTCCACCCTCGCCTCCCACTCCAACAGCAACATCATCTCGCCCCATCATGTAAAGTAAGTCATAAATATGATTGACAGCGTGCCCAGCACTAGCCCAACCATTTGCGTTGATGGTGATTGCCTACAGATTAAGCAAGAGATCCACTTTAAAACAACACGAAATTGAATATGTGACTAATTAACAAAAAAATTCGGGAAACGGTCAATTAACATTTTGCATCTAGTCTAGTACATTCAAACATTGTTATGCTGTGATATATACATTATAGTCCTTCTAAAGACACCATGGCATGTGTGTGTATTTCTTTTAACTTAAATTTTATAATTTTTATCCTTGAGTATCCTATTTTTTAAAATAAATTTATAATATACGTTTGTAATTTCAATGATAGCTTTATAACATTTTCGTAAATCTCAAGTTTTTCTTAATTAACTTTGTAATAGAAGTTTATAACTATATAATTTTTAACATAAATTTATATATTTTCTCTTGAAATTTGTAATTTTCTTCTTTGATTCTGTCACTTTTTTCTCCATGTTATTTTTATTTTTCTCTCTTTATCTTGTTTATATTTCTATTAACTTTTTTAGTCACAATTCAAAATGTATTACTTACATTAAATAAAAAAATTATACACTATGTGACTAAAGTTGCATATTCATTGAAATTTTATACAATGGTTGATATGAAATGCACATACATGATACATGATAAATTATGAATTAATTAAATATTATTTTTATTAATAGTAGAAATATCTTATTTTTTCTTTTAAAATAAATAATTCAACAGTTTTTTTTAAATGTATTTGATATAATTGAAAGTCAAAATTCATTATTGCTACAGTTATAATCATTTATAAATTGTATGAAAAATGTTAACAAGTGTCTTTAGGATATTGATTAAGGAATCAAAATAGGTAAGTTTGTATGAGAAAATGATGTATTTATTACATAAAAAAATGTTTAACTTA
The DNA here is from genome assembly GCA_037113605.1 of Calophaca sinica. NCBI lineage: Eukaryota > Viridiplantae > Streptophyta > Magnoliopsida > Fabales > Fabaceae > Calophaca > Calophaca sinica. Next base: position 5,418,386 of record CM073731.1, read on the forward strand.
TATTCTCAAGACAAACTTTCTTTTTATGAATTTCTTAACTAATGCCCTTAGGGCACTTGTTAGCAAGTCCCAAATTGTATATTGACATTATATGTTACTTTTTTCCTTTTCCTTCCTTTTAATTATATAATTTTTAACACAAATTTATAAAATTTCTCTTGAAATTTGTAATTTTCTTCTTTGATTCTGTTACTTTTTTTCTTCATGTTATTTTTTTTTCTCTCTCTTTATCTTATTTACAGTTTTTAACATTTTCAGTCACAATTCAAAATGTATTACTTACATTAAGTAAAAATTATAAACTATGTAACTAATTAAAGTTGCATATTCATTGAAATTTTGTATTACAATGGTTGATATGAAATGCACATACATGATACATGATAAATTATGAATTAATTAAATACTATTTTTCATTGATAGTAGAAATATCTTATTCTTTTCTTTTAAAATGAATCATTCAACAATTTTATTTTATTTTTTACAAAAAAACTATTTGATATAATTGAAAGTCAAAATTCATTATGGCTACAGTTATAATTCGATTATAATTTGTATAATGACATTATATGTTACTTTTTTTTCTTTCTTTTCCTTCCTTTTAATTAATTAGTAAAAGTATAATACAAAAAATTGCTTTTATTCTCTAAAACGAAGGAGTTGTTTAGTTTGAAAATAACTTTCATTATCGTTTAAAAAATAAAAACAATATAATATTTTTATAACTAATAGTAAGAAAAATATAAAGTAAAAACATTAAATGTTCTCTTAACTGAGACACAAGTTTTTTTTTAATTGTTATTTTTTTTGTGTGTGAAACTGTTATTTTGCGTATCATTGGGCCTTGCCTTATTGCAATGAATGTCTTTTCATTATACCATTTTTCGCGCAAAAAAAAATGTTAATATTAAGGGGAGAAGAAACAAACTGTTTGAATCCTTTGAAATTCAAGAGATTAGCAATGATATCCATACACATTACATGTTGGGTTCTATACAGCAGAATGAGACAAGCATTATACTATTGACAATCAATTGAATAAACAGTTTACTTTTATAAAAAAAGAAAAAGCGCGCCAAATTAGTATTTGCCAGAAAACAACTATTTAGGTTGGTAATTAAATGATTGACAATGAGAATTAGCTGAAGCACAAGCAAAAGAAAAAGAAGAACAAAGGAAAGTAGTGAAAGGTGCTGCTTCATTTGCAGTTATTTGATTTGCTCACCTCCAATTCAAATTCGGATCTGTTGAGTTTGAGAAGGTAAAGCAGAGCAAATAAATCATCAGTATCAACATCTGTGTCCACAATAATACGACGTGGCTTCCCCTCCACGGTACAAACAACTGCTCCAAGTGCTCCTATAATCAACACTAGAGCTACCCACTTCCTTGGCAACAACATTCTCCTCCCAAAATGACCTATCCTCTAGTGAGAATTCTTTCAAAGTGACCAGGGTTGAGTTAAAAACAAATAGAGTAGGATTAAAAAAAAAATTCTTCATTTATACTTATCCTCTTATATAAAAATTAATAAAAAATTAAAATTATAAAAAATTAATTTAAAGTCTAACTAAATTTTACATTTATAAAAACAAAAAAATGAAAAATTAATATTAAAATATAAAAATTAATTTAAATTAATAAAAACATAAAAAAATATTAGTATTAGAAATGAATTTCAAATAATTTATGTGAATTTGTCACAGGTAAAAGGCATTAATTAGTGTTTATTTAAGTGTTTAATTAGTATTTATTAGTATTAGAAATGAATTTCAAATAATTTATGTGATTCAAATTATTAAATGATAAAAGATATTAATTAGTGTTTATGTAAGTGATTTAATTATTTTTTCAGGATTTTGCTCTCTCTTTCATTTAAAAAAAAAATCTTTATAATTATTAAATGTTAAAAGATATTAACTAGTATTTATTTAAGTGATTTGACAAAATTACTTTCGAACACTATTACTTTTATAAAGATAAAGATCATCATAATTATAATTATTCAATTGATTCCTCATATTGTGCAGTCCTTTAATTTTAAAATTTATTTAATAGGTTCAAAGGTTAATGTACAAGAGTGACGAAAGTTTATTTTATTAGGCAAAACATTAGAAAAACCCTTTTAAGAAAATTTGGTCTTTGAAACAAGATTCGAGTTCGGGAATCAATTATTTGTAGGAAAGGTATTAACACCCAACAACATCCGTTATAAAAATGGTAACCAATAATTAAATGTGAAAAGTTTTATGTTTATTTTAAAATTATTTATTTTACCCTTAAAAGCATAGTTTTAAAAACTGGCTCGGACCGGCTAGTCGGGAACCGGTCGCATGCCCACCTTGTGTAAAGTTGCGCAAATGTTAATTATATACGTGCGGTTCAATTAGTAACCCTCCGGCTCAACCATTGACTCACTGACCCAATACCTCGACCGAGTCGATGACTGGTCCGAGTTTTAAAACACTGCTTAAAAGAATAATAAAATCAAAATATTATTTATTTACTTAAATTATTAAATTTAAACAAATAAGGAAACATATTATTTTTTATTATTTAGTTTGACAATTAATAGGTCTTGCTCCTACAAATCCCTTGTTGCAATAAGAAATTCCAAGCTAAGTAGTTCTTGTAAAAAATATTGTCTGTTATAGTTATTTAAATTGGTAACGTTTAAAAATTACTCGTGATAATCAAACGGAAAAATCCAAAGAGGTCGTCACTGATATTTTAAGTTAAAAAATATATTTGATTTAGGTTAAAATATTTTATTTTTAAATCAATTGAACTTGAATGGGAATTTATTTGTTTCATTATAAAAAATGTATTTAATTTAAGTAGTTATAAAAATGGATTTACTTATTTATGAAAGCTGATTTTTTTTGGTACAAATGAAAGCTGATTTATTTGGTTTATGTTTTAGAAATTGATTTAATCAAAACTTGTTACGTGGTTGGAAAAAAACTTGATTTTTGATGTACATAAAAGATTGACTTTTGGTTTGATTAAAAAGTGATCATAGAGGGATTTGAATATTGATTCAAGAATGGTAGAAAAAACAAACGCAAATCACCCTAGGGATGCAAAAAATTCAGACGAAAAGTCAAAATATTTTACCATTTTCATTTTTATTATTTATTATTAAGTTAATAGCAAAATCATTTTTTGTCAGTAAATCCATTTTTGTTTACGCTTATGTATTTACCTGTTTTTGGATCCATATAAGAATAAAATATGCTAGGCCCAAGCAAAACAAAAGGATGAAGTGGGCTTAAGCCTTAAAGTCGACAATATACTAAAATAGAGAAAACAAACAAATATCGCGCGATCAACGTATCAATATATTGCATCAGTCTTAAAAGTAATGAGAAATACCAGAATGAAGCTCTTGCTTTGTTGGTTCTCTATGCTCGTCTCACACTCACCCTTTTCGACTACTACTCCTTTCACAAATACAAATGTCTTTTTTCACTGAATTTTCCAATGTAATATTTCCCCTCATTCCTAGACTCTCTATTTATAGTCATAAAATTAGGCTTTTCTTAATTAAGGAATTTCTCTAATGATAATCCCAATCAACTCATTTAGGATACGTAATCAGATTATTTTGATTTTATTCTTTTGAAAACTTCTCTTACTAAACTAATCAATATTACTTCATTTAAAAAAGTACTTTAATTAGAGATAACCAAATCAATTTATTTTGAAAATATACTTTAATTAAAAATATTTAAATCAACCTATTTATAGTAAATTAATTATCAAATTAATCTTTTTATTTAAAATATGTTATATTTTTAAAATTTATTTAATTATTATTTAGAATTATGTTTAGACCTAATGGGTCTCCCCCATGCATCTTATTGGGCTCAATTGTTTTTATCATCATCATTATCCGGGGTCTCGACGTTTAAAGCAATCATGACTTCTACAAACACCATTGAGGAAGCTAAGACATTTCACACTACCATTGTAATGATTCGGTAAAGGAATTAATATCTGGACCGGGCCGACCTAAGGACGGTCTCACCCTCTGACCTGAAGTAGCTCTCATCATCCGACTGACCTGTAGAGAGACAGAACCGACTGACCCCTGATTAAGCAGCTCATGCAAAACCGACTGACTTCTATTCAACATACTCAGTCGGCTTCTCATACATGGCCGACTGAGACCTGTTCAACGTACTCAGTCGGTATCTCACCAACTGTAGCTATGGTACGATGTTTCAGAACCATACATGACCACCTGCCTTTTTCAGCAGCTGTCGGGAGAATGTTCCCTCACGCGCCCCAAAATGTCCCCTTAGCTGCATGGAGAAACCCTAGAGGGACCATGTGTTATGGTTTCTAAGATTGTATAAATAGGACTAGTGACTGTTGGGAAGGGTAACTTGCATCTTTTAGGGTTTTCTGGTCTTTGGCATTCCCTTACAGCTAAGGGCCAGAACAACCTAGTTCCTTGCAAGAACATTTGGCGCTCACCGTGGGGCGACGATGAAACTCTCCTACGTACATCCCACAATCCCTCGCTTCGCCCAGCGGAGTAGCAGCCAGCTACCTCCTCTCCCCTGTTGAATGGTGCAATGTCGGAGCAACAGTACTCGAAACAACATGGACTAAGCTAACAACCCAGTTTTACAATAGCTCACGACGGCTGTTTGTGAACTGCAGCAGCAACGCGACGAATAGCTCCATCGCAACGAAGAATAGCTCAGGAGGAGCCAAGAGGCAGAGGCTCATGAGCAAGAGCTTCGGCAGCAGCTCGAAGCCCTAAGAAATTCCACTAGCGAGACCGATTCCCTCCGTCAACCGCCTCGGGGTTTCCAACCTTTCTCTGAGGAAATCTAAGAGGTAATGGTCTCGGCGGATTTTTGTGAACCAGTCATCGAATCGTATAGCGGAACTGGAGACCCGTTCAACCATGTGTCCGCATTCCAAACCCAGATGTTCATCAGTGGAGGGGACGATGCCATTAGCTGCAAGATGTTTGCTGGAACCTTGAAGGGGGTGGCCTTGAAGTGGTTCACCAACTTGCCTTCCCGGTCAGTCTCCAACTTCGAGGACCTCGTCTCGAAGTTTGCAGCCCAATTCTCGGCACGCAAAAGCAAACAAATGGTTGTGGCTGACTTATTTGACGTAAAGCAGAGGTCGACCGAGACCTTGAATAGCTACTTGGCTCGCTTCAATAATGCGACCGTCTAAGTGGAGGATCCAGATGAAAAGTTTTTCGTAACGGCGTTCGTTAAGGGCCTGGGCATCGAAACCTTTAGCGAGGCCCTTATCCTAAGACGATCTGGTTCTATGATAAAATCTGAGCCCTTGCTGAGAAGCATATCGAAGTCGAGGAGGCCGCCGCTGAAAGAGCTGGCCGAGACGAAAAGGGTCGGGCTGGACAATCGCAGCGTCTGGATGGTATAAGGAATCCTCACAAGGGTAACTACGGAGGTCGTGGCCTACCTCATCAGGAGACCTCCTCCCGCTTCCCATCAAATGGGAAAGAATGACGAGCAATTTTGTGCATATCACCGAGCAAAGGGGCACAACACGGAGGATTGTAGGGTCCTCCAGTCCAAAATAGAGATCCTGATCAGAGATGGATCGCTGAAGAAGTATGTGAAGGGAGGCCGGTAGGACAGTGAAAAGCAAGGCGGTCAAAAGGGAAGATCCCCACGTAGATCTCTCAGGGCCTCGCCAAACACCTCGCCAAGACTGAGTAAGAAGACCGATAAAGGAAAAAAGCCGATGGATGACCACGAGCGTGTTGAGAAGGGGTCGATCAGAACCAACGGGATTCTTGTTAGTTTGGACATCATCATCATCATCGTTGTTAATTGTTACTATTGTTGTTATTATTTTTGTTATTATTGTTTTTAGTTATTATTAGTGATTATTATCATAAAAAAAAATTCTTAACAGCTTCGTTAGTAGTGTTAGTGTTAGTGTTATTATTATCTTATTTTAAAAAAATAGTAGATAAAGTTATTTGTTTTATTTTTGGTTGTATAGATTTAAGATCTAGATTTACATTCAAAAATCCAAAAAGATTTTTTTTTTAATCTTTTTATCTAGATTTTAAATTTTTGTTTGGTTGTTTTATTTTATCTTTTTATCCATTTGTTTAGATATTATCTTATTTTGTTTCATCTTATTCTATTTTGTTTTGTTTAAATTTGATATCCAAAATCCAAAATTTGTTTTCTCTTTCTTATATATTTATCATGATCTTTCTTTTTCTTATTTTATTTTGAATCTGGGATTAGATATAGATAGATTTTGAATTTGAATTTAAGAAAAGATTTGATAAGGATTGAATTAGGATAATATTATCTTATATTATTTTGTTTTGATTCTATTTAACTTTACTTTGATTATATTTTATTTTATTCTATTTTACTTAGTGTTTTTTTATTTTATTTTCTTAAAAAAAGATTTATTATTATTATTATTATTGTTTTATTAGAAAAAATCTCATGGCTTCTCTTCTTCTTTGTGAGTATTGTGGTTTTGTAGGACATGAATGGCAAGATTATTACAAGTTCTGGATTGAATTCAAAACAGATTATACGGGCAACTCTTGGAGAAGACAGAATCAAAGAGAATTAACCATGGAGGAATACGAAGTCATCACCCATAAGAGTGATGAAGAATCAATTGAAGAATTAACCACAAAGGAGATTTTGGCCAATTTTGGAGGAAAAAACTGGTGACCAATTCATGTTTTTCGAAAATCCAGCTGAATCTTTGGAAAGTCAGAATCAAAGAGAATTAACCATAAAGGAATACGAAGTCATTATCCATGAGAGTGATGAAGAGTTAATTGAATAACTAACCAAGGATAGGGGTGGAAATAGGTTAGGCCGAGCTAGGCTTTGCAAGGCCTAAGCCTGGCCTGATCAAAAAATCCATGGCCTAAGTTACCTGTCATAGGCTTTTTTGTCAGGCCTGGCCTTGCCGTTTTGAAAGCCTGGTATGGCCTGTTAGCCTACTTAAAGGTCTATTTGATATAAACATCTTTGAATAAGTTATCTGACCGATCTTTAAATAGACTAATGGGCTGATAGGCCAATGAGATTAAGTTCTATTTCTAATAAACTATGAAAACAGAAAATTAAAATCACTGCTACTAAGAGACATGGGACATATGAGTGAAAATAATAAGATGAGCTGAATTTTATAAGTTCTGATTGTGATTTATTCGTATGATACAAATCTTTTTTAAGGTCTAACATGACCTTTTAAAGAATCTAACATTATATGATAGTCTATTTAAATTCTATTTTGCAATAAGGACTTTAAATATTTCAAAAATTTATTTAAGTCAATATGCTTAAATTATTGAGTAGCCCGAAGCTTGGCCTTTTTAGCTAAATAGGCTTTTAAAAAAGCTTTAGCCTTATCTATTTAAAAAAACCTGGTCCCACCCCTAACCATGGAGGAGATTTTAGCTAAATTTGGAAAAAAAACTGGTGACCCATTTGATGTTATCGAAACTCATATTGAACCTGTGGAGAGTCAGGACCCTGCTCCAGCAACATTGATGACTCAGAGTGAACAAGACATCTTGCCCAATCAAATTGAGCCTAATCTTAAGGAGGAAGATGAAGTCATCATTCTTGAGAATATTGAGGAGTTGATTAAAGAGCCCAAGTCTGAGCCGAAGTGTGAAGATCAGACAATCTTAGAAATAATTGAAACTCTTACTGAAGGGAGTCAAGCCAAAATAAAAGCTCCTATTGAAGGGAGCACTCATGAAGAGAACAAGAAAGACCCCCCCCACAGTTCTTGATTTGGAGCAAAAGGAGGAAGTCCCAATTAATTTGAGAGAAACTCTTTTGGCCAAAATCGGTGAAGCAGTCATTGAAGTTCAAAGGGGAAAGGTAACTATAAGAAGAGGAAAGGAAGATGGTGTTTTAAAGGTCTTAAATTCTACTAAAAATTCATGTTCTTTTACTCTTTTTTATTTTACCAATAATGTGATTGCTTTTAACGGCTTTGATGACTTAAGAGTGCATGAACCTTTAGAAGAAATTACTAACTTGCAGGATCCTGTTATAGTGGTGGGTGATGAAGAGATAAAAATTTCACAATATTTTAAAGTTCATCCACCACTTGGTAAAAGAAAGAACAACCTGAACCACATGGTTAAATAGTGAAGAAGGGGAAATGCAATGAATGCAAAATTCACTATTAGAGGGCCGCCTGGTTGACATCTTTTAAACAAACCGTGAGGCTTACGATGTTAAACAAACGCTTTGCAGGAGGCAACCTGTATTATTTAATTTCTTTCTATTTATTTTTATATTTTCAATAGTTTATTGTGATTAGCAGTTTCTCTAGAAGCATTAGCAAGACGGCAACATTAATTAAATCACCCCCGCAATTTGATTGTGAAATTATCAGAGGGGAGTACCTTTCCACCTTAAATTATTTTTAGCACCTATTTTAACTTTTTAAATTTTTATTGCTTATTTTACAACTGTTAGCAGTGAGGACACTGCTAAGAATAAGTGTGGGGAGGGAACTATAATTACAATTACTTGGCTATGCTTATAAGTTATAACTATTAAATTATGGAAAATTTGATTTTTTTTGATTTAGGGGCTATTTTTAAAAAAAAATTCTGACAACTTGTGATTGAAATAAGATTGTTGCTAGTTTTAGAATTCGTTGATAATTAGCATTGAAGTTTTATGAGTTTCAACTTGTCTGTATAAACCACTAAATGTGAGATTTGAGCCTAAATAAGAGGTCACATCATACTTTTTACCTCTTTTCTTTGATTGAATGATATGTTTCCATGTTGTGCATTCTAGAACTTGTGTTGAGACCATTACAAAGCAAATATAAATTTACTTTCATGTGAATTTGGTAGGGGCAGTTTTAGGAATTTTTCAGGTCCACTTCAATTTTGTTACAAATATTTTACCACTAGTTGCCCATCTTTGTGCTTATATTATATTTCTTTGGTACCCTTTCATTGTTATTGATTATTATGTTTATCATTGAGGTAACCTTAGAAAATACTTTTGTTAGAGTAATTGTGGCAAAAAATCAAAAGGATAATGTTAGAAAAGAAAAAAAAAAAGAAAAAGAAAAAGAATAGAAAAAAAAAATGTGTTATTGCCTTCAAGGAATAAAAAAAGAAAAAATGATGAATATTAGAGGGATTTTTGCCTGCTCTTTAGAGTTAAAAAGAAAAAATGTTACTTATTTGGTTGATTTGTTTTTGACCTTTTGCATGACCTTTTCTTTCTTTTTATCCCACCTAACATTATTACCTTGGCCCCATTACAACCCATGAAAGACCATGTTTCCTCTTTTGCATGATAAGTGGATTTTAATGGTAGAGATTTGGTCAATGTACAAGCCTATGGTAATGTCACTTCTTTGAAAAAATTTGAGCGTTAATGACTACACCTTTAAACACTTTGAGAGTGGTGAGAAGAGTGACTTATAAATCACAGATTTGGTGAACTTGTTGAACTTGCATCTCTAATTGGGTATTCTAATACTTATCACTTCTTATGATATTATTTTGTTATCTCGTATCTCGTTTATGCCCCTAGTCAGTAAATTCAATTTTTCTTATAATTATCCAAGTAGTTTGCTTGAGGACAAGCAAAAGCTTAAGTTTGGGGATGTGTTAACAGACCATTTTGTCTATTATTTTGGGGTATTTTGAGTATAAAATATTATGATTTTGTTCCTTATTAGATAAAATATACTTACTATTTCCTTATTTCTGCAGAAAAGTAATAAAGGCAACATGGAAAGCAAAAGAAGTAACTTTGGGAAGATTCTGGCGAGTTTTGGAGATTTTTAGCATTTCCGGCCAAGTGGTACGGCCTGACATCTCTTCAGTACAGACGTACCTATTCAAGCACATCAGTAGGGGTGTACCTCATGGTCAGTACGGCCTGGCGCCAAAGAAAAAGTCCAGTACAGCCGTATCAAAGGAAGTACAGCCATACATAATTGCTGTCAGGCCGCATCAAGTGCAGAAGTACGGGCCATCGTCGCAACTCAAGCCCGATACGACCGTGTATAAACACAGTACGGCCGTACCTAAGTCCAGAACGCACAGATTTGAAGCTAGTAGACCTAATGCGCCTCAAAGCCTATAAATAGGCATTCTCACCCCTTTTGAGAGCCAACTCACTCTCTGGGAGAGAATTCGTTCTCTCTGTGTGAAGGTCTTTTGCTCTTGTCTCTTGCCTCTCTTCTTTTCTTTTCTTTTAGGATTTCTTGTTTGGATGTTTGGTTCCGGGAAGCGAGAGTGAGACAACCGAGGCTGCCCATCGTTGGATACTCTAGATGGACGGCTCCTCCAACCTCAAAGGAAGAGGAGCTGGAATTACTCTTGAGGGGCCGGATGGAGTCTTGCTCGAACAATCGGTGCGCTTTTCGTTCAAGGCCAACAATAACCAAGCCGAGTATGAGGCCCTAATCCCAGGAATGGTGTTGACAGCTGAGATGGAAGTTAGCGAACTTTCGGTTCGAAGTGACTCTCAATTACTCACAGGGCAGGTACTCGAAAATTTTCAAGCTAAGGATCCGCAGCTTGCCAAATATCTGGAAAAGGGGAAAGGCCTCAAGAAAAGGTTTGCATCTTTCGAGCCGACCTATGTTCCGAGAGAACTGAACGGTCAGGCGGATATCCTGTCGAGATTGGCAAGTACAAAGAGGTCGGGGAACAACAGATCGGTAATCCAGGAAACCCTCCAAAGCCCTAGCGTGGAGCAAACCGAAGTTTTTTTTCACAACTCAGGAGCTGGAATCCTGGACGGACCGAATAATACAATACCTTCGAGATGGTGCTCTCCCTGAGGATGATTCGAAAGCTCGAGCGTACCTGGGATAAAGAGCTTGGGGAGGCTGAAGATGGAAGCAAGCAGCAACAAAGAACACTGAGTCAAGGAGGGCTCTGAGGAAAGAAATGAAAAGAAAAGAGAGAAAGGGGTGGGGGAATGAACTGTTTAAATAAACCTGCCCCTATGATCAACGGTTCAGATTGGCTTGGCCCAAAAGCATCCAACGGCCTGGATTTAAGGGGCACGAGTCGTGATGTGCCTAGGGAAGAGAAAGGAGGCGGCACAACAAACGAGGCATCAATCATGAAAAGACATCAAAGTGACAGCAGCCAACACGTGGCGTCACCAAATAGGAGATGAAGACCGACCGAGTACGAAACAGCTCGTCTTATAAATCACCTTAGCCTACTAGGCTCGACGATTGGGGGGCTGTGGACCGGGCCGACCTTAGCCTGGTCTTATCCTCCGACCTAGGAGTGTGATCCTCATGTCTGAACTACCTTCGACAAAGAGCAAGCAAAATGCCTTCACCAGAAAGGCAAGGCATTTGGGGGGCTATGGACTGGGCCGACCTAAGGACGGTCTCACCCTCTGACCTGAAGTATCTCTCATAATCTGACTGACCTATAGAGAGGCAGAACCGACTGACCCCTGATTAAGCAGCTCATGCGAAACCGACTGACTCCTATTCAAAATACTCAGTCGGCTTCTCATACATGGCCGACTAAGACCTGTTTAACGTACTCAATCGGTATCTCACCAACTGTAGCTATGGTACGAAGGCTTAGAAAGGAGTCGGCCAAATACACCATCCTTAATGATCGGCTGTATAAGCACGGGTTCTCGCTTCCACTGCTTCGGTGTTTGGGAAAGGAACTGGTCGACTATGTTGTAGCTGTGGTCCATGAGGGAGCATGCAGTATGCACATTGGAGGAAGAGTCCTGGCAGCTAAGGTCGTACGGGCAGGATACTACTGGTCGACCACGGTCACAGATTGCACGACTTACATCAAAAAGTGCGACAAGTGTAAGCGTTATGGCGATATGCACCGAGCACCACTTGTAGAATTTCAGTTGGCCGCCTCTTCGTGGCCGTTCTACATGTGGGGAGCTGACATTCTGGGGCCTTTTCTTTTAGCTCCGGGTCAAAACAAGTTCTTAGTAGTCGCGGTGGACTACTTTACGATGTGGGTCGAGGCCGAGCCTGTAACCACCATCAAGGCCGAACGCATCAGGAAATTCTATTGAAAGAAGCTGATATGTCGATTCGGGTTCCCGGGCGTAATCATTTCCGACAATAGGACGCAATTCGCTAGCAGCTTGGTCCGAAACTTTTGCAAGCGATGGAAAATCAAGCTAATCTTCACTTCGGTTGAGCGTTCTCAGAGCAACAGTTAGGCCGAGTTAGCTAACAAGGTGATCCTTAAAGGGTTGAAGAAGAGGCAAGAAGAGGTTAAGGGAGCTTGGGCGGAGGAGCTACCACAGGTCTTGTGGTCCTATCACACTACACCACACTCCTCCACTCAAGAAACACCCTTCTGCTTGGTTTACGGAACGGATGCCATGATCCCGGTCGAAATTATGGAACCTAGTCCGAGGGTCCTCCTATGGAATTCGGATCAGAATGAGGCATATCTTCGGGCAAATCTGGACAGTCTAGACGAGGTCAGAGAAATTGCCCATATCAAGGAGGCTGCATGCAAGATTCGAGCAGTAAGGAAATATAACACCAAGGTTGTGCCGAGGGAAATCAAGGAGGGTGACTTGGTGTTGCGTCGTGTGCTTTGAGACAGGGCAGCAAGGAAACTGGCTCCAAACTGGGAAGGGCCCTACCGAGTAAAACCAGACATCGGCAAGGGAACATTCAAGTTGGAGCACCTGAAAGGTAGGATCATACCGAGGACATGGAATGCGGCCAGCCTGCGTTTTTATTACAGTTAAGCGAGTCCTTTGATTTCAAATGTTTGTTAATTCCTCCAAGGCCTCGACCATTATGATCTTTTGTTAATTCCTCCAAAACAAATGCTATATATTTCAAAATCATATCCCAAATTTGTTAACATGTTATGATGTCTTTATCATTATAAGAGATTGTTCAGATTCACGGAAAACAAAGCTACGCAAACGAACGAGGATTAGTTCGGTTTGAGGCAAAGTGACCTCTGTAAACCCGGACGAATAATGAGCTTGGTTTTAGGCAATCAATATAAGACCTATGTGAATCCATGACTTAGCTAGGTTTAAGTCAACAGTGTAAGACCTTTATAAATCCTAGTGACATATTCGGTCTGAGGCATAGAGACCTCTGTGAATCCAGATGACAATGAGCTTGTTCTTAGGAAAAATTATGTAAGACCTATGGAATCCATGACTTAGCTAGGTTTAAGGCTACAGTGTAAGACCTTTATAAATCCTAGTGACATGTTCGGTCTGAGGCATAGCGACCTCTATGAATCCGGACGACAATGAGCTTGTTCTCAGGCAAAATTACGTAAGACCTATGGAATCCATGACTTAGCTAGGTTTAAGGCTACAGTGTAAGACCTTTATAAATCCTAGTGACATGTTCGGTCTGAGGCATAGCGACCTCTGTGAATCCGGACGACAATGAGCTTGGTCTTAGGCAAAATTACGTATGACCTATGTGAATCCATGACTTAGCTAGGTTTAAGGTAACAGTGTAAGACCTTTATAAATCCTAGTGACATGTTCGGTCTGAGGCATAGTGACCATTACGTATGACCTATGTGAATCCATGACTTAGCTAGGTTTAAGGTAACAGTGTAAGACCTTTATAAATCCTAGTGACATGTTCGGTCTGAGGCATAGTGACCTCTGTGAATCCGGATGACAATGAGCTTGTTTTCAGGCAAAATTACGTAAGACCTATGTGAATCCATGACTTAACTAGGTTTAAGGCAACAATCTAAGACCTTTATAAATCCTAGTGACATGTTCGGTCTGAGGCATAACGACCTCTGTGAATCTGGATGATAAAGAGCTCGGATTTAAACGATGCTAAAATAAATAAACAATTACGAAAGACTAAATGCAGAAAACAAGAAAGCGGTTTTCATTCATTATAAGTCAAAGTACAATAAGGGGAATGAGCAAAATAAGTTCCAGTTACAAAGCTTTAATCAGCTGAAGGAGTCTCTGACCTAACTAACTGATTATCTACAATGGTCATCTCAAAATCCACCTCCGAAAGGTCAAGGCTGGGATACAACACCCTTACTTGGTCTAATGCTCGGTCGAAACCTAGCTGGTGCTCTTCCATAGCAGCCATGTCCGCCTTCTCCAAATTTGTTTGCATCTCCAACACGCTCTGCTCTTTCTCCCCAAGTACCTTCTCAAGTTCAGTTATTTTCTCTCTCAAAGACTTCTCCTCACCCTCCAGGCGCTACTTTTCGAGTTTTATTGAGGATAGATCAGTCATTGCCTTCTTAAGGTCTTCTTGTGCCTTGCCGAGGTCTTTATGCAGTCCATCCACTTGAAAAGCCTTTTCCACAGCCTGAGTAAGCTCGGCCTCAAGGGCGGTAATTCGAGCAGTGATGTCAGTAATATGCAGCTTTAACTTCTCGACGACCTCCTCATGTTTCTTCCGATCCACCTCGAACTTCCCGAACTGCTTCTCCTCCTCCAGCATCAGGCTGGCCAACCATAAAGAATAAGTCTCCCCTACCTGGAATGTTCTGCGGAGACCGAGTTGAGCGACCTATTCAGCGTCCCCTGGCTTGGTGAATGAGTCAATAGTATCATGTACTGGGAACCGAGTATCCCATATCGACCGGGTATCTCCCTTATCGATGGCCTTCGGTACAGATTGCCACTAAGCCTTCGAGTCTGATGGAACATGAGGAGAAGGTGGCGGAGGAGGTTGCCATTCAGAATTCACCTCGGCCGAAACAGCTTGAGCAGAAGAAGAAGAGCCTAGACCTTGGACTGGAGGTGACGTTGTGGGCTCTTCAAAGCTAACTCGAGCCTTCTTGGATGATGCTGCCTCCGGCACATCGGTCGCCCCAACCGTGTTTGAAGCAGGCTCAGGTATTCCAAGCTCGGCCCTCTTTTTCTTCTTTAACGCCCTGAATTTGTCCAGCGAGAGCAGTGCCATTTTACTTGTATTTTCTTCAAAACAAAAGAAGAGAGACCGATCAAAAAAAAGGGAAGAGGGAGCACAAGCAGGAGGAATTACTTAGCAAATAAAAAAGAGACTCTTCGTCCTGTTCAAGGTGGAGGAGATCCACGCATTTTATGGTCTCCGCCTGATTGAGGGTTTCAATATTCGCCATCTCTACGTCGCTAACTCGGTCGGTGTTCATGCCAAACTGAGTTACCGGTTTTTGTTGCTAGTATAGCAGAAACTCTCCATTTGACGTTTCTAGCAGGTCGGGATAGCTAGGACCTAGGTAGACCTTGAAGAACCTATCCTTGAAGTATTTGAAACTCTGAGTATAGGCAGTAAGAAGCTGATGGCGAGGTCGGTTGCTAAGGTAAGTCCAGCCGACCTCTCTGGAATTTTTGGCTTGGAAAAAGTAAAAAAACTAGTTGATGGTCGGAGTAATTTCCAAACCCTCGCACAGTATTTCAAATGCCCGGACGAAGGCCCAACTATTTGGGTGCAGTTGCGTAGGAGCGACGTTGAGCAGACGAAGAACTCGAGTTTCGAAGTCAGTAAAAGGAAAGTGAACACCAACCTCTTCAGAAGGGGCTCGTACATATAGGTAAACTTCTGGGAGGTCTCGGTCGGCCATTCGCAGACCACTTCATCCTATATGAAATGTACAACCCTCATGCACCATCTTTATTTGGGCCACGTAACGAGGTCGTGAAGGCCAATGAGTCCCTCGCTGTCAACATAAGTAGATTTAGCTCGGCGCACCTCGAGGGATACCCAAGCATAGGGATCAGGCGCGACACATTCCAGAGCCTGATCCTCAGTTACCAGGAGAGGCTCGGTCTGGGTGGAGGTCGAAGTATCCTCTTCAGCCATGGGATTTCCTGACAGAACAACACAGTCACTGTCAGTACCATCAGAGGAGTCTGAAGCGAAAAGCTCACAGATTTTGCTTAAAACTTTAGAGGGCTCAAAAACAGTTTTGGGGGAAGAATGAGGGGGCAGAGTAGGGCCCGTGCGGCAGCGTACGAGGGGGATAACCTCTTCCCCTTTGTCAGCATCGTCAAGAATAACAACCCCAATTACTATAGGCATTACTAAAGGTAGTGTGGAGAAATGAAGAAACCTCAATAATATTTTCTTTCAATAAAGGCAGAAACAAAAAAATTTAGGCCCAGAAGGGTAGTGTACCTGGGATAGGGAGCTTGGGGAGGTTGAAGATGGAAGCAAGCAGCAGCAAAGAACACTCAGTCGAGGGGGGCTCCGAGGAAAGAAATGAAAAGAAAAGAGAGAAGGGGGTGGGGGAATGAACCGTTTAAATAAACCTCCCCCCATGGTCAAGGGTTCAGATTGGCTTGGCCCAAAAGCATCCAACGGCCTGGATTTAGGGGGCACGAGTCGCGATATGCCTAGGGAAGAGAAAGGAGGCGGCGCAACAAATGAGGCGTCAATCATGAAAAGACATTAAAGTGATAGCAGCCAACACATGGAGTCACCAAATAGGAGATGAAAACCGACCGAGTACGGAATAAGCTCGTCTTATAAAGCCTTCGCCTACTAGGCTCGACGATTAGGGGGCTGTGAACCGGCTGACCTTAGCCTGGTCTTATCCTCCGAACTAGGAGTGCGATCCTCATGTCCGAACTACCTTCGACGAAGAGCAAGCAAAAAGCCTTCGCCAAAAAGGCAAGGCATTTGGGGGGGGCTATCGACCGGGCCTACCTAAGGACGATCTGACCCTCTGACCTGAAGTAGCTCTCATCATCTAACTGACCTGTAGAGAGACATAACTGACTGACCCCTGATTAAGCAGCTCATGCGAAACCGACTGACTCCTATTCAACATACTCAGTCAGCTTCTCATACATGGCCGACTGAGATCTATTCAACGTACTTAGTCGGTATCTCACCAACTGTAGCTATGGTACGATGTGTCAGAACTGTACATGACCACCTGCCTTTTTCAGCAGCTGTCGGGAGAATGTTCCCTCACGCGCCCACTACAATATAAAACGAAATAGATAGCGTTTATTTTTTACCTTTGCTAGCGCTTAAAAGTGCTACCTATTCAGCCGCTAGTGATCTTGGTTCGAAAAGATAGCGTTTTAAATGCGCTAGCGAAATTGAGAATAGCTAGCGCTTCCTTGAAAAAACACTATCTATTATTGATAATAGCTAGCGCTTTTTTAAAGAAGCGCTATCTATTTCCCATTTTTTTAAGAAATTTGACTTTTAGTGATAGACAGAAGCTATCACTAACTATCAAAATTTTGTAGATAAATGTCAAGTTGACATTTATTTACCAAGTTGACATTTACCTACAGACACAGTAGCCATGCATTATTGGACTTCTATCTACAGCTCTCGTCTGTCACTAAAAGTCAAATTTTTTAATTTCAAAAAATTGCTACTAAAATTAATTTACGTAATAAATACATTAAAATATATCAAACAAACAAAGAAGTTACAATTAGGATTTCTGGTGAGACTTTACAATATCACATTTCTCAAACTAAAACTTTATAGAATGTCTAATATGGTGACGTTTACAATAAACTCATATTTCCAGCAGGCTTTGAAGTATTCCTTCAAATGATGATATTGCAAGCATAAAGCATAGCATTTGGAAGAGAAGTTAAGTATTTTTGAATTACAAGTCAGTGTAGGCCCAAATTTTTCTCATACAGAAATTTTCAAAACATTCATAAATCTTGATACTAACAACATATTAATCACAGATAAAAAGAAAGAGTCTCTCTTATAAATTCATAACATCCAAATAGTATTGAATTGTAGTACAAGGAAACACAAAAACACAGTGCCTCCTACTTTCCCATAATTTACACTCATTTATGACAACTACTATGGGAAAGTACAAAAATAGCAAGGAAAAATTGTGCAAAACAAAATTTTAACAATAAATTGAATCAAGCTGAAAGCATCAATTCTTGACTTAAAATGCAGTCATGTTTTATGCCACAGTTGTTATATCTTTGAGCCATGGATCAAATGGCTTACCAATTGAGTACACAATGAAGCCAATCTCACGTAGCTTTTCCTCATCCACAATGTTCCTTCCATAAAAAACAAATGCTGGCTTTCTCATGTTGTCATATATCTTGCCATGCCATTTAGCACTAGCTACTTGGGTACTGAGGTCCACATCAGAAGCCAAACAGAGCAAAATAAACCTCCCCCCAACTAGTTGATTCCTAGTCAATCATGTAAACATAGGTCATATCTTTGCTCAAAGATCGTCTATAGTCTACAAATAAGTAGTAGACTCAATTCAATTATGCATAAAGCAATAAAGATTAAAACTTACCAAGTAGTCTAAACAATATCATTGATCAAACCCTTATGGCAGTGATAATGCTTTTCCACGAAAACTTCTACCGTTCTAAGCCATGCCTGCAAGAAGTAATAGACAAAATAATAACAAGGTGATCAACTTCAATTTTAGGACAACAACCTAGAGCTTCAGTATTCAAAATCAAGAACCATCTAATCACTCAACAATTCAATAAGTACAAGCAAATATTCCTCTTAGTGATGGGCATACATGTTTGGTAAAGACCATTGCATCCATAAGAGAAATTCATGCTTCTTGAACAATAATTCTCAACATAATTGGTTTAAGCAACTTTTATCTAATAGGTGCTTATTTACTTACATGATGAACATCTTCTTTCAAGGCCCTCATCTCCTCCCTTGAGAGAATCCTCACCTACAGATACATAGCACCTATCATCATGAAATCCTAGATAACAAAAGCCATAGCAGATACATGCATCAAAATTGTGCCAAAATAGAACATGAACAATTTACAACTTAAGGAGCTAGAAGTATATGACAACAACATGTCTATCATAGAGGCATCAGAGTTAATGAAAATTGTTTTGAATTATAGAAAGAATAAGTCTTGTGTTGATTCCATTTTATAGGAAAACAAAATCATTTTTTTATTTCAATCAATATTATTTTCTTATAAATAAAAAGAAAATCAAATATCATTTTAAACTATAGATTATGTAAATAAAAAACTGAGATATTTTTAAAATCAAAGTCAAATATTTTTAATCTAAGCCAAACATTTTTTTTTTCTAGAATTGTAAATAGCTAGGTTGTTAACAATGACTACTTTGGATCTACTTCTTGTTTTGTCATTACAAACACTTTTTAATTTTAAAATTAAAATTGAGTTATTAAGGATAATCATTTTGAATTTTCGTGTTTGATTATCATGAACAATTTTTAAAAATTAATTTAATTAAAGCAAGTTTTTGGGATAGCCACTTTGGAAAAATGGATAGACATTTGTAAATCCTGTTTGGTTTTCGTAAGCAACTTTCAAAAGTATATAAATAGAATACTTATAGCTATTTATGCTTAAATAACTCTAAATTGAGACAAAAACAAGGTTTGAGTCAAATTTATATGTAGATTTTGACTTCACAAGGAATATAAAAATTAAATAATCAAGAGGATTATCATTTGCCGCTACCATCATGATGTGGTTACGACAACGACAATGAGTTTTGTTTATAAATTATTTTGTTCATTAGATGGTTGTTCTTATCATTGAATTTCTAAAATGATTTGCTAATTCGATTATTACTTGACTTTTAACAATTTTGTAGCTATTAATTTATAAAATAATCATAAATTATTCTTTTCTAATTTATAAATTGTAAATATCCAATTTTAAATAGTTTTGGATCTTATAATTTGATGCACTGAATTTATTTTTGATAATTGATGTACTGAATTTATGTTTTATCATTTATAATTCATATTAGTCTACCATTATTTGTTTTGTTTTGTTATTTTAATTCTCATTTCATAACTATTTAATTAAAATATGAGTATATTTCTTAAAATTATATATGTTTATTCTTATGATTTAATTTGTTTAAAAATTTCTTATCCAATAATGTATCTTAAAAAAAAAATTCTTAATTCAATAGTTACTTGACTTTTATCAACAGACTAACTATTTATTAATAAACATAATTTATTTACATTTATTTTTTTATTATAGTATTATGTGGTATAACTCAAAGAAATAAATCAACTAATCATCAAAACCATTCATTTCCAATATACTTTCGTTTATGTATTACAAAAAAAATAGTTTCAAAAAAATGTTTTCCAACTTACATCTTACAAATATAATTATTACTTCTAAGAAATGATCAAACAACACATCTATTATATTCACACTTCAACAAAATAATTTTATACTAACATTTATTATCAACTAGTGACACGCATCTAAAATACAACATTTTACATAAAAAAGCTATTTTCAGTCGACAAAATATATTTTTTAATTCCTTTAAATTATATTAGTATCTTCAACCATATCTCTAAAAAAAGATCAAAACTCATGCATCGCACGGGTCACGTTTTATTGTGTATATATATACTAGTCCATATACCCGTGCGATGTACGACGAATAAATGATAGTCTATGACAGTCACAATTCATCAGTTCAATTCAAATGAAATATTGTGATTTACAACCCAAACTCCTTTTGTAAAATCTGAATAAAGGTAATGTTAAAACAGAAAATTTAGTTAACATTGTCGTTGTTTTTTTCACTTTTATCACTATATGAGAGCGGCAAATGACACATATCATTTCATGGTCAACCAAACCTTCAAGTCTATAAAGTCACGACAATTTGTAACTGATTAGCACAACTTGAGAATCCTTTAGCAATATATGACATTATAGTAGCTACCATAATGTTGCCTCAACCCTTTTGCAATGCTAAAAAAACCAACAATCAAAAGAAAGCTCCATTAAATAAAAACAGAAACAACAAATTGAAAAGCTCTTTATGTGGCTACTAATGCAACACATGAAGCTGAAATACACATGAAAGTGATTCAAATTCATGAGCATCTAAATAGCCAAACTAAACTTATAGAAGAATACAGAAAGTGAGATATCTTTGAGGTGTCCCTGAACCAAAAAATACGATTAAAGCAGTAATTATTAGCAGTCCTTTAAAAAAGTTTGAAGAAGCAGATTTAGCATCATAGAAGTATCGATACTTAAATCCTTATTATAATATATTTAATATAACACAAACAATTATAAATTTATAGCACAAATCTTTCATCCATGCAAAAAAAATTGGATTTTCAAGTAACTGTAACTTCAGCAGCAACTATTCATAAAGTAATAATTATTTCAACTTTACCATATAAACATGAGATAGAACACTGAAATTTAGTGCAATGATGTTATATGTGAAAGTACTTGACCTATATATCTCACTTCAACATTACGTTTACAAATCATGACAATTTCGTGCTGATATCCAAATAGCAAATTAGTGTACAATATAAGACAAACCGCATCATTAACAAAATATATTAAGAAGTAACATAATATAACACATAAGATGTAACTTACCTATTTTAAATTCTGGAATATTTCTTTTTAAACAACATTTGAAGTTATATTAGTGGCATCACCTTCATCATCAATGATCAGAATCTTTAAACCACTACATGAGGTAACTTTGAAAATCGCTATATATAGTTATCCATGCGTAAAAACAGATTGTGGAAAGTAGATACCAATATGTTTAAGAGATTGTCCGTGACTATTATTTATCGTCATGGCAAAAGAAAGAGTAATTGGAGACTATTTGCACTGAAATTTAAAAAGAATTGTAAAATTTAAACCACTTTGACATATGGATTACATTCATCAAGTGCAAGCATTATGTCTGCAACAATTGATTATTTCAACGATGATCTATCCTTTTCCATTCTGTCCATTAAAAATATATTAAAATAATATCTGAATGAAACATTATTTTTTGTATTTAATAGAATAAAAAATTATTTAAACTTTAAAAGTATAACTAAAGATGCACTTGATGGAAGACATTTTGTTATCTACGTCTTTAAAAGTATAACTAAATATCATATGATCAATTATAGAATTTTACCAAAAGATACATATATCAGACTGAATTTTATCTAAATAACTTTTATCTAAAAATTATGTTACCAACTTACTAAAATTATAATCAGGACTCAAAATTATGTTGATCATATAATTTAATTTTGAAAAGTTCACAAAATTAAATAAAAGATATTTTGTATACCTTTGACATATATATATATTTACCTTTTTAGTTGTATGAATTTCTGCTCCTCAAATTTTAATTTGATTAGATAGTAATTAATTCAACTATTATTTATATTTTTACTAATATCAAAGAAATATTTTTAAATTTTAAATTTGATTAAGTTAGCAACAAATAATGATAAAGGGATATTACTGGTTAATTACTCATGAGATATACACATTTTTATACGTGTGAAATTTTTTTTTTTATAAATAATGCTGATTATGTATATCTTATCTTATCTTAGTAATCTTATTCAATTAAGGGATGAAATTCTTGACAAAATTATGTTGATCATATCATATTAAATTATTACTGATCATATATTATTGTTGATCATATTAGGATTAAAAAGAAAAATAATATATTTTTAGATACAAAAATTATATCTCTTGGTAAAATATATTTTTAGATAAATTTAGTCGTATAATTTTATGTAAGATATATCTAAGATATATTTTTAGATAAATTTAGTCATATATTTTTAGTTGTATTTTTATCTAAGATATATCTCTTGGTAAACATGACTGAATTTACTAATTTACGAAATATCTTTTGATCAATTATAGAATTTTACCAATTTCACCAAGATATATATATATATATATCCGACTGAATTTTATCTAAAAATTATGTTACCAACTTACTAAGATTACAATCAGGACTCAAAATTATGTTGATCATATAATTTAATTTTGAAAAGTTCACATAATTAAATAAAAGATATTCCGTATACCTTTGACATATACATTTACCTTTTTTAGTCGTATGAATGAAATATTCTGCTCCTCAAATTTTAATTTTGATTAGATAGTAATTAATTCAACTATTATTTATATTTTTAGTAACCTCAAAGAAATATTTGCCATTAAATTTTAAATTTGATTAAGTTACCAACAAATAATGATAAAGGGATATTACTGGTTAATTACTGATGAAATATACAAATTTTTATACGTGTGAAAAAAATCCGGCTATTATAAAAAAAAATGAGGCTTTGTCCCTTTTGTTTTTTTAGGTGAGTTATGACTTGTGAAATTTTCACCTTTTTAATCATATCAAAGAAATATATGACATAACAATTTAAATTTGACCAGGGTTAGAGATAAATACTAATCATTGTCGCTTATTTAGCAATACCAAACTACTACTTATAGAAATTAAAAATTGGAGTTATCATATTCTATTTCTATTTCTAATTAAAGTGCTACGTGATATTTATAGAAGTTATAATCTTAACTATAAAATAGAAAAATTTATAATATAGATCACTTTGATATCATAAAATTAACTATACGTATATTTGCATAAAATTTTTTACATCGTGATTGATTATTATTTGACATATTTCGATTGATTGGATATTAAATTAATTTTATGAATATTATTACATTTTGGTAGACTAATGATGTTTAGGCAGAAAAATTATGAGGGAAAACTTCCCCATAATTTATCAACTTTTATAGATAAATTTTATTTTATAGATAAATGTGTGGAAGAGATTTAGTTTTACTGAAGCTTGAATCTTAGAAGACTACTAATATATAAAAAAAAATTCAATACCTTGTAGAAAAAATTGGAGTTGTCATATTCTATTTCTATTTCTAATGTGAGTGTTACATGATATTTACAGAATTTATAATCTTATCTATAAAATAGATAAATTTATAATATAAATCACTTTGATATCATAAAATTAATTATACATATATTTGCAGAAATTTTTTTACATCATGATTGATTATTACTCGACATATTTCGATTGATTGGATATTAAATTAATTTTCTGAATAATATTACATTTTAGCGGACTAATGATGTTTACGTGAAAAAATTAGGAGGGAAAACTTCTCCATATTTTACCAACTTTTATAGATAAGATGTTTCAATTATATTATATAAAATAGAGTTTTGCCACGTAGACATATACAACGTGGCAACACCAGAGACATTCAATTTCCCGCCTAAATCTATTTCATCTTTTTTTTTATTTTTTTATATTTGTTTTTATGGAAACCATTTAATAACTTGCCTATTTGTTCATGAGTAAATTTTAGGGGGAAAGATTCAGTGACTTTGAGATTTGGTGCCTTTGTCTCTTTCTCTCTCATTTGATACTTTCTCTCTCATCTTATTTCATTTTTCTCTCTCATCTTTGTCTCTCCAAAAAATGCTTAAAGGCACCAAAGTCACCACTTAGGAAAGTCACTGAATCCAAATCCAAATTTCAGCATTCTATAAATATCACAGATTTATCAAATTATTTCTATCAATCATTTTAATAAGATTCTTAATAATTTCAAATCTTTTGAATTAAAATTTTAAATTAGGTTAATTTATTTATGGATAATATTTTCATATGCTCTCTATTTACTCATTCACTTATATCTCACTATTTTTCTTTTACACACTTTCTTTACTCCTCTATTGCTCCTTTTATTCGTTTGATTTCTTTGTCTTCTTCTTCTCTTTCTCCTCCTCCTCCTCCTCCTCCTCCTCCTTCCATCTCGACTCTTCAACTCTTCTTTCTTTGACATGTCTTCATTGTTTTTATTCTTTCTTCCTCTCTCTCCCTCTCTCTCTCTTTAACTCTTTTTCTCTCATTTTTTGTTATCTAACTCATTCTTAATTATTTTTTTGTTTGTTTTAGATATTCTTTTTCTACTGAGAATATAGGTGGCAAAGTTTGTACCCTGTGACATGCGGTCCAACACTGCTATTGCAGTACAGCCCAGTCCACCGAGTCTTTGACCCAACAGGGGACTGGGTAAAGTCCAGAGTCACTCACAGGACTTCACTCCCTCCCTCTAAGGAGTGTTTTTGCCTCACGCAGTGCTCGAACCCACACCCAAAGGGTTAAAGGTAATGGGAAGCACACGCTGATGGTGTTAGGGAGGTGTTTTCCGTTGCCTTTAACCCACTGGGCGCGGGTTCGAGCCTCCCGGAGGGCAAAAATTGTGGATTAATAATAATTTATTGATTAATTAATTAAATTTAATAACAATTAAATAGCCAAATAAAAGTTTTAGTGAATTTAATAATTTATACATTTAAGTCAAATTTTTATAATTTAAAAAAATAAAAAATTCTTTATCAAATAAATATGCATAAAAATCCCGTGCAAGGCACGTGTTACATTGCTAGTATGTGTGTGTGTATATGAATGTGAGATAAGTTAGACTAAAATAAGACTTCACACCCTTAATGTTTTTAAATAAAAATAATTTTTTTATCAACTAACTGTTCAAATATAACCAATATTCAAAAAACCAGACCAGACTGGTCGGTTCGACCGGAAATCGGGCCCATCGCCGGTCTGGAAGGTTGTGAATTGTACTATCAACAAACCAATAACGAACTGCGAAAATCAATAAGAACTGGTCTGGATTTAACTCTGTTTGTTTTGGCGTATTTATATAAAAAAATTCGAAATCGGCATCCGCAGGGTTCGAGCACTCGTACATTCATCAGAAAACTTTAGCTGCATAAGCTGACCAGTAACCACTGGGCTGTAACTAATGGTTGATTGATTGTTATTCTCATGCAAATTCTACTATATATAGTCTTTCTATTAATAAGAGTAAAATGAAATATAGGCTTAGGAAGATTCCAACCTCTAAGCCTAATATACCTATAGCTACATGAATAAAATAGAACCTAACCACTAGGCTGCAAGTGAAGTGTGATGGATCACTCACCTCTTTTGTCTTTTTTCATCGTAACCGGAACATACATATGTTTTAAATTTTAAAATTGAATGAAATCAATTATAATAATATTATAACTATTTATTAAAGCATAATATTATGGTTATAACTTTATATAAAAAACTGGACTCGATTCGCATACAATAAATTTAGTGAGATATTATTAAATATACTCCTATTACTTAACATTTATATTAAAATTTCAAGATTTATTATTTAATCAAATCCCGGTTAAACTATTAAACCTTAAACCGGTACCTTTATCGATTCAATGACCGGTTCGGTTTTTAAAACATTGGTTATAACCGTTCATTACGTTAACTTTCGGGTCAAATATCTTATAAAAAATTAAACAACAATAAATTTACTACAGAATGATTCTTCTCTTTATATATTTCAAAAATGTACATGATGTTGATCTTAACATAATGATATATTAAATAATTTTAAATATATGTAATATTTTATAAGGTGGTCCTTATTATGGATCCGGTTCAACAGTAGACTTTTCTATTTTATTAAATTTTGAACTTCTCAATACCAAATTTTTAACGGTTTACCCAAAGAAACAATTAAAAAAAACTAAAATAAGATTAGTTATATTCAATGTCAATACTGAGACTACCTTTGGACCCTAAAATAGAGTCTATATTAGGGAGCGCTATCTTATAAATATAGTAATTTAATATACTAAGAAAACATTGTTGAGTGATATAAGAATACAAAGAGTTGTGCGAATGGTGTAATTTAATATATTTTAATAAATTATTAATCAATATTATAATTATTGTTAAGGAGAATATGTATTCGTATTGTAGACAAAAGGCTTAATTATGGCCGAGGCTTGTGGTTGCGGGCATTCTTAACCACAGACTCAAGCACTTTCATTCCTTCGGTAGGCTTATCATTGGGAGGATGGCTCCATTTTCTCGTTTGTTCTTTAAAGCTGCCTACCTTAGCTGACTGGTCATGATCGCCGAGCTTGTTTGCATACAAATTATAATAAACCTTCGCCTCCACACAGTTTAAAATTCTGACTAACTTTCCATGTTTCTCATCCACCACCATTTTTCCATTAGTTGATTCAACGCTATCGGCTAAGACTTTAATGGGCTTGACCTCAAATTTTGGATTGAGACTTGAACGACTATCAGTCAATACAACTGCACCTAGAATTTCTCCCAAAAATGTGTCCTGCAAATATGCACTAAGGGCTTAAACAACACAATCAATGTAGAAAATTTACCTAATTAACTTTAATTTAAAGTCGGTTATTCTCCTTTGTGGAGAGGAACTTATACCATATGCTGATATTTGTTATGAATTTTCTTCAAACGGTATAGCCTTAACAGCAGACGCTTGGAAAACACAGCCTCTGGTGTTTTTTGCGTCTCACGCAACTTGCTAATAGCAGTTGAAAACGAACTCACTTTGCGCTGGGTACTTAGTGGAATGACTGTGATGTTAACTTTAGATTTGAACACTGTCTTGGCCGCTAAAGGATCCAGAAACATGTTGAATTCAGCATATTGGTTGGAAGGAACTGAAAATATATTTCCTTTGTCATTCGCATTCTTGCTGATGTGTCCTCCCACTACATAAACCTCCTGCAAAATTTTGAAATTGTTATTTACACAACTTTATCTCTATTTCTTTTTTCTTTTTTTTTTTTGTATAATGAAGGGAAAAAAACACAGGAAACTATCTAACACAATGAGGGAGAGATCTCCCAACAACCTCTTCCTACAAAATGAGACCCCACTGTGTGTTTCTATTTCTACACTAAGAAAATATTTAACGCATTAATAAGAATTAATATTGAAGATAAGTATTTTATTTTGTCTGAAAGCTAACTTTTTTACCAAAATGACTAGAAAGTTTTTCAGGGGTTTCTCTGAAGTCTAATTTCATAGCAATTGACAATTCTCGCCTATCATGTACAAAACTATATTCAAATAGATGATAACAAATACATACTATAGCTTACCTTAATTCTTTTTTTGAAAAGGCAAAACAAATTTTATTAAACACGATGGCAAAGGCTCAAGAAAAGCCCAACCACCACAAACTCTACAGATACCATGTTCTCTGAATCCTTATGGAATAAAAGCTACACAACACAAGTTGCAACAAAAAACGAGAGTCCATATGCTCCTAAAAAATCTGCCATGTGCTCTCCAACTTCTCCTTAAATCCCGCCATTGAGTCCCTGTATCACTACTGGAATAGTAACAGCTGCAGCCTCTTCTGAGCTGTTCACACCTCCATAATTAAACCAAGGCATCTTCTTGATAGAACTAACATTTGCGTGACAAAGGTGAAACATCGAAAAAATACAGCACCGCAATAACAATAGCATTAGGACAACCTTACGCTCTGTTCTCTGCCAAACAACAAAGAAGCAGCTCTGCCATCGCAACAACAAAACCAACGGTAGCGGCAGCTCCAAATCGATTTCAACCACTTCTTGAAGTCATCTTCATTGCACCCCCATATGCTTGTGAAAATTAATCTTTATGATTCCCATGAATACTTAATATGTTGCCCCTAAGCATGCTTGTGGGAGGCCGACCATTGTCCTATAGAATAAACGAATCCCTTGGTTTTGCATTTCAGCCAATGCCATGCCGTAACCTTCACCATGTCCTCATTTTTTCCACCGTGATTGTTTTGATTGAAACACCACACTATTCCTTTCTTTCCATATTGTCCAAATGCAAGCGAACCAAATGGTTAGTAATCACAGTGCTGAACTTTCCCATTCATTAGCAAGCCTGCAAATTGATTAAAATTGACCAAACAATTGTTGTGTAATGCAGTAACCAAACCTAGCCACTTAAGTATCTCGCTCCAAACCCCACAGAACACCGGGCATTCAAAGAACAAGTGAACCACAGTCTCCTCCTTTCCGCACCCTCCTACACAGCTCAAGTCACTTAACCCTCTAATCCCCCTCTTCATCAAGTTGTCCTTAGTAGGAATCCTATTTAACAAAACCCTCCAAGCAAACATTGACACCTTCAGTGGTATTATTTTACTCCATACCTTTTGATCAAAGCTTTCAGAGTCACTACTATGGTTGTTCATAAGGAGTTTATAAGCATCTCTAACTGAATATATTCCTTGTTGCCTCCTTTCCGGGTCCATCTATCATTCTCTCCATCTCTAAAATTGACCCCGCAATGGTTCGCCTCAACTCATTCAAGAACTCTTCCTCCCACCGAAACAACCCCTCCTCCACCGCCACTCCCAACTCCACCCATCACTAACCCATTCCTTATCTCCCCACCTTAGCCTCCTTATCCAACGATACATTGTATAGACTCCTATATTGATTCACAAGGACCATCCCATTTACCCAAGGTTCCATCCAAAAAGAGTGTCCATCCCATCCCCACAACTTTCTCCAACTCATCCCCAAACCAATTACGATTGAATCCCCACTCCCCTTCTCTATTGACAAAATATCTTTTGCCCAATTAGAGCAATTTCCTACCTCCAAATTTAACACCCCACTCCTCTCTCCATACCTACTTGCCAAAATCTTGTACCACCCCTATGTTTTTCCATCCTCATTCTCCATAACCATTTCCCAAGTAATGCTAAATTAAATGCTCTCAAATTTTTAATCCCCAACCCCCCTTTATCTTTCTCCCTACACACCTTATCCCATTTAACCCAATTTATCTTCTTATCACATTCACTCCCTCCCCAAAGAAATTGTTTAAAGAGAGATTCGAGTTTGGAAATAATACTGACTAGACTTTGAAGAAAGAAAGGTAATAGACTGGTAACGCATACAGGACTGATTTTAGAAGCACCACACGCCCTCCAAAAGACAAACATCTATATTTCCAAGATGATAAACGCCTCCTCACAACATCCACCACTGGTTTCCAAGTCTTTAACTGTCTTGGATTAGCTCCGATCGGAAGTCCCAAATACTTAAACGGTAGTTGCCCATGTTTGCAGTGGAGTAGCTCAGCCGCACAACGGATCCAATGACATGGAACATTCACCCCAATTAATAAACTTTTATGAAAGTTTACTTTCAACCCCGCCACAACTTCAATGAGATGTAAAATTGCCTTAATAGACCAAATTGTCTTCCAACTTTTATCCCCCAAGAAAAGGGTGTCGTCAGCAAACTGAAGATGAGATATTCGGTCACCATTTTTCCCATAACTGAACCCATCATACATACCCAACTCCCCTGCTCTGCGAATCATGATGCTCAGACCTTCAGCTGCAATGAGGAACAGGAAAAGGGATAGAGGATCCCCTTGCCTTAAACCTCTCCCTAAGGAAAATTCCATAGTGGGGCTACCATTAATAAGAACTGATGTTGTTGTTGTAGACAAACACTCCATAATCCATTTTCTCCATTTTTCGCAAAAACCCATTTTTGCCATTATGAAATCCAAGTAACTCCATTCCACCGAGTCATACGCTTTTTCGAAATCTACTTTGAATAGAATCAATTCCTTTTTTTCCTTTTTCGCTTCCTCCACCATTTCGTTGGCTATTAGGATTCCATCCAAGATTTGCCTCCCTTTAATGAATGTCGATTGATTATCCCCAATTACTCTTGAAATTACCATTCTAAGTCTATTAGCCAATAGCTTTGCCACTACCTTATACATGCACCCGATCAGTGAAATAGGTCTAAAATCTCCAATCTTTTGCGGATTATCCTTCTTTGGTATTAACACAATAAAGGAGCTGTTTGATCCTTTAACAATTTTCCCATTCACATGAAATTCGGAGACGAATGTCAAAAATTCCGATTTAACAACATCCCAAAATTCCTTCAAGAAAGCAAAATTCACTCCATCGTGTCCGGGCTTTTGCAGCTATCGCATTCCACCACCCCCCTCCTCACCCCCTCTTCCGAGAACGGTTCCAATAAGAATCTATTCTCCTCCTCCCCAATCTTCTCAAAACTCAGATTCTGCAGTACTGGCCTCACCCTATGTTTGCTCTGAAAATGATCCCTAAAATGACCAAAAATGTTGCTCTTCAGCTCATCCACCCTTCAATATGTCGAGTCAATTTCAATAGCCAAGATCTCATTATTTCTTCTCCTATTTTGAATCTGATGATGAAAAAATTTCGTATTTGCATCTCCATCTTGGATCCACTTCAACCTTGCCCTTTGCCACTGTATGCTACAGTTAAGCTTAGAGAGGCTGAACAACCTTGTTGTGCATTCCCTTCTTACTTCAATCTCCTCATCATTCAATGCCACATTTTCCGCTTTCACGTCCAACCCATTTAAAATCTCCTTCTCCTCCTTAATTCTCTCATTCAAGTTCATGCAGTGTTTCCTATGCCACTCCTTCAAGCTAAACTTAATCATTTTCAGTTTTTCTTTGAGTATAAATGCCCCCCAACCTGACACTGAGAAAGAGCTCCACTGTTCTTTGACAAAACTATGATACCCTTCAA
Source organism: Calophaca sinica (assembly GCA_037113605.1). Classification (NCBI taxonomy): domain Eukaryota; kingdom Viridiplantae; phylum Streptophyta; class Magnoliopsida; order Fabales; family Fabaceae; genus Calophaca; species Calophaca sinica. The sequence continues at coordinate 5,449,623 of CM073731.1, forward strand.
TATCACTCCAACAATTTAACATTCTAAATGGTTTAGGTCCCCAGTTCGTTTCCTTGTCCTTTAATAACAATGGACAATGATCAGATAATTCCCTTTCCAGACACCATTGTGATGCATTCGGCCATGTACTTGCCCACACATAACTCAGAAGCACCCGATCGATTCGACTCATAGCTGACCCATCTTTACTATACCAGGTAAATTTTCGCCCAGTTAGTGGCAAATCAACAAGGTCATTATCTCCCACAAATTCATCAAAAGCCATAATCTCCTCCCTTCTGTCATTTAAGCTTCTTCCTTTTCTTTCTGATTCATATCTGACCGCATTGAAATCTCCCACCAAGCACACCCTTTCACCTCTTCTAACCTCTAATCTTGCAGACAAATCAACCCACAAATCCTTCTTCCCAGGTACGTCGCAAGGTGCGTAAATGTTAAAGACCCCCACTGAAATCCTTTCTTGCCCCCAAATGCCCTCTATACTCAAAAAATGAGCTCCTTCACTTATGTTGTGAATACTCAGTTTACTCTTGTCCCACATTGTCAACAGTCCCCCTGATCTTCCCGTTGAACTCTTGAAAGCAAACTCAACTTCATCCGAACCCCACAGTCCTCTGCAACAAATTCTAGTGACCAACTCCATTTTTGTTTCTTGAATACAAATAATGTCAGGTTTGTTATTGACTATCAGCTTCTGAATGTATTTCTTCTTCACCCTTCCTCCAAGACCCCGGATATTAATAGATAAGATTTTCATACTTACTGTATTTAAATCTCCTTCCCAATCCCTATCTTAACTAAGTTACGCTACTGCTCCCTCCTCCTGCCCACTACGCTTTTGATTCTCTCTTTTCACCAGTTCTTCCAGTTGAATAATTGCATGTCCTTCTTCCCCTACTAAGTCTTCAACTCCAATTTGGCCCCCAAATTCCCACACCCCCTTTGCCACCTCAGGTGCGTCTCCCCTTCTAATTGCCATGACCCTTGCTCTTATATTACTATCAGAGACTGAGTACCCAGATAGTGAATTTACCTGAGAAGAAGAGTTGTCGTTGATGCCATCTTCTAGATCTTGGATGAACATCTCCCATGATTCCTCAGGTTCCACCTCCTTCGTTTTCCTTTTCCTGGCTCTTCTATTCACTTTCGGTTGGACCCTCTGCCCAGCACTCTTCTTCGTTGTAGGCCGCTTTGAATGAGTTAAACACTGTCGATCTTCATGCGGTCCAGCACCATTAAGATCGGACCTCAGAATTTCCCCTAACCTCTTTGTTTTCTTCGACATCTGATTTGTGTTGCCCATCACGAAATTTCGTTCATTCCCTTCAACCCTTCTTCCGACTTCTTCATACGCTTCTAGGTTTCCGATCCGCATTGCCTCACCACCAGCCACGACATGGTTCTCACCCTCAGTTGATTCTCTATCGACACGAGAAACTTTCTCAGAACCCACACATTGTTCGCTGTTGGTTGCCACACAATTGGTTTCAATTGGGATCCGTTCCTGCGTGTTACACGTAGCCTTGTTGATGGGCTCAATTTTAGATGGGCTGCATGTTGACCCACATAAACCCACCTGTTCTGCCAAGTTTTTGCTAGGCCCAATATTACCATGGCCCAGACTACTTATTTCAATCCTCCCAATTGCTTTTTCAAATACTTCCAAATTACACTTCTCACTATCTCCCACGGCCTCCCCATAAACTGCACCATCCGTCTTTTCGTCGGTCTTGTGAAACGCATTCACGCCAGCCGCTTGACTCTCCCTTTTGTCGAGAAGTTGTGTTTCAGGAACATTAGAAAATGAATTCACACTCTCCAATTCTCTTCCCTCATTAATTGCATCATTAAATGCTGCCTGTGAATGGACCTCCAAGCCAGCCGCCTGACTCTCCCTCTTGTCAGAAAGTTGTGTTTCGGGAACAATAAAAAATGAATTCAAACTCTCTATTTCTCTTACCTTAATTCTAGAGCTTATGTTTCTCACTGAAAGAACCTTTGCCAAATTAGTCAAGGGCCCATTGGTTAATACCGTAATCTTTGACCATGGTTCAATTGTTTGCACTACAGATGCCCAAACTTCCATAGCTAGTGGTTGTCTGAGTTCAGGGTGATCTGTATCTCGTGGAGCCCCAAACTTCACAGAGTTTTCGGCTGTATACCTAAAATGGTTCTTAATGTATTAGTCCTTTAATGGTAACAGACGTATGAAATTTTTTCATGCAAGCAAGCAAGTAAAAAGCCCTATTGCAAAGGTGCACAATTTATAGACAACATTCTGCACTTAAAAAAAAAACAAAGTGTAAATAGTAATTATAAGTAAAAAATAGATGTACACACTAATTTTTACACTCATTAAATTTTGACTAATTTATAATAAATTAATTTTAAAAATGAAAGTTGAAATTTATTTTAGATGTACATAATTCGTGAGATTCAATAATAAATATATTTTTAAAATATTATATATGATTTAATTCTCTAAATTTAGAATTAAAATGAAAAGAGTTTTCATGATATTATCAGACAATATAGAAAAGATAATGAACATAAAGATATATATAAGAGTAAAGACACTAAAGTTAAAAACATGGCATGGTGCATTCTAGATTTATCTGACAATTCGAAATTCTATTAATTCATTTCAACATGAAGTGTATCTTTTGTCAAAAAATAACATGAAATGTATTTACTATTTATTTAGTGGTAAAAGTTGCTTCCATTCCACATAACTAATACCATTTCAATAATTTAGGCTAAATAGCACTTTTAGTCCCTTAACTTTATTTTAGTTTTTATTTTGGTCTCTTAACTATTGTATTTTTCATTTTGGTCCATTAAGTTACAAAAATACGACACTTTCGTCTCCTAACTATTTTTTTTCATTTACGTCCCTTAAGTTATGAAAATACGCCACGTTCGTCCCTTAAGTTACGAAAGTTATGCCAAATTCGTCCCTTCCGTCTGTAATCTTTTTAAACAATAAAGTCAAAATCATGCTCCTATCAGAGTTCTTATTAATGAAGTAACATGATAAAAGGTAATTGAGCAAAAAAAAAAAGAGTTTCAATGACCTATACACACAAAATAAAAGGATTACAGACAGAAGGGACGAAAACGGCGTATTTTTGTAACTTAAGGGACCAAAATGAAAAATGTAATAGTTAAGGGACCAAAACGAAAACAAAAATAAAGTTAAGGGATCAAAAGTGCTATTTAGCCAATAATTTATGATGCATCATATCGCTAAAGAGCATTACTAAGCCATCAAAGTTATTGAAAAGCACCTTCTCGGGCTGCATGGTAGATCACGAGCAAGACCGTAAAGAGTGTCAGAATCCAGGAATCCTCCACTCCCATGGGGAATGGCTTTAACATACTTACAGTCTCCGACGGCTGGAAATATTGGATCTAACTGGTTCATTGCAAAAATATCTCCTAGACCAACCGGGATATCGTCACGACCCATCATATGCAACAAGTCATAAATGATATCTATTGTTGCTGGATTTGCCCATCCAGTAGGGCTCACAATGATTGCCTAAAGCAAAAGTTACAATAACCCAATTTAAAGGTGATATGCATCGACAATTTAGTGGCTGAAGGAAAGAAATGTTCCTAATTGAGCTAAAACCATCGGGAGTTTTTCATCTGGGTACCTTTTCCAATCTTGATGTTGATTTTATGTAAAACAGGTAATTCAAAGAAACAATTAGAAATGAAAATCATATCATACCTTAAGGTCAATTACTTGAGTAGGCACTTTAAGGAGGTAAAATAGAGATAGAAAATCTCCTGCACTCATATCCATGTCAAACACAACAGGTTTTCCCAGCCTTTTATTATGAAAGTTTGGCTTGTAAGTTACTTCATTGTAGTAGGAAAATTGTGTAGTGAAGTTGAACCTCCCTGTTTGTTGTGGTTGCTTTAAAATCTTTGACCCGCCAAAAAACAAATGTTAGATTCACATTCATTTATAATTTTAAGAATCCAATCAAAGTCGTAGCATAATTATATAAATAATTCAGCTATTAGATTCTTTCTAGATGACTATCATGTAAGTACTGGTTTTCCCCCCTCATATGCCATATAAAATATTGTGATTGATTGAAAAAGTTTGAATAATATACTAAAGAAGTGAACATACATTTAAGAAGCTTATGAAATATTCTCTGTTAAGTGAGCTTCCAACATCTCGGTTAGGCTTTGCTTTTGTAGCAACAAGTACCCTCACTGAGTCTGGACCAGGTACCTCTGCTGTGTAACCATCCTACAGAACACACATAGTGGTACATTACACGTTAACATTAACTATATGTACGTGTACATGTGACAAATTAAAGTTGCAGCTTACAACCTAAAAGCAAAAGCAATCACCTGACATCTCCCTTTCCCATTCTTCACAAAGCAAAGTGGGTCTCTAAGTCCTTGTTGAATATGACCGCTATGAACCCCGCCCTTTTCTAGATTGAACTTGGGAACTTTTAGATCATCAAAGAATGGATTGGAGCCATCAGATATCCCATAAGGTTTGTTTGAAGTAATTACCGTTATGTTCATATACTCCATTTCAGCAAATTCATTTTCTCCTTTATGGTTATTGGAATTACTCATGATTGAGACGGCCACACCAGCCATGAAAGAATCCCACATAAAATAACTCTGTTAACAATAAGTCATGATAAATTTCAGTTTCTTTATAATTCATCAAACAAAGTACCCGTTACACAAAATAATAAACATGTATAAATTCCTTAAGAAATTACCGAATAGAATTCGTTGTCAAACCAAGTATCACGAGCCATTTTCAAGGACTTGAAACAGTATTGCGCCTCATATGTGTCTTGACTCTTTTCAAACGCATCAAAGAATTTTTCATTGATAGGGATTGTATTTGTTGCATCAAGAGGAACAAGGGTGACAGGAACTCCGGAATGAATCACCTATAAAACGATATTTACTTTTTGTCACAAACATTTCTATCCATACATATTATATTTCTGTTAGATATAGGGCAGTGTTCTTAGATAAACTAAAAAAAATTCTATGATTATTAAAAAGAAAAATGTTACCTAAATTGTTTTTTATTTCTAAGTAAATAAAAAAACATTTTTTTTACTTTTTTCAAAAACTCATTCATTTATTATAATTTTTTTAGTTAAAACACTTTTAAAAGAAAAACGCAAATAAATGGGATATGAATATCTACAAACCTATTTTTATCATAACATACATAAATCTGAACCTGAAAAAGATGAATGACAAGTTGATTGCAGTTGAAACTAAAAAAATATTGTATTCTTTAATTATCAATAAATGGAACGTTATACTGAAGATTTACAAATTACATAAATTTAATGAAACTTTAAAATTTTAATTTTGTATAAAAATAAATAAAAAATGACTCCAAAGAGTTTTTTTTTTCTTTTTTTGACAAAGAGTTAAAGTCTAGTGAAATAATGTTTGCAACTTTGCACAATGCACTAATTATTAAATATTGCGTATTAATAATTACTTTTGGCAAATGCTAATAAGTGTCCTAAGGGCACTAGTTAAGGAATCAAATAAAGAAATTTTATATTAGAAATTGTGTATTCAATTACTTAAAAGTTTAAATATTTTTTTCAATACAAAATTTCTATTTTTGGATTCTTTAACTAGTGCCCTAAGGGCACTTGTTGTTAGCAAGACCCATTGCTTTTAAGCAAGAAATGGTTTTATGCACGAATGTCTAACCTGGTATGCTGCAAAAGGGTCTCCAAATATATTGAACTCAGCATAAGGGTTAGTATTATAATCTGTAAACATATTGCCGTGATCACCACACTGCCGAGGCACGCAGGAAGATGAAGCATTTTTGGGGCAACAACCGGTTGGGTTACTCGATCTTACGCCGCCACCCATTATATAAATATGCTCCACATTTTTCTTTAGATGAGGGTTATTCATAAGGAAAATTGCAACGTTTGTATGTGCTCCAATCACAAACATGGTTATGGGGAATGCAGATATTTTTTCAATCAATACTTGTTGGGCAGTTGGTTGTCGTAATGGAGTGTATCTCCTTTTGCCCTGATTTTCATGATAAAATTAGCAAGCAAATAGCCAAATATGTATTACTCGTCCCTAATTATAAGCATCTTAGGACAAAAACACGCAGATTAAGAAAAATAGTTAGTCTAATTAAATTTGTCAATAATGTGTATGTTTTTCTAAATTTACGCTTCATTTATTAGTGACTTGTTATCTCCCAAAAAGTCTATTAAGAGAGAGAAAGTGTTAAACTAATTGTATTAATTAGGGGTATTATTGTAAAAAATAATTAATGTGTCTTGTAAATTGAAAATGGGCTTATAAAAAGGGACAAAAAATTTTATCCTAAGGGGCTTATAATTAGGGACAAAGGGAGTAGTAATTACGATATCAAAAATAGTTAAAATAAATGAGTTAATTGAATATCAAGTAAGAGGAGTGTTAGCAAACACTAACATTTTTTTTTTACACATTTTTTTCTATTGATTGAAATTCAAATGAGTCTCACCGCTATATTAGAAATGAGTTTCACTCTCAAGCATGAGTCCCACAAAAATTTGGTGAGATTCGTGAATTTCAAGCAATAGAAACAAGTGTGTTGAAAATAGAGTATGTTGCCTGTACGTCACTCTCAAGCAAACTTGTGTTGTCTAACGGAGGGGTTCACTTTTAATTAAATACTAATAAAATTACAAAAAGTTGCCTATACGAAATGCTTATGGATTAATAATAACGACCAAATAGAAAAAAGCAAACTCTGAGATTACTTGTAAACTGTAATAGGTTGCGATGTCAAGCTATATGAGAAACTCCTAGACTTGTCGCTTATATAGTACTAGTACATCTTAATCCACAAACAATTAACATACACACTAATACAAGGTGTATATTATACCTGTGGTAGGAAAGCTTTCCTGATACCGTAATTTGCATCGATATCTAAGCGCCCTCCAAGACCTACAGGAATGACCCGTCTGTATTTGCAACCCCCTATTGTTGTCATTCCCTGTTTCAATATTGAAGTGGCATATCCGATACAGATCATTAATTATATTCTATAATGTACACAATGCTCTATGTATTATGGAAAACAACAATAGTAAAAAAAAATATAAATAAGAGGGAACCTGTTCTATAATTGGAAGATATCCACCGACATTTGGGAGTATGGTACCATTTTCTAGTATTCCCCCCTCGCCTCCCACTCCAACAGCAACATCATCTCGCCCCATCATGTAAAGTAGGTCATAAATTTGGTTTACAGCTTGCCCAGCACTGGTCCAACCATTTGCATTGATGGTGACAGCCTGCATATTAAATAGCAGACCCACTTAAAATCAACATATATAAAATTGAATCCATACTAGTACTAATTAACAAACTTCGTAAATGGTTAATTAACATAACTTTTACTATTAAGTTTGGACTGGGACACCATGCTTGGGGGGAGGCAGCTTTGTGGGCACTTGACCGTAATGTGTCGGACCACTGCCCCCTGTTACTCAGATATATTCTCCTGGCGGGTGGGGTCTAAAGCCGTTCAGATTCAACAATCATTGGTTTCAGCACGAAGACTTTAAGCAGGTGGTTGAGGGTAGCTGGTCATCTTCCGCTTCTTTTGGGTGGATTGGATTTGTACTTAAAGAGAAGCTTAAAACCTTGAAGTGAGCCCTCAAACAGTGGAACAAGGATACATATTGGGAGGTGGATAAAAAGATTCAAGTGTTGGTGGAGAAGATCAGAGAGCTTGACCTTAAGAATGAAGGAGTGGGCCTCTCCACAGTGGAGGCGGCATGTAGGAAGTCTTCGTTCTCTCACCTTTGGCTCCTCCTGAAGAGTAAGGATAGTCTCTCTTTCCAGAGGTTGCGGGCAAGGTGGTTGAAGGAAAGGGATGTTAATTCTAGATATTTCCATGCTTGCCAGAAAGCACGGGGCACCAGAAATAAGATTACAGCTATTAGGGGTGTTGATGGTTGGATTAAGGGTGTTGCAGGTATTAGGGCAGAGGTGACACGTTACTTCTCCAGCCATTTTTTCGAGGAGGAGTGGGATCGTCCGCAGCTGGATGGGATAGTCTTCCCGACCATTTCAGCTGAGCAGTCGAGTATCCTCACAGCTCCTTTTTCACTCGAGGAGATTGAAGGGGTGGTGGCAGCTTGTGATGGGAATAAGAGTCCTGAGCCTGATGGATTTAATTTTGCTTTTGTTAAATCCTTTTGGTATCTGTTGAGAGCTGAGGTAGGTATTTTGTTTGAGGAATTCTACTCAAATGCCAAATTACCGAGAAGCGTCTCCTCCTACTTCTTGACTCTCATTCCTAAGGTACAGTGCCCACTCTCCCTAGATGAGTATCGGCCTATCTCTCTTCTGGGTTGCTTGTATAAGTTGGTGGCTAAGGTTTTGGCGTCGCGTCTGGGTAACGTAATGGATACTCTTATTTCCCCTACCCAATCTGCTATTATTAAAGGGAGGAACTTGGTGGATGAGGTGGTGGTCGTCAATGAGGTGGTGGATTATGCTAGGAAAAGGGGGAAAGAATGCTTGATCTTTAAGGTGGACTTTGAGAAGGCATATGATTCGGTCAACTGGGGATTCCTAGATTATATATTGCAGCGCTTTGGGTTTGATGTTAGATGGAGGGCATGGATCCGGGCATGTATCTTTTTCGGGAGCCTGTCGGTTCTGGTTAATGGGAGCCCAACTGGTGAGGTTAACATTAAGAGGGGGGTTGAAACAAGGGGATCCTCTGGCCCCTTTTCTCTTCCTTTTGGTGGTTGAGGGTTTGGGAGGCCTTATGCGGTAGACGGTCTCACACCAACTCTTTTCTGGATTCATTTTGGGGGATTCTAACCCTACCGTCTCTCACTTACAGTATGCAGATGATACACTCTTTATAGGTGAGGCTAGCATTGATAACCTGTGGGTGATGAAGACAATCCTCAGATGCTTTGAGCTTTCTTCAGGCCTTAAGATTAACTTCTCTAAGAGTAGTTTGGTAGGGGTTAATGTGGATGACCTGTTTCTTTCTATGGTTGCGGGTTTCTTTAACTGTAAAACCGAGGTACTACCTTTCAAGTATCTCGGTCTTCCGGTTGGGGCAAATCCTCGGCGTGCATCCACTTGGGATCCTATGCTGGAGGTGCTGCGGAATAGGCTTCTGGGGTGGAGACATAGGAGTGTGATTCTTGGAGGTAGGATTGTTCTTCTGAACTCGGTGCTTGCCAGTATCCCGGTCTACTTCCTATCTTATATGAGGATGCCGGTGAAGGTTTGGAAGCAAGTGGTCAGGATTCAGAGGGAGTTCTTGTGGGGAGGGACGTCTGGGGTTCAAAAGATACCGTGAGTGAGGTGGTCTGATGTGTGTAAACCTAAGGTGGGGGTGGCCTAGGTGTCAGGGACCTCCGGAGGATTAATATCTCGTTGTTAGTTAAATGGCGGTGGAGACTGCTGGTGGAAGGGGAGTCATTGTGGAGTAAGGTGTTGGTAGCAAATTATGGTGGTGATGTGATTCGTCCCTCTTACTTTCTGGAACCATCTGCTCCCCTTGGATCGGTGTGGTGGAAGGATATATGCCGGGTGGGGTTTGACACAAACTCAGGTGAAGATTGGTTTTTGGGGTGGATTAGTAGGGTGGTTGGAGATGGGAGTACTACCTCGTTTTGGCATGATATTTGGCTGGGGGATGGGGACCTTCCACTATCCCACAGATTCCCTAGGCTAACGTCCATTGCAGCGGATCCACAGGCGTATGTGGCTGACTATGGTAGGTGGGTGGATGGGCTATGGGTTTGGGATATTCCTTGGAGGCGTCGATTCTTTGTGTGGGAAGAGGGCTTGTGGATGGATCTCAGGTCAGTTCTTCCACCCTTGCCCCTGCCTGCGGTGTCGGACCGGTGGATCTAGACCAGGCATCCTAGTGGTTTGTTCTTTGTCTCCTCCGCATATGGTCTCCTTTCTCAGTCCTCATCTCGGATTGATCGTCTTTCGGACCACGGAGTCCAGGTGTTGGGCAAGATTTGGAAGAGTTTTGCTCCATCCAAGGTCATTGCCTTCTCCTGGCGATTGCTTACGGATAAATGCCGACTTCGGACAAACTTGCTCAAGAGAGGGGTTATCCCTGACCACTCAGGTGCGGTATGTATTCTGTGTGGCTGCCACCAGGAGTCTGCTCTTCATCTTTTTGTTAGATGTGCTTTCTCGAGCAGGGTGTGGTATGACATTGTGAATTGGTTGGGGTACGATTTTGTGTTGCCGCCTGACCTCTTCACTCTTTTCTCCTTCTTTTGCTCTATTGGTAGGTGTACACAAGGTCTGTCGCTAATTTGGTGTATTGTCCTTTGGGTCATCTGGGATCTCTGGAATGGGTACATCTTCACAGGGATAGTGTCTGACGTTGAGCATGTTGTTGATCGTATTAGGTCTCTATCATGGCGTTGGTTTCTGGCACGTGGGAAATCCCTGCCATGTATGTATTATGAGTGGTATGTAAACCCTCTTGGGTGTATTTTCAGGCACTAACTTCTTTGGGTTGTTTTCAGTTCTTCTTTGGTTGGGGAGTTGAGTCCCACCAGTATTTTGTATGGCTCTATTGGGTTGGGTAGAGTACCTCTAGTACTCTCCTTATCTCGTATATATATTAATAGATATGTTTGCAATTCAAAAAAAAAAAATCATCTCGCCCTAAATTTTTTCCATATTCAAAACGTTGTTTATAATGTGTGATAATGCGTATTTCTTTTAACTGAAATTTTATCCTTGAGTAACTCATTTTTCAAATAAGTTTATAATAAATTATTATAAGTTTGTAATTCAATGATAACTTCATAATTTTCCCGTAAATCTCAAAAAAAATTAGTTAACTCTGTAATAGACAAATATAACTTTTAACATAAATTTTATAAATTTTTCCATAAAGTTTGTAATTTTTTTGTGTAATTTCTGCTCCTTTTTTTTTTAACGTTTCTCCTCTTTGCATACTTTTTTTTCCCGTTATTTATTTGTTTTTCTTTTCTCTATTTATCTTATTTACATTATTTTCCAGTCACTATTCAAAATGTAATCTTTGATTAAAGCAGTGGATTATTTTCATTTGCAATAATAAAGAGAAAAGAACGGTGCTATATATAAGGGGCAATTTATTTAAATAAATTAATAATAATTTTTAATGCTGAGAAGTAAAAACAAAAACATGAAAAGTAACATTGAGTGTTAGAAGACTTAATTGTTGTGTAAAATGAACTCTAATTCATTCAATGAGGGAAAAACCCTTTTATACAATCTGTTGACAAAACTGTGTTGACAAAACTGTTTTCTGACAGCCAGCACTAACCAACTCCTAATTACAACTAAGCTCTAACTAATTACAATAATAAACAGTTGCTGACTCAGCAATACAATAATAAACCTGTACAATAAAATATTGAATACTCTAACATTGAGAAGTAAAGATGTGAGAATTAATGCCGAGAAAAATGATAAGATAAGAGTGAAAATGTTCATGATGCACGGTGTAGTAACGTCGACGTGTGTGCAATTCTTTTATTAAAAAACGTTAGTGTAGTAAAGTTAAAATTTTGGACAAATAATAAATGATGTTTTATAAAAGTGAATAGGTGCATCAAAGCATACTCACTTGTATGTGATCCTGGCTATTTGCTGTTGACAACTATGAATGAAGACATGCCGTTGATTTGTTTTTATAAAAAGAAAAACTCGTGAAATTAAGTATTTGCCAGAAAAACAACTATTTGCCATTTGCGGTTGGTAAGTAAACGATTCCCAACGCTGAAAAACACAAGCAAAGAAAGAAAGAAAAAAAAAGTAGTGGAAGTGATTTGGTTTGCTCACCTCCAATTCAAATTCGGATCTGTTGAGTTTGAGAAGGTAGAGCAGAGCAAATAAATCATCAGTATCAACATCTGTGTCCACAAGAATCCGACGTGGCCTCCCTTCCACAGCTCCGATCAGAGTTCCTATAATCAACAGTACTAGAGCTACCCATCTCTTCGGCAACAACATTATTCTCAAGAGTTCAAGTTGCACAAAAACTAAAACACGGTTTTATTTGTCATGAAACGGTGCTTTGATATATAACTACCGGCGCTATTTACTGTTATTTATATGATCACCAGTCTCATAATTGCCGTAACGACAAGGAAGCCGACACGGCGGTGCATAAAAAAGCACAATTGAAAAAGGTAGCTAGCACATGCAAATATATAGGTACGTTGGTTTATGTATTGAAATTTTGAATGGAACCGAGTAAGAGGAAGCAAAAGAGGACCAAAAACAAAACTTTGCTGCGCGCGGGGTTCGCGTGCTCATCTGCTCTGTCTATTATATACGATACGATATATTCTTCGATTTTGACCAACCACGGATAAAGACAGACGCAGAGAAAGTAAATCTAAAATATTAATTGTGGCCAATTGCAGAACACGAAACCACATGGTTATAGGGGAATGGATCTTCTCCGGTGACCCGAGGGTCCATTAAAATCTTGGCCATAAAAAAATAAAAATGTGAGAGGGGATTTAAATGTTCAAAATAGGAGAGATAATGAGTCGAGGGGTTTGGATCTTTCAAAGTGAGTAATTCACTTTAACGTATAAAGTAAGTAATTTTAATCATTGATGAGAAAATCAACGGTTGATATTACATGTACATGAATAAAACCAACCTTTGAATTTCTTATTAATGGTTAAGATTACCTACTTTACATTTTACTCATTTTAGAGGATCCAAATCCATGAGTTGAAGAGTGGAGATTCTACCACCAGAGAAAAGGGGAGGCATTCCCATGGTATTATATAAAAAATAAAACGTGGTGGTGTTATTATTATTCTCTTCGTAGACACTTCAATTGGGCACAGTAGTCACTACATTGAATATATACATTTTTTGGTCTGAAATATAAGTAAAAATGTCTCTAAAATATAAGCAAAAAGTCTATGTATTTTGTCCAAAATTTGGACAAAATACATAGACTTTTTGCTTATATTTTAGATTTTTTTTTGCTTATATTTCAGACAGGAGAGAGTATTTTATCAATTACACATAATAATTTATTTTTTTATCATCTAACATATATTTTATCATTTTAATATATTAATAGATATATCAATTTTAAATTTACTTTTATGTCTCGTATTCTCCTTTCATTTTATAGCTTTTGTATTTTATAATAATAAATAAATTTCAATATAATATAAATTATCATTAATAAATCACAAGATAAACCATAACACATACGACTAAATAATTTATTACTTATAATGTTAGTTATGAGATTATGTACAATTTTTTAGTATAGAATAATTTATTTATATTATTACAATTAATTTGTCGGATGAGATGCTTAAAATTTTAAACAAATCATGGTTTATTAAATATTTCATAAAATAATAAAATAAAATCCAAAATAGTCCCTGACAACAAACACGATACTCAATTTAGTCTCTTAGAAAAATAAAGTATTGAAATAGTCCCTCAAAATTATATACGAGAGACACATTAGTTCCTCTTTAATTTAACCTTTATTCAGTGACTGCACTTACTCTATCGATATGTAACGTTAAAGTAGTGATGTGTCTATTACTATGTTCCACAGTCTCAAATAGTCAATAATAGAGAAGGACGAATTTGAAAAGAAGTCCAAATCAGTCCATGTATACGCTTAAAGACCTAGCTAGACCACCTCCTTTCTTCTTCCTCCAAACCCTGACTCTATTGGAGCACCTTGCTGGTGGTGACTTCGTGACACTACAAATTTTGTCTTTGAATTCATTGTTGTCCTCGACGAAATGAATAGCTATGGTGAGTTCGAGACTTCTCTGTTCCTCTCCAAGCGTGAGGTGAGTTGGAGTGGAGTGCCTCAAGTGTTGCAACCCATGGAAGTGACGCTGCTCCAAGATGCATTTGTTGGGGAAAAGCAACTGTATACATATCAAGGACACCAAACAGAGAATTGTATGGGTGCTCCTCAACTTCATCAACCGGATTAGATTTCTTCCATGGAATTAGGGTTCTTTGTTAGGGTTCCATTTAAGAATAAGAAAGTAAAGGGAAGAAAGGGCGCTCTGTTTCTTTTTTTAGACAGAGACTGATTCGGGCTTTTTTCAATTTGAAGCTTTTCTCCCTTTCTATTTAATTCACATTCGGATCTGTTGAGCTTCAAAAGGCAGAGCGAAGCAAACAAATCATCAGTATCATATGTGTCCACAAGAATCCGACGTGGCCTGCCCTCCACGGTACACACAGATGCTTTAACAGTTCCTATAATTAACACTAGAGCTACCCATGTCCTCAACAACATTTTCCGATCACAAATCTCAAAGTTCAATTTTCACTAAAATTAATAGTTTGTTTGGTGGTTTGAATAAGATAGACCGAGGGCTAAGTTAAAAAACCAACATGACATGATTAAAAAAAAATCCCTTATCCTCTTATACGAAATAATTAAAATGATATAAAAAATAAATTTTAAAAATTTAAAGTACAAAACTAAATTAAAAAATGATATCAAAAATTTTAAAAAATAAAATTATTTTAAATTAATTAAGATATTAAAATTTAATTTAAAAAAATATTTGTAATTTTGTCACGAGAGTAATTTTATCATTGTCAGCAAAAAAATTATTTTATATGATTTATATTCTATCATACTAATATTTGGCTAATCTCAAACATAACGATAAGTTAATATAATACTATATGATTTGTTATCCAGTGTGCCTCAAACGTAATATAGGATAAAAACTCATAATGATTATATTTTATCCCACTATTATCCAACCATCTTATCTTATACATCCTTATTATACCACATCCGGTAATTGTTATACGTCCTTGTCTTGAAACGATGCTTTGACCAACTAGCATTTTTTACTATTATACTAGGCATAATCAAGTGTGTTGCATGGATTTATTTATAATGTATATTTTATTTATATGAGTAAATTTTGCAAATTATGTTAGTATTCTTATTATACAAACATTATGTGTGTGTGTGTGTATATATATATATATATATATATATATATATATATATATATATATATATATATATATATAAACTTGTATCAATTATAGAATATAATAAAATAATCAACGATGATTATAATAAGAAACGTGATTAAATAATTCATTTTAGACTATTTTTTACGTAGTTTGTATATTTTTTATCATGCTCAATAAAAGTAATTGTCAAATCTTTTGACGAGGTTAATAATTGAAAATTTATTGTAAGAAAAATTAAAGTATTTTGTAAAAGTTTATTAAACATTTTAAAAGAGAATAAATTTTAATTAAAAAAAGGCCTCAAAGAATGGGTTAGTCGTGAGATGTTTGGGTAGTTTGCATGGGGTCATGGTGTGCATATGATCATGAGATTAAATACATAAAATAATTATTTTATAGTAGTTCATTGAAGGAAATAAACTAAATTAAATCAATGTTTATATTTGAAGACTAATTTTTAAAAATTAACATAGAAGAACTCTCATATTAAAATACAATATTTACACTCTAATAAATGTAAAAAAAAAAAATAATCAACAAAAGATAGCTACTATCCTTCTTTTGATATAAAACATAAAAAATCATCAAAACATGCATTTAATAAAATTGTTAAACTGGGTTATTTTATGTGGGACGAGAGAGAAAGGGGTGGAAAGAGGAGGGGGTGCTGTTGGCAGAAATGGGGGTTGCTGTCATTCAATCTAAGCTCATAAAACTTGAGTAAGCTGTGTGAAGATCCAACAAATAATTTAAAGGAATTAATAACCATGTCACTAATTTTATTCCTTTTTCTGGTTGTTCCGGAGGAAAATTTCTGGTAGTCCATGATCATCCATGAGTTAAAGTTTTTCTGTGTCCATGTTCCAGAACGTATCTAAAGGTAGTTTGATGATAATTTTAAATTGGATTATTATGTTTATTCCTTCAAATTAAACTACACAAGTAATTTTGTGATAGAACTGGTCAAATGATACTAATATTTTCTAAATAATTCCTCTGATTTTATTGATCAAATCTGGGAATTATCTTCCAATAGAGAAATGTTATAAAGGAAATTAAGGAAATACAATAAAGAGATGGAGAAGGGAAAATAACTGCTGGTAACCTCTAGGAATTAGAGAGCCTAGTCTCTCCCAATCAACCCATTGACAAAATAACCCAATTCTCCTTCATGGTGAGTAACTGCTCAAAGCCACGTTCTAATAATTCCAGCCTAGCCTCCATATCTCCCCGCGTCGATACCATTGAATTAACCAGGAACTTGTTTGCTTTGATACCAGTTGATAAAAACTGAATATCAATGGAGTAAATACTGATTTATATAAGTAATTCTCTGCTAGAAATAGTTTCCAGAATCAGAGTCAGAATTACAGATGGTTTAGAAATTGAATAAACACCCTAATAAGCCAAGAATTCGAGAGCTTGGTTCTCTCCCTCCCAACATCTAATTCACACAACTTCAGGATAACCAGAATATAATTCTGTTTTCCTTCTTATTCTACACACAGCCCTTACACATAAATAACTGCCTAATGATAGTAACTGCTGCCCTATTAAAACTAACTGCTACTGACAGCACATACAATTATTTTTGCCCCCTTCTCTTACAAACATTCTTTATAAGAGATCTAACAATAAGTTGATAGAAACTGAATATCAATGGAGTAAATACTGATTTATATACGTAATTATCTGCTGGAAATAGTTTCCAGAATCAGAGTCAGAATTACAGATGGTTTAGAAACTGAATAAACACCCTAACAAGCCAAGAATTCGAGAGCTTGGTTCTCTCCCTCCCAATATCTAATTCACACAACTTCAGGATAACCAGAATATAATTCTGTTTTCCTTCTTATTCTACACACAGCCCTTACACATAACTGCCTAATTAAAATAACTGCTCCTAATGATAGTAACTGCGCCTAATAATAGTAACAGTTGCCCTATTAAAACTAACTGCTACTGACAACACATACAATTATTTTTGCCCCCTTCTCTTATAAACATTCTTTATAAGAGGTCTAACAATACTCCCCCCCCAAAAGAGTCACTTTGTCCTCAAGGTGAAATGAAGGAAACTGTTCCTTGATGACTTCCACGAATTCCCAAGTGGCTTCAAAATCCGGAAGATCTTCCCATTGAATGAGAACTTCAGCAGTACCATTAGGATTGTTACGGACAGCTTTGACTTCAGCTGGAAAAACTTGGAGCTCCAAATCTTCAGATAACATAAGAGGGAGTGGCTGTGGATTGGCTGTGGCAGCAACCACTTTCTTCAGAAGAGAGGCATGAAAAACAGGACGTATTTTGGTTGCAGGTGGTAAAACTGGGCCAATTTGCTTTTTGATTTGGTATGGACCATAAAACCTTGGGCTCAACTTCTCATTTCTCTTTTTAGTAAGAGATTTCAGCCTATAATGTTGGAGTTTTAGATAGATCCAGTCACCCACAGAAAGGGTAACAGGACGCCTGGATCGGTCAGCATACGCTTTCATTTGCACTTGAGCTTTTGTCAAATTATCCTTCAAGTCATGTAGTATTTGGTCCCTCTCTTGAGTCAATTGATTCACTTCTTCAACGGCAGAGGGAATAGTGGCCCGTCTAAGTAAGTGAGGAGGACCTCTACCATAAAGAGCCTTGAATGGAGTCAATTTCAAGGAGCTATTGTAATTGGTGTTGAACCAAAATTCTGCCCATCCTAACCATTTAGTCCACTGCTTGGGTTTAGTCCCTGTGAGGCACCTCAAGTAGGTTTCTAAACATCTGTTGACCACCTCAGTTTGGCCATCAGTCTGAGGATGATAGGCTGAAATGAACTTCAATTTTGTACCTGCCATTTTAAACAACTCAGACCAGAAATTGCTCAGGAAGATCTTATCCCTATCAGACACAATAGTTGAAGGAAACCCATGTAGTTTAACCACCTCCTTAATGAAACTTTCAGCCACATCTTTTGTAGTGAAGGGATGACTCAATGGAATGAAGTGAGCATATTTAGTCAAACGATCCACCACCACCAATATCACATTCTTACCCTAGGCAAACCTTCTATGAAATCCATGGAAATGTCAGCACAAACTTGAGTAGGTATGGGTAGGGGTTGCAATAATCCAGCAGGAGACAAAGTTTGATACTTATTTAGTTGGCAAACCTCACAAGTAGCAACATATTGCTGATCTTCCTTCCTCATACCTTCCCAATATAGAATGGCTTAAATTCTTTTGTATGTCCTGAAGAACCCAAAATGCCCTCCTATGGCTGAATTGTGGAACTCTTCCAACAACATAGGAATTTTTTAGGATCCTCTAGGCAACACTAACCTTCCTTTAAAGAACAGTTTCCTATCCTTGAAAGTGTAGCCTGGATGAGAATTTACATCTTGCATCAAGTCTTGTATTAATCCTTGCAACTTAGGATCATTCTGGACTTCGGTTTCCCATTCGTCTAATTCATCAAACTGCACTGTAGATAAGGCTGCATAGGTCATCCTCCTGGAAAGAGCATCAGCAACTCTATTTTTATGTCCAGGTCGGTACTGAATTTCAAAATCCAGGCCTATCAGTTTAGAAGTCTATTTGAATTGTTCCTCTCCTAAGACTCTTTGATCTGAGAGAAATTTGAGACTCTTTTGATCAGTGAGAATGATGAAATGTCTGTCAATTAAGTAATGTCTCCATTTCTGGACTGCTATCACAATAGCCATCAATTCTCTCTCATATACAGACTTAGCTTGTGCCCTTTCTGACAAGGTTTGACTATAAAAAGCCACTGGTCTCCCTTCTTGTAACGTAATGATTTCAATCCTTTATTTGAAGCATCAGTCTCTATTGTGAAGTCTTTGGAAAAATCTGGAATAGTAAGTATTGGCAACTCGGCCATTTTCCTCTTCAAGTGTTCAAAAGAAGTTTGTGCCTCCTGATTCCAGTGAAAATTATCCTTCTTCGACAGTTGTGTCAAGGGTCTAGCAATTTTTCCATTATCCTGAACAAATCTTCTATAGTATCCTGTGAGGTCTAAGAAACCTCTTAAAGCCTTTAGGTCTTTTGGAATGGGCCACTCCATCATGACTGCAATTTTCTTTGGATCTGCTGCTACTCCTTTCCCTGAAATGATATGCCACAAGTACTCCAACTGTTTTTGGCCAAAAGTGCACTTTTTCTGGTTAGCAAACAACTTGTGCTCCCTTAGTAATGCAAGCACTGCCTGAAGATGAGCTTGATGCTCCTGCACCGCTTTATTGTAAACCAGAATGTCATAAAAGAAAACCAAAACAAATTTCCTCAAATATGGCCTTAACATTTCATTCATGAGGGATTGAAAGGTAGAAGTTGCATTAGTGAGTCCGAAAGGCATTACAACAAACTCATAATGACCTTCATGGGTTCTAAAAGTCGTCTTTGGGATATCTTCTTCCTTCATTCTAATTTGATGGTATCCGGCCTTAAGTCCAATTTAGAAAAAATGGTGGCTCCCCCCAAATCATCAAGCAACTCATCAATGATAGGAATCGGAAACTTATCAGGTACAGTTATTTTGTTCAGGGCTTTATAATCAACACAAGAACGCCAACCACCATCTTTCTTTTTAACCAATATAATAGGACTAGAATATGGACTTACACTAGGTCTAATAATACCAGAGCGAAGCATATCATCTACTAACCTCTCAATTTCATTTTTCTGGTAATGTGGATACCTGTAAGGTCTAAGGTTTGGAATATTGGCTCCTTCTTTGAGAACAATTGCATGATCATGTCTCCTGGATGGAGGTAACCCTTGAGGTTCTTGAAAAACATCTTCATACTCATTCAGGACAGCATATACCCAATCTGGCTGTGGGGTATCATGAGCTTCTTCCTTCGCCAAATTTTGGTATTCCAAGAAAAATCCTTGCCCTTCATTCTTAATGGCTTTCATAATGGATTTGAATGAAGCAGATGCTCTTGCTAATTCTGGTTCTCCTTTGAGTACATGGTATCTATTACCAAGGGGAATTTTAATCACCAATTCCTTGAAATTAGCCTGAATTTCACCAAGGCTTGACAACCATTCCATTCCCAAAACTATATCCACTCCGCCAAGTTCAAACACAAAGAAATCATCATGAATTTCCAACCCTTGCATGACTAACTTCAATTTAGGACAAACTCCTTCACAAGGAATTTTTCTTCCATCACCAACCTCCACATAGTATGGTGGGGTTTCTTCCACTGTCAATTGACATTCCTTGACTAGTGGAGAAGATATAAAGTTATGTGATGCCCTGCAATCAATCAAAACCACCACTTGTTTGTCCCCCAAGGTTCCCCACAACTTGATGGATTTCTTCGTCGTTAATCCCGAAATGCTATAAATTGACAATTGCAAAGCCTTCATCTCTATCTCATCTTCCCCTTCGGATTCTTCCTCTGCAAGCTCTTCATTCACACCCTCCTCCAACAATAAAACTTGCAACTGTTTATTAGGACAAATATGACCAGGACCAAATTTTTCATCACACCTAAAACATAACCCTTTGGCTCTTTTGTCTTGCATCTCTGCATCGGTCAACCTTTTGAACCCTCTTCCCTTGAAAGAATTAGTCTTATTCTCCCCCACGGAGTTGTTGCCCACAGAATTCCCTTGTGATGGATTCTTACTGTTTGATTCCCAAGTCACCGTCCGGTTTGTGTTGTAAGTTTTGAAATTGGTTCTACTTGCCGAATTAGAACTCCCCGTTCCCTTGCTCATCAAACTGTTTTTTTCATCTACTCTCTGAGCATAATCCATCAATTCTGGTAATGTTTCTACCGGGTGAAGTTTCAATTCTGCTCTTATTACATCTTTGAGTCCATTCAAGAAGATTCCTTTCAAAATGATACTAATATTTTCTAAATAATTCCTCTGATTTTATTGATCAAATCTGGGAATTATCTTCCAATAGAGAAATGTTACAAAGGAAATTAAGGAAATACAATAAAGAGATGGAGAAGGGAAAATAACTGCCGGTAACCTCTAGGAATTCGAGAGCTTGGTTCTCTCCCTCCCAACATCTAATTCACACAACTTCAGGATAACCAGAATATAACTCTGTTTTCCTTCTTATTCTACACACAGCCCTTACACATAACTGCCTAATTAAAATAACTGCTCCTAATGATAGTAACTGCTCCTAATAATAGTAACTACTGCCCTATTAAAACTAACTGCTACTAACAGCACATACAATTATTTTTGCCCCCTTCTCTTATAAACATTCTTTATAAGAGGTCTAACATTTTGTTCCACACTTTACTACTAACAGCAGTGGTGTAGTACCTGTTTTACTAGCTCAAACTTTGATCTTCAGGTGATTTCTGTCAGGAAGACATGAGCAAGCAACCAACATTAAGAGCATTTTATGCACATAGTACAAAATTAGAAAGAAAAAAAATGCAATAAGCACGATAACATTGTCTCAACGTGAAGGTAACTGAAATGAATAGAAAGAATTAGTTAAAAAAAATTGCACAATTGTACAATTTGTCTGTGTTATCTCATTTAACATGGTCACTTAGATGAGTATGATGCAAACTATACATTAATAAAATTAAAATGTTACTATTTATTTTTAATATAAAAATTATCTGACATGGACGAATAAAGGTCACAATTTTCAAGATAGTACTAAATAGTATAATATATAATGGGGGTTAGGGTTAGGGATTGGGAATAGGGCATAAAAAAGGGAAACGGGGGTGGGGTGGAAAAAATGGGGGGTGCTGGTAGAAGCCCTCAAAAACTCTGTGCAGATGCCTATGATCATGGGCCGCTTACTCGTGGATTAATAGAAATTTGTTAGACTGATTTCATCCTCCATAAGAGAGTGTACTTTGTGGGAGAGAACAAGAGGTACAAAAATTATTCAACAGATAGAGTAACATAATATAATTGCAGCAACTTACGCAGTCGGCATTTGATTATTATCATTGTCAGCTAATGTTTTATATGAAGGGAAACAGGCAATCTCGTTTAATTCAATATTGAATGACTAAACAATATACAGAATGGAACCTTCCATCCCATTCCCTCTCAGCTTTCCCCACCCACAGACAATCAAAATAAAGTTAAAACTGTAAAATGGGTAGGTCAAGAAAATTGGCCTGTATAACGCTCCTGAGCCATGAGCCTATAGTTAACATGCAGGGATTGCATAGCAGAAGGCTAAACAAGATCGGAAAATAAGATCCAACGTTCAAGATGGCTAGACATATCCCATTGCAACCACTGAAAAAAAAAAAAAAAAAAAAGGAACTGAGTAGTACAGCGATACATGACAGAAGATCAGATCTGCATTAACTCAGTGATTGAACTATGATAATATTTCACATTCGTTAATCATTAGACCCTGCTGTCAAAGCGCTTAAGGAATAAGCCTCTTAACTTTCCATGATGTTACACTGTTTAGTGCTTAAGGAGAGGAACCTATCCTTGATATGAAAATTTCAGGGATATGAAGTTGAAGGCACCAAAATAATTGTGGATATACATAATCTTAGGCATAAACATGGACACATTTCCTGTTCCCAACTTATTCCTATTCCTAATCCTAATCCTAATCCTAATCCTGTGACCTAAATCAACCTTTCCCTTCCCATACTATCAAGCTTTAAGAGCATATTATCAACCATACCAACTCTATAAAGTGTACAAGTTCAACTCCACCAAACATTTGAACTTCAAGGTTCAACTAACAGTCCTGCCATACTTTAAGAGCATAAGACACACAAACCTAACAAATCAATGCCAGTGAATAACTGATACCAATTTCACAAGCACTGAAGTACAGCCATAGAGAATATGAGCTAAGCAGTGACAGAACTGAACCAATTTGATTTTGCACAGAGTCATTACAAAATTCCAATTTTACATTTACTCTTAGAGCGCATAGGATCAACTACCTTTTTTTTTCATGAAGGATCAATTGATATATAGATAATATTACACAAGCAGATCACTACCACCATTCCACCGCTTCAAAATAAAAGGAAATCACAAGCTAAAAACACTCCCAAATTTAGAATCACATGTAATTTAATAAGATTTGTCTACCTAACTAACATTATTGTCCCTAGGAGACAAAAATTACTACATAAGCAAATCAGAGAATAATGAAAAAGAAAAGAACAAATAACCCTAAGAAAATGATCATAAGACATATCTAACCAACAACTCTGGAAAAAGCGTTGTGAAGAAGCTTTCGGGCCTTAGAACGGACACCTGAGTCGGACTCGTCGTGATACCAACCCACCGTTTTCTGAGCTTCCATAACGATCTGGGAAAGACCTGTACCAAAGAGGAAAAAGTTAATTGAAAAACGAGAAATTGAAGAGAGAGAGAGAGGTTGAGAGTGGAAATTGAAGAAACCTTGTCTGACAGTTTGCTTGTTGTTGCGAATGTCGTGGACGGTAGCGGAGATTTTCCAATACAAAGGGCGACCAACGTAGAAGAGAACCAGAACCAAAAGACTCACCATTACTATACGGAATGCGATCCTTGAAGTCCGCGAAGCCATTCCCTTTTCCCTCTTCTCTCTACTCTTCACTCTCTATTATAATATTCACTCTTTCTGTATCTGTCAACAAAGCAGAAGAAGAAGCCCTCCCTGTTTGTTTGTTGTATCGTGTCTCCTAATTTTATGTTACCTTTCCTAATTGTTTTACAGTTTCTGATATTATTCTACCTATTGCCAGGTCACTATTATCCTCCGATAAGTGTCATTTAAAAAAAATATTTTAAAATAGGTGTCTTTTTATCTTTTTAATATAACATTAATTAATTAATTTTTTTTAATTGTATTCCTAAATTAATAATGTGTTCACCACTCTCAAGTAATTATATTTCACTATATATTTATAACAACCAATGGTTAGCAAAGATAATTTTGTAAAATTGTTGCTCATATTTATTCATTTATTTTATTTCTTAATCTGTGTGAAAAAACCTTAAACAGCGTTTATTTTGAAACGGAAGGAGTAATTTTGTCGGAGTTAACAGAAAAGATGGATCTTTCCTTCCGTACCAAAATTTTAAAATTTAGTTTTTTAAAAAATATTCTTACACGTTCTTTTTTTAAAATCTTTATCACTTTTTTTTTGTTTGTGACAAGTGGCAACAATGACACCAAGAGGGAGAAAAAAATATTAGTACATATGGGTGTCTATTCGGAGTTAAGATCTTTTCATTTCTCAAATGAAATAAAAGACTTCATTTAGGAAAGAGATAAACACAAATGAGAGTTCTGATGTATCAAATTTTTATTATTATTTAAAAAAAATTAAATCATTTAAAACCTATGTGTCTATCTCTCTCCTAATAGAACCCTTCATTTTTTTGAGAAATGGAGAGGATTTTTACTCATTTGTTCGAGGGTGTGTACATTTATTCTTTAGAAAATAAAGTAGGGAATGTAACATTCTCATATTTATTTTAAATTTTAAAAACATATTAACGAGTATAGTTGATTCTTAGAAATTACCCTTGTCTTTTCTGTTTTTTTATTGCCATGTCTTTCTTCTATATGAATAAAACTCATTTAATTATAACTGCCCCTACCACCTCATTTTATCACTTTATTTTCTATTTTAAATTTTTTATTTTAAAATTAAATAAAAAAATTCTTAGAAATACTAAATATTTACACAAAACGGATTATGAATCATACTGGGAATAAAATTCCTAGTAATAATATTTTAGGACATAACTATTTGATATAGTGTCAATGAAAATTTGGACCGATTGAGACTCAACTAGAGATTGGTGTACAGGTCTAAACGACAAGCAATTTTACCTAACCAGCTGCCCCCACTACGGATTGTATATTTTAATAAAAATCACACATCAATATAATTTTTAATGTATAACTTTTACTTTTTTAAATATACACAATGCTTAGAACAAGTCAATGTTCTTGACTTTTATATAAGTTATATTTTAATTTTGTTTCTTATTTTAAATTCCTATAAAAGTTTTTTTTCCAATTAATGGAGTAAATTTCAATTCTTAGTTAAAAGCTATATTGGTAAACATTTATATCTCGTGAGGATAGAAATTATATGAAAGTTCTTATTATTCATTTCCATTTGTTATAATAAAGTATTTTTCTTTCGGTTTCTTTTTGATACATTCTATAATATTCAGATTGACATTCTTATCAAAATTTTCTCTGTTACTATATTGTCTCAATATTTTTCTATCAATTTAATGAATTTATGAATTTCCTCTTATCAATTTTTCTTATGAAAGTGTTTAGTCTTCAATTTGATAATTAACACAGTGACTAGGCTAGGCTGCTATGCAAGCACATGCTTGAATAATGTGAAATTAATTTTACAATAAGCTAACAATATAATAATGGATACATATCAACTACTATTTGTTACATCAATGCAATTCTTCTGTAGCTTTCGTATATCCTGCATAACTATAGTTTGTTGTTTAATGCATTGCTTTGCATTGCTGATCCTATCCCTTTAAGAAGGAATCTAATAGAATTTGATAAATAATAGTAATTGCACAGGATCCTCGTGCTGTGATTTACAGCTTGGGCTCCAACACCATCAAATAGAAACGGATAGCCGAGATTTGGTAACAAAACTTGGAGCCAACTCCAGAATTTGCTTTTTAGCTCTTTAATTTTTCTCTATCAATTTATGCATGTCTGAATTTTTTCCAATGTTTTTCCTTTGGTTTCTGGGACTAACTTTGCTACGAAAAGAATAGTTAAAAGGGAACATCCAGGATACAAAAACAAAGTAACTGGCCAAAAAAAGAATTTAAATATATGTTACCAATTTATAAGATCAGATGGATGAGATAATAAGATTGCTAATTAACTAACTAACTAACTGTGCTTGTTTAATGTGGTGCTTGCTAACCAAGTAAAATATTTGAATGCTTTGTGTATTCATTCATTCAAGTCAGATTACAATGCAACAATGTGCACATATATATACAGCCTGAGACTAACCATATCGTAACAACCTATAATGAATCAGATTCAAATCATACAACTCTTATCTAATCTTATCCGATCGTTATGCTAACAACTCTTATCTAAGCTAACAGCTCAAGATATGATACAAGAGATAATTTAAATTCAAACAATGCTTCTAGATTTCCTTCACTCCCCCTCAAGTTGGCGCATGCAGATTCGTAATGCCCAACTTGCCAAGTAGGAATTCAAAACGGTCCCTTCCAAGTGGCTTTGTAAAAATGTTTGTTGGTTGATTCTTCGTTCCAATCTTTAGTGGCCTTATTTCTCCTGACTGCACCCGTTCTCGCACAAAGTAGCGATCCATTTCCATATGCTTCGTTCTTTCGTGGAACACTGGATTCATGGAGATGTGCAACGCTGCTTGATTGTCACAATACATTGGTGTGGCCATTTTCTGCAATGTTTCTAGCTCCACTAGTAACCACCTTAACCATATCACTTCACTAACTGTTGCTGCCATCGCCCTGTATTCTGCCTCTGCTGATGACTTGGCAACCACCTTTTGCTGCTTTGTTCTCCAAGATATGGGTGATGTTCCTAGGGTGATTAGATAACCTGTACATGACCTTCTGGTGAGTGGACATCCACCCCAATCTGAATCACAATGAGCTCCCAAAGGCAAGTTGTTCTCCTTTGAAAAGAGTATCCCCTGACCAGCTGTTGTTTTTAAGTATCGAAGCACTCTTTCTACCGCATCCATATGCACTTGCTTCGGCCTGGTCATGAACTGGCAAAGGGTGTTAACCGCATACGTTATATCTGGCCTGGTAATGGTCAAATACAATAGCCTTCCCAACAGCCTTCGATATCTGCCTATATCTGCATCGGGATCGTCATCATTTACTCGCAAGTCACAGTTTTGCTCCATTGGAAAATGACTTGGCCTACAATTCTGTATTCTTGTTTCCTTAAGAATTCTAGAGTGTACTTTCTCTAACTTAGCACCATCCCTGTTGCTGTCCTGGTTACTTCTATGCCTAAGAAGTACTTCAATGGCCCTAAGTCTTTGATGCTAAATTCCTTGTCAATATACTTATAGCCAATATTACATCATCCACATACATTAAGGCACTGAGAAATACCTCCCTTTTGTTGAAGATAAAAAGTGAGTGATCTGCCTTAGATTGCTTGAAGCCAACCTTGATTAGTGCACTTGTGAACTTATGATACCAGTTCCTTGAAGCTTGACGTAATCCATAAAGTGATTTTCTCAGCTTGCACACTCTACTGTCACCTTTCTTCGCAAAACCTTGTGGTATTTTCATGTAGATTTCTTCCTCCAAGTCTCCATGAAGAAATGCATTGTTTACATCTAGTTGATGAACCTGCCAATTCTTTCCCGCAGCAACAGCTAACAGACATCGCACTGTTACAAGTTTTGCTACTGGAGCAAAGGTTTCATGGAAGTCATCTCCCTCTACTTGAGTGAAACCTCTCCCCACCAGTCTGGCCTTGTAGCGTTCTACCTCTCCATTTGACTTGTACTTCACCTTATAGACCCACTTGGAATCCAGTGCATGCTTCCCGGGTGGAAGTGATTCTAAAGTCCACGTCACATTGCTTTCTAGAGCAGCAATTTCGGCCTTCATTGCTTCCTTCCAATGATCGTGTTTTATTGCCTGAGAGAATGTCTTTGGCTCCTCATGAGAGGTAATAATGGCAGCTAGGAAAGCTGTGTGGGACCTTGGAAACTTATCATATGAAACATAGTAAGATATAGGATATACTATCGAATTACCTGGGAGTGAGTTAGTTGAAGGTTGAGCAATGGAAGGTGGTAGATCAACTTCATAGTCCTTCAGTCGGCTTAGTAGTTGCCTTGTTCTTTCACTATGTCTCCTTGGACTTTCTGCTTCGTCTCGCATTCCTTCATTTTCAACACTCCCTTCTCCAGTCTCCATCATTTGGATTCCTTCCACTCTTTCCTCTTGGCTACTCATTCCCTCATTTGATGCCATTACTTCGTCATTATATTGAACCCGTGCTTCTCTAGCTCACTAACAGCATGCCTTGCCATCTTTGTTCCCTTGAATGGAAATTCTTCTTCTAGAAAGATCACATCCCTGGAGACATGTATCTCCCTTGTTACCTCATCATAGACTTTGTATCCCTTTTGCCCATTTGGATACCCAACGAATATGCAAGCTCCCCCATTTCGTCAAACTTGCCTTCTCTTTTGTTCTACAAAACATATGCACGACATCCAAACACTTTCAAGTGTTCATAACTTGGCTTCTTCCCATATAGAACTTCATATGGTGTCTTGTTATCGATCACCTTAGAAGGTAACCGGTTGATAACATGTATTGCAGTGAGCATGCACTCTCCCCAAAAATGAACATGTAATCTTGAGTGAAAGCGTAAGGTTCATACAGTCTCAAGGATATGCCTCTGCTTCCTCTCTACTACCCCATTCTGTTGGGGTGTGTATGCACAGCTGAGCTCCATCACTATCCCTTTTTCTTCATAAAATTTGCGCATGTGATTTGAGGTTAACTCCAGACCATTATCCGATCTTACTCTCTTAATTCTTTTGCCAAAATGTGTCTCTATCATGCATATAAATGATGTTAAATGGCGTTCGACCTTAGTTTTATGCTTCATAAGATACACTCATACACCTCTACTAGAGTCATCTACGATGGAAATAAAATAGTGCGCTCCAGATGTTGAGGCATTGGCATATCGCCCCATATGTCACAATGAATTAAGTCAAAACATGCACTAGACTTCATTGAACTAGAAGAAAAAGGCAACCTTGTTTGTTTAGCCCGGATACAAGAATCACAATCC
The DNA here is from genome assembly GCA_037113605.1 of Calophaca sinica. NCBI lineage: Eukaryota > Viridiplantae > Streptophyta > Magnoliopsida > Fabales > Fabaceae > Calophaca > Calophaca sinica. The sequence goes on from CM073731.1 coordinate 5,478,480, forward strand.
TTAATTGAAAAACTAGTTACATTAGAGATAGAATCTATATGTGTCATCTTCATCTCTGATGCATGACCAAGCCGTGCGTGCCAAAGGACTCCTTCCATTGACCTATCAACCTTCATTGCCGCTTCTTCCTTCATTGACTCAAGGATGTACAGGCCATCCCGTTGCCTACCCACTCCAATCAGATTCTTCTAACGTAAGTCCTGTATCACACATAAATCAGCAACAAAGATAACTGCACAATGACGGTCCTTTGTTAGTTTGCTAACAGAAAGTAAATTGCATTGAAAATTAGGGATGTGTAGGACATCGTTCACTTGAATTCGATTAGGAAGCACTGCTCTTCCAATACCCTTCATTGGTACACGCGTTCCATTAGAAACTCTAACCGGTCGCTTATTTGAGGTACAAATATCAGTAAGTTGTTGTCCATCACCTGTGATATGTTCCGTTGCCCCTGAATCAATTACTCAGGGCTCACAAAATTCAAAATTATCTGCCATGTTTGCACTAGAACCCCCTTGCTGTGCTCCACTGGCCGATTCATCATTTGGCTTTAATTGCTGCATCAGTCGCTCGAATTATTATATAGATAACCTAGGAATTGGGCTCTCTTCAGCTGTGACTTGAGCCACCTTGGATCCACCCTTCTTGTCACTCCATAACCCTGCTTTGCCCTTCTTATCACGTCCTGACTTACGCCAATCTGGTGGATACCCAATAATCTCATAGCAATCATCCCGAGTGTGCCCAATTTTCTGGCAATGTTCACACTTGGGTCTCTCTCTTCTGTCGCATCTTCATTCAGTCCTTGGACCAGTTCGCGTGCCTTGAGCCTGAAATGCAGCTGCCTCAGTTGTTGACTTGTGCATAGCAAATACCAATCGTTGTTGCTCGTCCTCCGCAACAAGGTGATATGCATGACCAAGATTAAGCATGGGCATCATGCTGAGTATTTGCGTCTTAACAGTTCCAAATACATCATCTAGACCTATAAGGAAATCATAGAGTTGTTCTCTCTCTCTCTCTCGGGTTTGTGTGAGGCGTTTCTGCAAGTCACATTTGCACCCTCCACATGTGCACTTAGGCCACAGTGCAATTGATTGCATTTCATCCCACAATCCCTTGAGTTTGGTATAGTATACTGATAATGAGAGCTTCTCTTGCCTCAAAAGGGTAATGGATCGACATAGCTCATATGTTCGAGGAGCACTCCCTTTGGCAAATTGCTCTTCCAGCTCCATCGGTATCTCGCGCGCAGTGCTGGCATATCTCACACTGCTCCTGACTTCCTTATCCATGCTACTCTTGAGCCATCCTTTCACCATAGCATTGCAATGCATCCAGTATGCTAGGTTCAGTGAATCGGCCCTTGGCATAGGTATTGATCCATCAACGAATCCTATTGTGTTCTTTCCATACAATGCATTCCTCATATCCGCGACCCATTCCCCATAATTTCCATCATTTAGAGCCTCGCTTACAAACACCTGCCCTAGATGATCCGAAGCGTGGATGTAATATGGGGACATAACATCAACGCAGCTTCCATCACTTACAACCTTTTCCTTCTCATCCTTTTTGTGAGAATCGTGATTGTGTGACTTTGGTGATTCATCACCATCTTTTTCTTGTATTACTGCCATGAATGAATGCAATCGTGGAAAAGAAAGAAAAAAACTTTCAGGATTTTAGGCTCGTGATACCATGTAAAATATTTGAATGCTTTGTGTATTAATTCATTCAAGTCAGATTACAATGCAACAATGTGCACATATATATACAACGTGAGGCTAACCCTATCGTAACAACCTATAATGAATCAAATTCAAATCATACAACTCTTATCTAATCTTATCCAATCATTATGCTAACAACTCTTATCTAAGCTAACAGCTCCAGATATGATACAAGAGATAATTTAAATTCAAACAATGCTTCTAGATTTCCTTCAAACCAGGAGAACTCCAGCTCATTAGAAAGTTGAAAGTATATGAAACTACCTAAGCTCCTAGCCAGTTTATCAAAATCACCAAGCTCCCAGCAGTTCCTTTCACATGTATGGGAAAGATCTGCAATATTGAAAACTAAATTAGTCTACTAAGCACCATAATCATTCAAGTGTGTTTTGTCAAATGAAACATATATACCTCTGACATTATTACCCAAAGAACTGGTCCCATTTCAATTGAAAATGCTGCTATGTATATCTGATTACAATACAATTTTAGGTCAAACTGGACTTTTGAGTTTAAAGAATGTGTAATTATCTATCTTTTTAGTAACTCCAATTTCTTTAAGAGAAGACTCATCAGCACGCCACTAACTGCTAATATTGGTACCCACCCAAGCACTTTGATCCTGATCCATTGAATAATAATATAGCAGAATTTTAGAATTGACTAATTGAGATACACATCATAATCTATGGAGAAAATATGATTATTAAAAACTTGCCTTGAGAAAAAAAAGCAATTCCAATAATAAAGCAGCCTAAAAATGTTCCACTTGCTGAAGCCTACATACATATAAGCACTTCTATTAGGCATAAAAACTCTTTTCCCCCCTTACTTTTTAATGGTATTATCAACAAAATTAAATGCTTGAAAATAGAATTACCATTATAAGTGGCCTTCTTCCAGACTTATCCATCAAAATGGCTACCAATACAGTGAATGGAACATGTCATTAATTTTTTTTAACATATGAAGTTCAATTAAAAAAGTACAGTTATATGATAATTTATAAATGTCTGAGAAATTCACACAAAATGGATCAACTACCTGCATACATGCATAGGCTATGGTACCAATTTTTGCTGAAGAAAGTCCTGCAAATCAAGGTGTAGGGCAATAAATATAAATATAAAGAAAGAGAGAGCTACTTTGATTTTTCAAAATCAACATGTATATTTTTCTCACTTACCAGCTGCTACAAAAGTCTCTGCTATATAAAATCCAATACCATTAATTCCAACAGATTGTTGACATACCATTAACCCAACCCCAATCTAAAATCATTTCAAACAGTTAGAAATTTCTGAATAGTTACACATACTTGATTGAATTTGTGCTAGAACTAGAACAGTATTATGTTACTTACGACTACAGAGCGCACATGTTTTGTTCTGGAACAAATCCAGAAGCCTAGTTTTGGGAAGACTTTGAAGAGTTTCAATATAATCCTATTCACATACAAAAAATATGTCAGCTCAGCTTGTATCAAACATGTCAAATCAATTAGGAATCATTTTAAAGATGTTGAATCAGTAAAGGAAGGTCGTAAAGTACGAGAATTTCATCAGCTTCATAAGAAATATCAACATCTTTTCCTCGAAATCTCCTTAGAGCTACTTGAAATTCTTTTTCAAAGCCAACCTTAGCCTGAAAAAAAAAAGTGTATTAATTTGCATTGCTATTTTCCTCTTATGCTTATGCAGGGAAAGAAAATAGAGGACAATTCGAGATTCTAACTTAATATTTACTAGCCATCTGGGAGACTCAGGAATAAAGCACAAACCAATCAGCAAGGAAATACAAGGAACAAGCCCTTCAAAGTTCAAGTCAAACACAATAGTCAGAAATCTTAATCTGTAATTGGCTATACCTCATGCAACAATTAAAGGCTAATATTGTAACTAACCTGCTAGAGCTAGTTCTCTCCAACTTAAAACACTTCCTATTAAGAATGAGACTGATGCTCCAATAACAATCATAAGCTGCAGAACAATTAAAGTCAAGGCCAAAAGTCTTCTCAATGAAAGCATAACTTTTAATACAAGAAAGAAATATAAGAATCATTAATATTCCTTTACTTGATTTGTTGTTGCAAGTCCACCTCTTAGATTTTTAGGTGCTATTTCAGCTATGTATGCAGGACCTGTTAAATTTTCTATGTATTGTTAAAATTTGAAATATTGTCATCAAGAAAAAACCATTAATATGATGCATTAATTGCTGAAATTTGAATTAGACATGAATCATGATCATGTTTTGATGCATATTCTTTTTTCTTTTTTCTTTTTTTACAAAATTGTGATGCATATTCTTGATTAGCATTAAAATGCTTGTTGAAAACGCCAGCATTTATCTGAACATGTAATTAGAAATTGAAATCAGTGTGGCCAATTGATGTTCTCTAAGAACAAATAAACGTAAATCCTTTAAAAAAACAAATAGACGCAAACGAAAAAACAAATAAACGCAAACAAAAAGTTTTCATTCTTTTCCGAATTTAATTTTTTAATGGAAAAACTTTATTGCATGATATTAAATTATTTTTGTATCTTTAATTCACATGGTCTGCTTGCAATATAAAACTTTGGTTGTCATCCAATTTTTAAAACGTGACTTTATTTTTGTTCGATTGTTAGCCTTTAAAACGTGACCCATACTTATTATCATTTAATACAAATATTACAATTCCTTTTAGGTATTGACAGCTGATTAGGTTGTCAGGTTCGGAATTAAATTGTTACTTATTTTGATTCTCTATTTGCCATGTGTTCTTTTTTTTTGGTTCAGTTATGTTGGATTAATGTGAAGCTGCCAAGTGTGCACCGATCCATTTTGTTGATTCTCAAATGTATAATAAAGGATGCTATGTCAAATTTGCTTCAATCATTAATCCTCAATCTCATTAGGATGCATGATAGTGGCTATCAGCAGTAGCCTTTGCTTTGTCATATGTTGGCATATCTTTAATAAAGATAAGACAAGGAATATTACCATGAATTTACTCAAGAATAGGGGAAGTGACTTCCTTGTAATGCATTGTTGGTGCTTGGCTTTGCCACCGTTTGAATAACTCTTAGTCATTTGTTCAATGCCTTTCATAGTCTTGGTGTACCCTCATTGGATCAATATTGTTGTGATGAACTCATGTGGGTTTTCTAACATTATTGTAGAAGTGCATGAACTCGTGTGGGTTTTCTAACATTACTGTAGAAGTGCTTACGGATAACAGCTTCTTAGAATCAGTAGCCAAAGCTCCTTAATTTCTTGGAATTCAAGTCCTTTGAAATTGCTGCAGCAGTGGTCGTTTTTTGTCTTATTGGGCTGGCTCCTGCTTATTATCTCCTGAAGTATATTGTTGGTGCTTGGCTTCATCACCATTTCTTGTGTTTGAATAACTCTTGTGTTTGAGCATAAGACAACTATTCAAGTCTTCATTACTTCCAACTTCTGCTATCCACCGTCCTGGATGTGCAGTAAAGCTATAAATGGAAGATTAGAATATTTCATAAAGACTCAGGATTAGAAGTCCAGCACCCCTCTTGGTGTATCGGTTGGATTAGGCCAAACCAAAAACACATATATTGACTGCAACAAGCTAAAAAGCTAACGCGTGATGAGTTGAGAGGTATATTAAAAAACAAAGATATGGGCACTATTACACTCGAAAATATTCCTCTGCAGATTGGCTTGCTGATTACGTGCTTGACATAATTTTCTCTTTTAAAGCTACATTACATAAAAGATATACGCCATTCATCAATTTCAGCCACATAGCTATGCCATGTATCAATTTGAGAATTCATGTATATGGATTAGTAACTAAATTATTGGATTGTTTGAATTATTTAACATGCTTTTCATGATTTAGCAAGAGATAACTATGTAGTCCATGTTTAGTTGAAGCCCATGTGCATATTCAGTTTATGCATCTTTAAGCAACATAGAAACATGACCTCATATACAAATTGAGAATCCATTTCAAATATCTGTTAAATAATGTTCAACAAATGTTCAGTTGTAGGTATTAATGAAACTCCTGCATAAGAACAAGATGTCCAATTCTCTGCCTCTCTAAATAGTACATTGATAATTAGCAATCTGTTTATAGGATTCGTTGAGGATTGCCTTGGTTGAAGGTCTACATGATGCAGTAGATTTAGTAATCTATTTATAGGAATAAACATGAGTACCATATTTGCACCATGCTGCACTTTCGATGCAAAGCTGCACATTAAATATCATGCTTAATGTTAGATACTGCAAAATATTAGGAACCTATACCGACAATAATGTCGGTGATGCTGACGACAGAATCGATTCCCTGTAGAGCCACCACTCGGTTAGATTGGAGCCTAATATAGAGTCAAGACATCAGTGCTTCTGGAGTCATGATGCCGGTGCTTTGAGATTTTGTGGACATCAGCAAAGTCATGGCGCGGTGCTCCTGAAAGACGTGTCATGAGGACTTCGACGTTCAGATATCGGATTTGGCTCGCAAGCTCGACAATTCATAATTGGCTAATTGCAAAACAGATCACGACCATCTCTGTTTGCAAGTTGGCATGATCCCTGTCGAGATTTCTGAACTGAAGTTGTTGTCGAAGTGGCGATGTCGTTGGCGACTTTGGCAACCAAATAGGTGCACCGGAATGCCATAACGAGGTCGGGTTAGAGCCACGAGATGTAGTCAGGACATCAGTACCTCAGGAGTTTGAGATTTCTGTGAATGCCGACAAAGTATGGTGCTCCCTAAAGTCGGACTTGACATCGATCAATACTTGTTAGACATCAAAACTTCGTGTATCACGCACAAGTCAACTCGGAGATAGAATTTGTGGGAGCAAAGATGATAATGTTGATCTCAGACATTGCTTTGTCCTGGATTTGTGATTCATATTCATACGAAACTTGGTCGGCTACCTTTGTCTTCTTTGACCTTGGTGCCGATATCCGGATTCGTTCACTGCTTCATCGGCTGCCTCCGTCTTCTTTGACGTCGAAGCTCAAATTCATCATGAACAAACAGATTAATCACAAATAAAGGAAAGGTTTGAGTCTTACCTCGGATCTGATGGCGGCGTCAGACTCAAGCATAAAGACATCATGTGCCATTGTAAACACGATCGCACACTAAGGACATGGAGGACGAACCCTTAGAGAACCCACATCCAAACTCACATTGGAAGCACTCCAAATCAAGACAGATTTGAGTAATATGGTGATGATAATGACATCAACCTCGAGATCGTCTGCGCGTCTGTAACGGAGGTGTTAGTGTTGGTACTGTGATGCGGAACGTGACATTTGTGCCACTTGATATCGGCACTTGCATTTGGCGTTGGTGCTCCTTCGGGAATTAACACAGATCAGAGCAAAACTCTTCCATCCAGGGTTTCGTGCCTTATCGGGAATCGGTGTGGCGTTGCTCAAGGTTCCGAAGAACCGACACACGGTGTGTTCTAGAAGATTCTTCAATGAAACAGATCTTGTAACTGTGATTTCGGTTAGTAGTGGCAGAAACTACCAGAATCGGCCAAGCACGCCGCAGTGTGGTTAGGAATGTGAACTCTTACTTTCTTCTAATTCTAGATCTGAATCTGGAATCTGTTGATCTTCTTGCGGATCTTGCTTCCTTATCAAACGAGAACAAGATCGATTAAGACATTCTTCGAAGGAAAATCTCATTTTCCTTCAACCGAGTTCGTGAATTTGTTTGACGAAACAAATAAATCAAAGCAGACCAAGCAAGATTGAGAGAACCGGTCCAGATTTCAGATCTGAGACGTGGTCTAAAACGCGGACGTTCATCGTTCCTCTGGATTCTCGATACAGAGAACTCTGGATCTGGATGAGATCCTTTGCAATCCTTCACAGAAACGATGGAAACCTCCTGAAATCGGAGATATAGAATGCTATTGCTCCTACGTATTCTTTTCTCGATCTCTGGCGTGAATGCTTTTTCAGACGTATCTTCCCCGATTCACCGTGAGTATGAAGCAAGAATTGAGAATCAAAGTCGTTCCCACAAACGGCGCCAATATTCTGAAGTGAACATAGAGATTACGAGAGAATAGATACCTCACGGTGAAGGTCGGAGGAAGAACGTGGTGGTCATGGTGGTGCTCCGAGTTCCGGTGGAAGACGTCGGTGGTGGTCACCTGCAAGCACTCCGACGCTCAAGTCAGTCTATGAATGAGGTGGGTGAAGAGGTTAGAATGAGAGTTGCCTGAATTGGTAGTGGCGATAGCTTATATAGCCTTGAAATGAAGCTTGTCATTGAAGTTATGTTAATTTGGGTCTTCCTTTAATTGTGGCCCATTAAGTTGAATTTGGGCTGGATTTAGATCCGGAACACTTTATCTTTTTTATTCTCGAAACTAGACAAACACATAGAAGAGGCACAAAAGAGATTATTTTCAATAATAGCATGGATGTAAATAAATGAGCACTAATGTGTGTTCCACCAAAAATAGTGTTTGTACGAAACCCGCAGAGCCAACTACTTTTTTCTAAATACTGCTACTACTACTCCTCCTCCTCTACTACTACTGCTGCTGCTACTGCTGCTACTACTACTGCTGCTACTGCTACTGCTGCTGCTGCTACTACTGCTGCTGCTACTGCTACTGCTACTGCTACTGCTACTACTGCTCTAATTACTTATCAAATTTCTTTTGATAATCCATCCAATTTTTTAGAATTCTAATGTATAAATCTATACATTATGTATACATCATACATATTTCATCTTAATTATAAGAATATATATTGTAATATAAATTACTATTTACTGTAATCTAATTATTCATTATTTCAAATTCTAAAAAAATTAGAATAATTTTCATATTTTTTAGAATAGTAAATAGTGTAAATTCTTCAATAGTGGCCTCTATAAGATTTCTTATAATTTGGATATGTTATTTGGGGATTAATCTATTAGGAATAGGACTTCATAGTTATGGTTCATTTACATCTAATTGAATTAAAATGAGTAAAGAACCTGAGATATAAAAATATGGAAAATTAAACTTGCCAAAAATCGTCGAGAACCCTTTAAATCAAGTAATGGAATGATTCAAGGGGTTCTCACAAACAACAAACATATTCGATTACAATTCAATTTTTCAAAAGTGAATCTAAGTAAAAATCTCTTTTTTCATATCCACAATCGATATCCAGGTATTGGCGGTGGACTCAAATCTAATAATTTGATTTTAATTTTTTAATGGAAAAAACGGAAAGGATGAGATGGTCCAGATTTTTCTTGTCTATCAAAAAATTTCAATATTGGAATCAAGGATTCATATTGTAAGACTTATCTGATCTTAGAAAATGTTAAAATGTTCGAATTTTTGTTTTCGAATAAATTCTGAATTTTTTAGGACATTATTCAAATTAAAGATCTCATCGAAAACTTACAGCAGCTTGCCAAACAAAAGCTAAGAGAAGAAAGAGTAGGGGTATGACTGGCATAATATCTACAATTCGATTTAAAAAAGCGTAAGCTTCAGGTAATTTCGCCAAGAAAAAACTACTTGAATAAAGGGCAGAGTGAATACAAATACAGACTAAGCTAAAGATATTAATTAAGCATAACAAAAATATTGTTCTTTAAGAAAATGAATTGTATTTTTGCTTTTTTTGAATTCGAATTTTTTTATTGTATATTATTATATATTATAATATATTATATGATTAATTATATATGATTAATTATAATTTTTATTTATTATACTTTTATATTAAGAATTCAATATTAAAATTAAAGAAAAAATCAAAGAATTATAAAGAAATATATTTAAAAAAAAGTTATAAAGAAATATATTCTAGAATATATAAGACTAAGAAAATAGAAAATAATTTTAAAAATGGATATTAATTGAAATAGAAATAATTCATACTCTCTACTATATTATATAAAATAGAGTTTTGCAACGTAAACATAAACTCATGCCACGTGGCAGCTCTACATTCATTTTTTTCCCGCCAAAATGCAAAATAATTTTTTTAATTCATGATATTTCATTAATTAAGGCATATCAATCAATCAATACTCATACCCGAACTTTTTACCATTCAATCAAATTTGAATTAAATAAAATTCAAATTTAAAATGTAATAAATTAAAACATATCAATTAATTAATTCTCATATCAGGATCCTTTCCGTTCAATCAAAATATTATCTAAATCATATGACAATATAAGAATCATTAATTTTTATGCCTAAATCAATTTTAGTTTCAATTTTTTATTTTTTAATTATTATTTTAATTATAGCAATCGTTATTACCTCACATCAAATTAAACAATATTTCGCAGTGTAAATTATTAATATATTCCCTTAAATAACTTATCTATTTTATTTATTATTTATATAAATTATTAATATTGTTCATCAATATTTTCTTGACAAATACTATTCATCATTATTTTACCATACAAATTTGGTTACTTTTAATTTTGTATCTTTTCATGAATGATTGATTACTATTCACAATCATAAAATTTAATTTAAAAATCATAATATATAATGTTCAATTTTATATTTTAACTCATAATTTGTATATTTTTTCTCTCTTACATATTATTAAAATTTAAAAATTTTCAATATTCTATTTGAATATAAATATTTTTAGCATTCCATCATTCACAAGATTATTTATAGTTATAATAAATGTTAAATCAATATGTATTTTTATTTTTTCTTCTTAAAGTTGCGATATTATATACACAAAAAAAAAGCTTCGATATTATATTTGAGAAAAACCAAAATTTATTTTAGAATTAATTTGTTGTCCAGTATAGTTAATTGATTATCTCTATTTCATGCTGCTGAATTTGAATTTATCTTACTGTAATTTAGATAAATCATTCAATTGTATCCTTTATAATTTTTTTTTTGTGGAAACGCATAGTTGAGAAACCATCTATAAATATAAAATAAAATTGAACCAATATTGTTTGTTTTTTTTGTTATATTTCAAACTTGGAGTATATTTATAAATACATATATTTTCTACTTTATAATGAATTATCTGTAATATGTTTTTGAAAAAATTAAATCTGCTGATAGTTTTTTTGAAAAAAAAAACTTCATATTTATTCTTGCACGTTGGATACTTTTGTAACTCATATAGATAACCCGTGCGAGGACGAGTAAATACACTAGTATTATATAAAAAGGAGTTTTATCACGTAGACACATACTACATGCTAGCTCCACATTCGTTTTTTCCCTCCAAAATGTAAAATATTTTATTTTTTACTTAATTCATGATATTTCATTAATTAAGGCATATCAATCAATTAATGCTCATATATAGACTTTTGTCATTCAATCAATATTGAATTAAATCAAATTCAAATTCAAAATGTATTAAGTCAAAGCATATCAATCAATTAATTCTCATATTTGAACTTTTGTTATTCAATCAAATTATTATCTAAGTCATATGACAACATAAAATTCATTAATTTTTTGGCGTAAATCAATTTCATTTTTTTTTAATTTTTTAGTTATTGTTTTAATTATAACAACCATTATTACACCATGTCAAACATTAATTTTGTAGTGTAAATCATTAATATATTCCCTTAAACGGCGTATCCATTTTTATTTATTAGTTATATCAATTATCAGAAATTATTCATCATTATTTGTTTGATAAACACTATTCATCATCATTTTAGCATACAAATACGGTTACTTTTAATTTTATAACTTTTCATGAATAATTAATTTTACTGTGCATATCATAATATTTAATTAAAAAATATAACTATATAATGTTAAATTTAATTTTTATCTTTTTTCATAATTTGTATATTTTATATCTTACATATTATTAAAATTTTAAAAATTTCAACATTGTAACATTCACGTCATTGTTTATGTTCAAGTATAAGAAATGCTAAATCAATATTTTTTTTCCTTCTTAAAGCACCGATATTATACACGAAAAAATCATAGTTTATTCTATGATTAATTTATTGTCCAGCATAGATTATCTCTTTTTCGTGTAACTTATTTTGAACTTATCTTGTAGTAATTTAAATAAATATTTCAATTGTGTTCTTTATATGTTTTACTGTTTTTTTTAGAAGGGTAAACTTATTCCATTTCCTTCAAAATAGAGTCAACAATACAAGATGGCATATAATCATAAAATTGGCGGCAAGCATAGAATTTTGACACCCTAGCTAAACTATGGGCAACAGAATTCACTTGTCTCATAGTAAAACTAACTGAGTAGTTTGGAAAATGTCGCAACTTCTCTTTGCATGTATTAATGATGACTCCAATCTCGGTCTGGCATGACGTATCTCCATATATGTTGTCAACCACGAATTTGCAATCCGTCTCAAAGATGACCTTTGGAAACCCCAAGCTACCAATCCAAGAAAGAGCTTCCCATAAACCAGTTGCCTCCGCCTCGGTTGCATGAATGACACCTTCGAAGACCATTGTTTTAGCACTCACAAACTCGCCAAGATGATTTCTAAGGCACATATTGATACCATATTCCTACTGGTCGGAAAAGATAGTTGTGTCGATGTTGCACTTGAGCCAACCTTGATGAGGTTTCAACCATGAAGCTGGCTGCGGCTGCTGCTGCATAGATGGAGCATTGTTGCTGCGTTGTATTGTTAATTCCCAATCTAGAAGCACTTGCCTAGCCCTCATAACAGCCCCCTTGACATCAGTATCCTCATTCTTCCATACCTTCTCATTTCTACACTTCCACAAAGCCCATAACATCATCACCAAGTCATGTTGCTGCTGCACATTCTCGGCCTGCAGGAGGAGAAAAATGAGACCGCACAAGTCATTGGCCTGAGGGATATACCAAGAAATGGTTTGATCCAGTCAAGCCTCTCTCCACAAGCTCATCGCCTTGCTGCATCCAATGAGAACATGCCAATCGTTTTCTTCGCCATGTTCACAAAATTGACAAAAACTTGGGCAATCAACACCTTTACTATTCAATCTTGATCCAATTGGAAGAACGCCCCTAAGGATTCTCCAAGTAAGGAGCTTGACTTTCGGGGGCACCTTGAGTTTCCAAACTTTCATCCAATCACCTTGGACCTTGAGATGATCATTGTCCACAAGTTGTTCCATAACACCAAAGTAGGCCGATTTAACTGAATAAATGCCACTCTTGCTCAGCTTCCAAATGGGTGTGTCCTCGGTCCTCACACTAGGCAAAGGCATACTCAGAATATTAGCAGCATCAAAATTATTGAATATAGTTCTTACCACATCATGCTTCCAAGTATTTGTTTGGCTATTGATGAGATGAGCTACAGTCCAATGCTCCGTTCCTCCAACTTGAGGGGTTGTCACCATGGAAGTATCTAAAGTGCGCACTCAAGGTTGATTCCAAATACTTATATATCTTCCATCTCCAACTCGCCATCATAGTCCTAACTCGACTGCCACCCGGGAAGTGTGGATGCTACGCCAAAGATAACTGGGATTATGACCCAACCGAGCCCCCATAAAATCTCCATTTGGGTAATATTTTGCTTTGAAGACTTGAGAAACTATAGCATCTTGATTGGTAGAAGTCTTCCACCCTTACTTCCCTAGCGCAACCAAATTAAAACCATAAAAATGACGAAAATCCATACCTCCATGCTCCTTCCTCATAGTGAGCTTCTCTCAGCTCATCCAGTTAATGCCTCTGCCTGAACTTCTATTAGACCCCCATCAGAAAGAGTTGATCATCCTCTCCAATTCCTCCCCCAAAGATGTAGGGAGCAAAAAAGTGCTCATACAATAAGTTGGGATCGCCTGGGCCACAGATTTAGCAAGAATTTCTCTCCCCGCTTTTGAAAGATGCTTACCATTCCATTGCTGCACTTTCCTCCAAATCTTCTCACGCAAGTAGGCAAACACGGCTTTTTATTTCTCCCTATCATAGAAGGAAGTCCCAAATACTTGCCTGTGCTTAGACACTCTGAAACCTGAAGCAGAGAAGTAATCTGGTTGCGAATTTCTGCCCTTGTGTTCCTGCTGAAGTAAATTTCTGAGTTTTGCATATTTATGGCTTGACCCGAGGCTCTTTCGTAGGTTTCAAGAATCTCCTTCATTGTCCTGCTATCCCTGTCATTCGCCCTGAAAAACAAAAAATAATCGTCAGCAAATAAAAGATGTGTGAGGGATGGTGCACCCCCACACACTTTCACTCCATGTATGTCACCTCTCACTTCTGCTCTTTTTATCATTTTGAGTGAGTTCCTCAGCACATAAAATAAACAGGTAGGGTGACAGTGGGTACTGAACAGTTTTCAGGCACATTCTCGTCCAATCAACCCACTTCTGACAAAAACCCAACCTCAACATCATTCCTTTCACGTACCCCCAATCCACTGGTGCGTCAAAATCGCAAGTACGATCTTGTCAAGTTATAGTATAAAAGATTATCGTCTCCACAGGGAATTAAAATGATTACTGCTCTACTTAGATCAATTTATTATTTAGACAAATGGTTCAAAGTGAACTTAAATAAAGAGTGTATAAAAATAAGTAGAAAAGAAATTATAAAATATTCAGGAAATGAATTAGATAATAAAAGCACTAAGGTAATGGGTTCACTAATACTTATATCTGTGTATTTAATTAATTTATAACATGAGTAACAATTCTTACTGATTACCAATCATCTATTCAAAAGCTATTAACACCTAATGATCATGCAATGTTAATAGTCTTCCTCCTAATTTATTACTTTGTTTGATCATTCAAAGCAAGTAAATAGAAAGAGCATAAAGCATCAATAGACTTATCAATTCAATGACTGGCTGGAAATGAACACGCAATCCTTGATCCGGCAGAGCATGCAGATTCAATTATCCCTAGAGTTCCGTTAACTAATTGAAGGTACGATCGCTTAACAATTAATTAACTGTGTAAAGAGTAGCTAATTCTTTTTAAAGTAATATCACCAGGAATAATTTAATCAAAAGGATTTAAACACTCATATTATAAATCATAAAGATATTATAGATAAAGTAAAAGATCCCCAACATCTCAGTGACGAGATTTAGTTACACAACATAATATAAGAAAACAAACAAAATAAGACTACAAGGTAAAAAGAGAAGACGAGAATTGGGAGAGAATCAATCCCGAGGGACCTCCAAATGTTCTGCTGAGCGTTCCTTTTATAGGCAAAAATTTGGGTTCAACACGGCTTAAGCACGGTCGTGCTCCAAGGCCGTGCTAACTTTCCAGCCTGTTTACGCGTTACCGACCTTGTCGACATGATTTTCTGATATTTTTGGTTGAGCATTGCCATGCTTCATGATGAAGAGGTCGTGATTCATGTTAGAGTCCATCCAATTTGTGACAAAATTGTAGGAAATTCTCTTAGCTTTCCAACGCCACCAAGAACGCCTTAATTCGATAACTACAACTCCAGATATGATTAAGATACCAACCAGCTATCCGGGGAGCGCGCGTCCACGCGCATGAGGCGCGCTTGTGGCTAATTGCTACTTCAGGTAAGCATGGACATTCTTCATTATATTATGCAAAGGTCGTGCTTAGTATTCTGGGCCCCTTTCAAGCCCAAATTTGTATTTGACCACCATATTGCCTAATTTTCCATTTTTGTACAATTTAGATTAAAAGAGAGTGAATTTCAATTGATAATATTCAATAATTATTCAAATCACATTCTAATATACTTATAAAAATGATGCAATATTGGTGTTATCATCCACCCTATCATTGGCCTTACTAATATCAATCTTAAGAGCAACTTCACCATCCTTCCCACTAACTTTGCACTTCATATGGTGAATAGTTTCAATGGCAACCATGACGTTGTCTATAATAGATCGATTTTCCACAAAAGCGGATTGTTCTTGTGAAATACACTTAGGTAACAAAGGCTTCAACCTGTTAGCAACAACTTTAAAAATAACCTTGTAGACAACATTACAAAGGGAAATGGGTCTCAAGTCTTTCATAGAAGCGAGATCTTCCTTTTTCGGGATTAAGACAATATTGGTGTCATTAAGATGAGGAGGAAAATACCCCCTCTCAAGCCAAAAAACTCCTGCTTTAAAACAGCTCGACACCACAAAGGTCCCAAAACCGCTTATAGAAAGTCGGGTTCAACCTATCAGGCCCCAGGGCCTTATCCGAGTGTATTTGGGAAAGAGCTTTTTTGAATTCAGTCAACGTAAATTCAGAAGTAAGGCCTACATTATCTTCCACTGAGATTCTTTCATTCACCAAGCTTAAAACCGGATCGTAATCACCAGATTGATAAGTAAAAAGATCATCAAAGTAAGCCTTAGCAACATCACACATACCTCATTGGTCCTCCACCTTTACTCCGTCACTTCTTTCAAGAGAATGGATTGTATTCTTCCTCTTCCTAGCACTAGCCATAGCATGGAAGAATTTAGTATTAGCATCCCCATCACGTAGCCAAAAGATCTTGGCTTTTTGCTTCCAGAAAGCTTCCTCACAGGCTAGGCGAATACCCATCTCAGTTTGCACCACTTTATAAGTTCAGCGCTCTCCATTCCCCTCCCGAATATCCTCTAACTCACGTCTACAATCCTCAATAGCAACTCTATATTTATCCCTCAGCTTCCTTCCCCACACATTTAACTCCATAGTACAATGATTCAATCTCTCCAAAAGCTCTACAAGCATGCTTCTATCCCACCCCTCTCTCACCACCATCTCCAACTCAGGCTCATCCAACCAAGCATTCTCAAACTTGAACGCTCTGCTCCCTACCCTCCTCTCTCTTTCATAGAGTTTGAGAAGGATAGGTGAATGATCTGAATGGTCTGCCACCCCATTGATAAGCCTGCTCCTAGGAAAAACATCAATCCAGCTCTGTGTTGCAAGGGCTCTGTCTAGCCTCTCTTTGGTTGTATCCGGGTCCTCTATACTTCTCCTCCAAGTAAATTAATACCCTTCTAGAGGAAGGTCAATAAGACTACTATCCAAAATAGCCTCTCTAAAACCTCTAAGAAGCCACAGGGAGTGATTCCCATCTCTACTAGTGTCATCGTTGGAAAGGAGATCATTAAACTCCCCCATGGTGCACCAAGGAAGAGAATTATCTTGAGCCAGGGTCCGGAGAAGATCCCAAGACTCTCTTCTCCTACTCCTATCCGGAAAACCATAAAAACCTATAAATCTCCAGCTCGGACGACCTCTTTGAACTATCTCAGCATTAATAAAGTTCAAAGAGTAATTTATAATATTACATTCAAACGGTCTCCTGCATAGCAAAGCCAAACCCCCACTCATCCCATTTCTATCAACTGCAAAAGCAAAATCGAAACCCAACCGGACATGAATATCTTCAATCTTACTAGCTTGAACTAAAGTCTCACACAAAAAAGAACATTTGGGTGATATTTCCGGACAAGATCCCAGAGAGACGGAACTGCCCGAGGGTTGCCCAGGCCCTGACAGTTTCAGCTTAGAAAACTCATTGTCCCCAGCAAGCCTCCGTGCCGGGGCTGGCCGATAAAAATGCCTTGTCTTGTTCTTCAGTAGCATTAACCTACTTGTCAAACCCATGAACAGGATGGGTAGAGTCATTCTTTCCTAAATCTTGCACATGTTCCCTGTTACTCTTTGCAGCCCCCCTTTTTACTATCCTCTCGGCTTCTTTTCTTCTTGCCCTCTATATCCACCTCCATGTCATCATCCTGCTTATCATTTACGTTGACCCCATCATGTGAAACTATTGACTGGATGGGCCCCACACTCTCACTAATAGCAAAATCAAGTTTTGTGACGGTGAGTTCAGGGTTTTTAAAAAAACCATTCAGCTTCTCTTTCCTTTCTTGCATGTCTTTGGTGACCATGCTACCCATGTGAGTTGCGTTTCCGCCATGATGAGCATTAAGTGCCGAATCAAATCCATGCGAACTTTGCGCGGAACCACTCGTAACTGAAACCTCTTCTGATCGCAACCAGCGTGACCTAGCGCCGCCACCTGGTTTCCTCACCTCTGCGCGTAGCTCCGTGCCGCAGCCACGCAGCCCATCATCCTCTGCTAGTGCGAACAAGCTTGCACAAAAGGCGTCAGTGTGGCCCAAGTGCCCACAGTAATAACAGAACGTCCCCAGCCTCTCGTATCTAAAGACCACCTCCGCGACCTCTCCTCCTGGTATCTTGATCCTCCTCAACCTTCTCAATGGCTTCCTTACATCCACTAACACCTGCAGCCGCATGTAACGACGCCACATGCTAGAATTATTTGAGGCGTCGTACTCTAAAAATTCTCCAATGAAGTTTGCTAGCTGCTACCCTACCGATTCCGACATGAGGCCTGTGGGAATATGATACACTTGTACCAAGAATGGCACAGTATATAGAGGTACCTGACTCGGCCTTTCATCTTGCTCCAACACACCTAGAATAAGCAGATGGTTATCAAAGGACCATGGACCTTGTTTCATCACCCTTTGGACATCTTTATGGTGATAAAATTGGAAAGTAAACACACCCGATTCAACCTGCGTGATCACCACCCCTTAGACTGGCCTCCATATATCCGCCATCACGTCCTTCATCTTTTGCACCCTGATCGTTCTATCGGAGAGGAAACGACCCACCAATGTGAATGAAGCACTCACTACCCCTCCTTGCACAACACTACTCTGTAGCTCGACCTCATCCTCCTCCTCACCCAACGACAGGTCCCCAAGGTTTACTAAAGCCGCCATTGGAAGTGAAACGGCCGGAAGCTAACGAACAGTACTCAAAAAACTAGGTTAACAGGGAAAACTAGGGTTACTCTCACACAGAGAGAAAAAGACTACCACTCAATATATGTTTTATTGTTGAAACTCATAGTTGAAACACCATCTCTAATCATAAACAAAAATAGAACCGATATTTTCTGTTTTATTTGTTATATTTCAAAAAAAAATTTGAAGTATATGTATAAATACATATATTATCTTCTTCATAATGAATTATCTATATAATAGTTTTTGTAAAATTTAAATCTGCTAATAATTTTTTAAAAATAAACTTCAAATTTATTCTTGCATGTTAGATACGTCTACAACCTATACAGTTAACCTGTGCGAGCACAGGTAAATACACTAATAATAATAATAAACCATTCAACACGAAGTCATCGTTCAAAAATCTTGGTGATTTTATCATTCAAGTCATAATATATTTGGATTACTTTATGTTATATTAAAAATATTTAAAATGTATTTAATCTAAAATTTATTGTGAAAAATGTTAATTGTAGATATAACTAGTGAAAATTTTAAAAGCTTCTCGTAGAAGCCAAAGGTTTTTCGAGACATTTTTTAATTTACTTAAAAATATTATTTATACACACATAAAATATAATATAATGTCTTGTAAACATATATATATATATATATATATATATATATATATATATATATATACACACACAAAATATTATATTAAAATATTATATTGATTAAAATAACTTATATTCTAAGTAATTTAGGCTTTTATTTTAAATTAATATTTTAATAAGTAACATTCATAAAATTTCATATTTAAGTTTTCTTTATAAATGTAAACAATTATATAAAAATATTATAATAACCAATAATAGCCAGGGACATGTGAGGGGGTGTGTGTGTGTATTGGGGCGTGGGTTCGAATCCACTATGCCCCTCTCTCCATTCCTAGGTGTGTGTGCGGGTGTTGTCGATTAGCCATGTGGATGAAACAAAAATTAGAGGGTTATATATATATATGTGTGTGTGTGTGTGTGTGTGTGTGTGGACTTCAATTCAACCTCGGGCTTCCCATCACAATTAACTACTAAGAAATACTGGATTTTGGCTTTACTCTTGATTTTCTATGAAACTCACATTAGGCTAAAAGAACTTGAAAGAATATGAAGGAACTTGGAATTTCAGAAACTTAGAACTCGCACCCAGTCCGTATGAACCCCATAATCGGCTTCCTCAAGAATCGACCACAAACCGAATAACTGGCAAAATCGAACAAAATCGGAAATAAACCGAGAAAACACCGCTTTGATGCTGTTCATAAAAAAAGAAATTTTTTATTTTTATTTTTTAAAAATGATAAATGATGTCATTTTTTGCACGTGGGAGAATATTTTATCCATTTTTCTGTACGTTGATGGATTAAATCAAATATTACAACAAAATTTAAAATAAATTTGCACATTAATGTTATTATTAAAGTACTTATACTGTAGTATTTACGATTATTGAATATTAGAATGTTATTATGACATATTTGTTTTGGTTTAATTTGTAATTTTACATGTTATATATTATCGTATAACATTTTAAATGGAGTTTAATTTTTAATACTGTGAAGTTATAAATATTATGTTTTTTTTTGCTTATTATTGCTTTATATAGTACATTAAAAGTTTTTAAACATATTATTTAATTTATTTCCGGTACGACCTCAGTTTGACTCCGGTCGAACTCTTAAACCAGTGCATTGTCTGGTTCGATTGTCGGTCCAGTTTTGACAACCTTGATAATAACAAGGGGTAATTTATCCTTGAAAAAATCTCTTATATATTCTCTAAACAAGGGGTCATATCTAGTGAGAGAGTCTTTTTTATGTGAGAGTGAGAGGAGTAAATCTAGGCCATACAAACCATACATAGATGACCAAGATTAAAAGTTAGTTAGAGTTTAGAAAAGTCACATGCCAACTTAAAAAGTCACATAACTTTTTTGTTTTAATATTGACTATTTATAATTAGATCTAATGACTATGATTTACTCATCTCACTCTCACACAAATAAGTGCCTCTCACTTGGATATGTGACAGACCAATAATAATATAACACATCATTAATTTTACACTTTAACCAATAAATTTTATTTCCTCTCACTTTCTTTCCTCCCAATTTCTTACATACCAAACATACCATAAATAATATACTTCTATCAGGCTTTTTAAAGAGTGCGGGGCAGAGCTGACGCAATCGCTTATAAATGTTCCCTCTTTCCTCAACTACACGTCTTCTCTCCCTTTGTTGTTAGGGTTAGGGTTTTTAATTGTTTCGCTAGAACTCTCCAAAAGCCAGGATTTCTCTGTCTGTCGTTGATTGTTGATACAGCACGAATGGGGAGGTATCGAAGCCGGAGCAGGAGTTACAGCCCTCGGCGGCGTAGCAGAAGCCCACCGCGCGGACGCAAGCGTTACGATGATGATCGCTATGGTGACAGCAGGTCATACAGAGACCGGCGATCTCCTCTTCCTTCTGGCTTGCTTGTTCGTAATCTACCCCTTGATGCCAGGTAGGGACGTTTCCTTTCTCAATGCTTTTCTCCATTGCCGAAACCCTGTAACCTTTTTTTTTCCTCCTGCATGTTTCGTGTTTTTAATTTCATTTTCATGATTAAATTAAAAGATAGCGATCATTAAGGAGCAGTAATCTACCCGGTTTCTTTTAAATGCTTCTCCTGGGAAACACATGAATGATAATGTTAAAAAAATGTTTTGGCAAAATCGTAATCGATGTTGTGAAATTCGAATGAAATTTCCTCAAGAACGTATTCCTTCCCATGTATATCTTGCCCTTCAATTGGAATGGGAAAACATATTTTCTTTAAGAGAAAACGTTCCTTAGTGCTGTGTCATTTGTTGATGTTTCCTTTTTCTTTTTTCTCTTTGATTCTCTGTTCCATTTATCCAATCAAATATTAAACGGAAACGCAATTAAGGAAACCAAGCTGAATTTTTTCAATTTATATCATGCAGGCCTGAAGATCTCAGGATCCCATTCGAGCGCTATGGTCCTGTGAAGGATGTTTATCTTCCTAGAAATTATTACACTGGGTATGTCTTTTCTTCATTTTTTGTATTATCAGTACAACCTGCTTCTGCTTTGAATAAGATGGTGTGAAATTGTGTATATTTAAATAAAAGACTTATTATTATTTACTCGTAAGTTGATAATACATTGCATTCTTAAAATGTGAGCATTTTGATTTCACGACATTGAAATCTTGTGGAATTGCTTTTGTAGTGAGCCTCGGGGCTTTGGATTCGTGAAATATCGACATGGTGAAGATGCTGCTGAGGCAAAGCAAAATCTTAATCACACTATCATTGGTGGTCGTGAAATAAGAATTGTGTTTGCTGAGGAAAATAGGAAAACCCCTCAAGAAATGCGTCTTAGTTCTCGTGGAAGGTGTGTTCACAGTTCGATTTGCTAGTTTTTTTTTTTTTTTTTTTCAATTTTGCAATTATGGAATTCTTCTGTACGTACTTATTGAACTTTTAATTTGTTAAAAGTACTCGGAGTGGAGGTGGTAGAAGGAGAGGTCGATCAAGATCCCCAAGACGCCGATATCGTTGTCAGTTTAACTATTCACCTCAGCTTCAAAATCAGTTTCTAAATGCATTAACGTTCATTTTTTATATTGGTTTAAGCTTTCTTTGAGAAGTCATTCCTTGTATTTATGTTATCATACCTGTTTTTTGCAGCCTATTCTAGGTCTCCATCACCAGCCAGGGTTGACTCAAGGTTTGAGTTTTACATATTAGTAATAGTTTATTTTTCCTTGTGCAACTTTGTTAAGCATATTATCATATTTATTATGTATCATGTTTGAACTAAAGCTGACTTCACAAGTATGATGGTTGAGGCTACATTTGATCAAATATAGGTACTGAAACATTCATTGAAATTGAATTTCAGAAAATAATATCATTTCATAAGCAAGAGTGTTTTTATTTAGCCGAATTTGACATATTTTGAATTTTTACTAGTGATTAATGTATTAATGAGATGGTTGGAAAATCATTATGATCTAAGTTGCTCAGCAGAGCTACATGTGATGATAGGAAAAGCTCTGTCTCTGTCTCTGTTTGTTTTTTGTTTTCCAATGGGAGTGAATTCAAACCGTAAATTGGGAGCTTGCTTCTTTTTAGCATGGATTTTTTTTTTCTTGGAACCCACATTTCTGTTGTAAATCATTTATCTGTCTGGGCTGTATGATATTATTTAAGCAAAGTTTAAACTAATGTCTTTTAGTTTGAGTAATTCGTAAGGCCAACTGCTTTGTGTGGTAGGGTAGCTCAACTGGTTTGAGGTAAGGGTATAAGGAGTTGAAGGAGTTGAAAGACCGGAGTTCAAACCCTAACAAGGGAGAAAAAAACTAACATAACAACTAACATACTAACATTTGCTGATAAAAAAAGCCCAACTGCTTTGTATATTTCGATCATTATGTTCTTTTGTTGACGACTTTCAAACTTGTCCATAGCCTTGTAGTAAATTTCGCTTACTAAAAACACTTGCTGAGTTGGTTATTAGGCTTAGTTAACTAATATGACTGTATTCATGTACTGCTGTGTTGGCTATGCTCATTCTGGTGGATAATAAAAGTGGTGAGAGCTTTATAAAATGAATATTAATTCTGTTATATGTATTATTTCCTTGCTCAGCAAGATGATAATTTGCAGATGCCCTTCTTACAATTAGGGTGGCTTCCAATCCTTTGACCTTGACAAGACTCCTATAATGTGTTTAAATGAAATGAATGATATCTGCTTATGGTCTTCTTTATGCAGATAATAATTTGAATTGGAAGACTTTAAAGATGGATTAATAAAGATTAACGAGTAAAGAGGCTTAAAGTGATGTGCTACTTACGTATCTATCAAAGACCCTCCATAAGAAATATCTATACCAAACTTGCTTTATTCTGCCAGTTGCGTGGACTTGCCCACTTTGTGGCATTTGGTTTGTTGCTGAAGAATGGTTCAAATAAGTACTCTTTTGATTCCCTTATACAAATTTTCTGTAAGGAAGATTTTATTTAGTTTGATATCTTGTTTTGCATATACTATCCAGTTTAGAAAGAATATAAAGCTATAGTTGGCCAAAGAAAATCATCCTCAAAGAATTGAAGCGAAAGTTTATACGAGTAGAGGTATGATGACATTGTGCAAGAAAGATAGTTGTCATTTTAAAAAGTTGGGACAAAGAGAGCTATGAAGTTACCAGATGCTGATCTTGCAAGTACATCATTCATAACTGTCAATGTTTGGATCCAATGTCATGTATTTGTCCAGAAACTTTGGAAAGGTACAGGTAAAGGTCACATTTGGCTAATTAGATTTTAAAGAGGAAGTAAGTACTAGTTCTCATAAGAAACCAAAATTTAATTTTGGTTCGAGTGATTGTGTGGTCAATTATCTGTGTAGTTTGTAGTCGCATATTATTCAGATCTTTATTTATGAGATGCTTGTGATTGAAGTTCTGCTATATATTTATGTATAGGACATGTAATTGTGTTGATTTAGGCTTTTTATTAACTTGATTGTATGGCTAAGATCTCTAGCTGACGTGTTGATATAGGGATGACAGGGGGAGGGATGATTATTATTCTCCAGAGCGATCAAGATCTTATTCTAGGTCTCTCTCTCCTGGGGGTGTGAAGGACAACAGGAGGTCCCCTCGTTCCAGGGAGAATGGTCGGAGTCCTGATGACAAGAGGGATCAGACACCTAGCAGATCTGTGAGCCCTAGGGGTAACGATCGCAGTCCTTCCAGATCTCGTTCGCGGTCATACAGGTATGAATTTTTAGGTTTTTAATTGAATTCTTATTCTACCAAGTTTCTGTCAATTCAAATATGATCTTTGATGATCCTGTTGAGGACTTTGAAGCAGATAAAAGCCTGGAAATATAATTGGTAATAGTGTAACGGCAAGTACAAATAGTACTCTTTTAAAGTGAAATTGTCTATAATGGTGATTCAAAACGCGTTGTATTTTTTTTCCCTAAAATTTAATGGCGGATATGCCCCTGCCTGCTTTAGATGAGTTTTAAGAACTATGTTTGGATAATCTGACCAAACAAATGTCATTTGGATTTTTGGGGCTAAATACTTACTGTTAACATATTGTTGAGCTAAATTCTACTGTTAGTATATTACTAACAACTGTCTTCTGTGTTTCATGTTGCATGTTAACAGTATATTGCCTACCCAAGTGACCTTATAGTAATGCATTGATGTTCAGATTCCTATTACTTCATTGAACACTAAATGTTTGTTTCCCCACGATAGATGTAAATTGAGAGGGATTTGCATTTTAAGCCTAGTATTGAAATTGAAATCAGATAATCAGTGGTTGATTATTTCTTTATCTTTATGCAGTCCACGCTGATTTGCCACCAAGAATGTGAGATTTCGTGGTGCTCAATTTGGTCTTTCTTATGGTCACATTCACACATACTGCAGATAAACCTTGACACTTTGAAAGACATGGATGTATCTAAGCAAAATCTATTATGTTTGTTTTAGTTTGTAGGAGACAATTCCAATAGAAAGTAGTTTGACTTGGTGTTGTCATTTTAGTAGACTTTGCATAGACTTCATCAATTTCCAGAATACTTCTCAAGTTGTTTCTTTATTTAGTTCAACTTCAAAATTTATTTTTACGAGTTATCTATTGCTTTGGAGTTCGGAGAACACCCATATTAGAATAGTGGCTGACCCGATATTCCCTATCCTGCTATAGTGTTTTTGGGGTTGGCCGGCCCTGCGATGCTATCCGGGATTGATAAATGACTTTGTTAATTTGACATGCATAAGAAGTTATGGTAACGTCCTCACTTTAATCTCCTAATTGATTGTCATTGTTGTTCAAGGTTTTTCCTTTACGGATTGTCATTGTTGGGCGAAGTGGTTGAGATGATTAGTCCATCAAATATTTGCTATAAATGATCAAACAGCAAATTTTTTTTCATAGGCAGATGTTGTTAGCTTGTTATGATTGGGTTTCCAGCCTTGCACCTTATACCTCCCAACTCTTTTGTCCCACATCCCAAACCACTTAACCAACATATGACTCAAATCAAATAGCGTAATTTATTTCCTGAATTAAGGCAATTATTAGGTAGGTATTTTATTTTTAATCCAATAATATATGTGAAGTGCTTTAGTAGATACTCCCTGTTTTTTTTTTTTTTTTTTTTTTTTTTACATGTCGCTTAAGACTGTTTTACACAAATCAAGATAATTAATAAATTTTGTTTTTTTTATAAAATTATTAGTCTTTTTTCATGTGATTTTTAACTTTTCATTATTCTATTGTACATATTTTTTTCTCTATTATAAATAGTTTAGGGTATAATTAATTAATAGATAAGGAGGCAATATGACTTTGAAAATAAGGCAATATGACTTTGAAAATATCTGATAAATTGTAACAATTTTTTCCCCCTAAAAGATCGACACTTAAAAAGGAGAACCGAGGTAGTATTGTTAGAATATACGGACTGTAGTTACCATTTTGGTCAAAGAGGGGAGTCAGCTTGAACAAGGGAAATTTGTAGCACTGCTTGTTCGAAAGTTAACATTAAAGTAGGATGGACCACATTGTTGTCTCGAATAAATTTCAATTCAGTTAATCAATTTACACCTTTTCTCCTATATGGTTTCTAGACCGTAAGAAAATAATAAGTAGTTCTTAGAGTTTGTGAAATCCGTCTTATTAGTTATCAAAATTTTGTGAAATTTTTCTCATTACTCTATGTACTTTACTACTTACTCTTTTCGGTCTCAAATATAATTAAAAATGAAAATGTATTTGGACTAAAATTTGATTCAAATATATTTTGACTTTTGTTTATATTTGAGATTGAAGAGAGTATAAAACTGTAGAATTAATTGTACTGATTTCACAAATTTTATAAACTATTTATTATTTTCATATAATTTAGAGATCAAGCCAAACCTCACAAGACTATTTTGATTACTACTCCACTTAACTAGGAATGTCTCGGTTTGAGTGCTGAAGAACACTGGATGTGAATATAGGCAATGGTAAAAGAACCCAAATAAGATTATAAAATATTTCTTTTGTGTTATATGGTCAAGTATGATCCGACAAAATAACAGTTATGTAAGAGCATGTAATTCTAATTTTATAGTCATGACAAACGCGTCTTTTATCATAGTTTCGTGTGTATGTTGTCAAACTCGTTTTTTGGGTCTGTATGTGTTAGTTTCATTTTTTCCTATCGTGCAATGGTCCGAGTCAGCTTGATTTTCAGGTAACTCGGTTTTTTGCCCCTCTTCTTAAGTTAAGCTGAACATTTTTTCAAAATCTCTTTAAGAAGTATCTTATTTTTAGTGAAGAAATTAAAAAAAAAACTTTTGGAAAAAAACTACTTTTGAGAGTTTTTCTATCCCTCTTTTTTTTTTTTTTGTCCATCAATAAAAATATAGGTGACAATATCTCGAAACATTGGTAACACAAGCCACCACAGCGAGTATTCAAGCCTACTATTCATCCTACTGGAGACCAAATACAAGTGACATTGGCTTACTGCCTCACTTCTCTTTTAGTCATTTTATTCCAAACATGCAACACTCAATAATTCACACCACCATAGTCACTGAGATCTTCACCCTGCGGTCATCTTCTCCACCAATAGCCTTTGTCTTTCTATTTGTTGTCACTAAACTCTGTTACGTATAAAGCCCTTCTTGCAATGTGAAGCACTACTACATCTTTCATCGGAACGGAACTCACAACCACTGGCAGAGCTAAACAATTATTTGTGAGGGGGCCAAAATACACACTTAAAATTCGAAGTTACACATAATAAATTATTATTAAATTGTGTCATTGTATAATTATTAAATTCTTAAATTAATCATAAAATACTATTTGTAAATGCTTTTTTTGTTAAAAGAAGTATAATATTGAAGACATTAATAATACTTAGAATTATAGTTTACACTAATTTTTTAAATTTTTTACCTATTATCCTACTGTCCTTAATATTTATTAGCGTTTTGCTATAAAATATTCAAAATAAAATTAGGAGTCAAAAATAGAATAAAAAAAAGAATCAAACGGAAATACGTATCAAACAAACGAGAATCACAATATACAATAAAAATAGAATAACAATACAAGAGTATGTCGATCATCTTGTGCACTGCATTCCTGCAATTAAGACACGTGTCCTTATGTTATTGATGAAACGTCACATAAGTTGTTCTTCACACTCAAGTGTTCCGAGTCAAACCTCCCTAACGTTTTATAGCCCTTTCGTTTCCTCCCTCTCATCAGTGATGGAGAAGAGGAGACGCCATGGACAGCGAAAAGTAAGAAGTTCCAAAAAATTTGGAGTAGTCATGGCTACTCCATAGCTCTATTACGCTCCGCCCCTGCTCACAACCACCCTGATTTTTAGGTTCGAATCAACCCATAATCACCATTTCTTGAATCACCGTAATTCAACTCACAATCACTGATTCACTATCATAGTTATTAAAACCGGACCGGATCGACTGGTCTAATTGGCTCAATTGTGAACTGGATTCATGGCGGTTCAGTCAAGAAAGCTAATCATTTATGTATGCTATTGAACTAGATGAATAGGTCATCAACCATGTAAATCGATAAGAATCGATCCAATTTCTGTTCAACTCATGATTGGTGAAACTTCTTTTATTAAAAAGTTTGGAAGGGGCATGAGTTCAAATACACTCACGACTGATGGAACCACACACACCCCACTAAATCACAAGCACTATATATATATATATATGAACCCTCTACATTAAGGTTGTTGGACACACAAAGCCAAGCCTTTAAGCCACACTTGGCTCTTGCTACATATATGTATTTTATAATAGTTTATCATATTTTTGGTTTAATTGGTTCAACAAATACCACACTTATTCGACTAGTGATTCATTGACCTAATATTCCGATTGTGTTAATAATGGTTTGAGTTTCATAACAATGATCGGTTTTATTTCTCCCCGTCCAATGATAACCTCTCGTAAACCACATTGGTGAACGAATTGTGATCATGATCACCGACCATGCCATCGTAAGTTCCATTATTATAACTAGCGGCAAGACGGGCACTACCATGACCGTCTTTCCGCATTTTTACTGTGCTACGGTATGTGTTATTTTATCACGTTTTGTTGTTTAACATTAATTTTAAGAAATTTAATTGTGCATTTTAGGTATTTCATCACACTAATTTTTTAAAGTGACATGTTATTATCAACATTTTTTTTTACAATATTATTAACATATATTGATGTGTATGTCTTGGGAGCGGTATAGATAATATTTAATTGAGGATAAAATTGAGAGAAAAAATTAACGATATGAAACTATAAAACAATAATGTTTTTTTTATTTCTCTAAAATGACAGTCAATTAGAAAATGAGTGAGTAACAATTGTATAAATTAATCCAATTTCAATTCTCACATATCATGCGACAAATCTCCTCATGCTGAGCAACAAAAGGAAAACAAAAAACAAAAGAAAAAAACATGGAATAATCCCCACCAGATATAGAACAACATTAAAAAACATCTAAGGTAGCTAAGCTCACTACATTTACTCTTTTTATGTATTTTACTCGGATAAAATTGCTTGTGCTAGAAAATTGGACATGCGCTAATCATATATATGTGAATAGGGCAAAACAGAACATCGTTTAGAGACCACATTGGATTTCGAAGGGCCAAAAGCATGGTTTTGTTGCTATATAAAGAAATGCAAATCATATGGAATTCTAATATATGGAGAACCGTGTTTATCTTTTACTCTCATCTCAACTTGTGTGTAAAGTCAAAAGCTAGGATCCACCGAGCAATGAGCATCTTCTTCAATCATGCCTTTTTTTCACTAAAGCATTGCCAATATTTTGTATAATCAGCTTGTAATAAGAAAGTATATAGCCTACAATGGCTTTCTATGATATCAGGACCATTGATCAACACCTGCAGTTGGGCCACCTTCAAGAGTCCCTGCAACTCGAGAGAGAGAGAGAGAGAGAGAGAGAGAGAGAGACAAAACAACAGATATAGAATAAGAGTTTTAAAAATGGCTCGTCTATATGTACTCACATTTTTTCGTTGCTGTCTTCCTATACATGTTTTGTCTTAGCGTGCTTAGTGAATAAAACTTCCCCACCCTTCGTAGTCATGACACCCTTGGTGCATCATCTGCCTCTTTTGGATACCCTATCATCTCAAAAAATTCTATTTATACCATTTCCAAAAAATCTGCAACTGAACAATCCATGTCTCAATTGGAGTGTGTAACACTGTGAAGAAGTAGTAATTCAATGAATGTTGGGGTAATTAGTGAAAGAGTCAGACAAATTTTAAAATGAGAATAAAAATTTAAGAATGCACTATATCAATAATACTTCTACATCATATAGTATGACATTTTGGTGCTGATACTGACGTTTTGGGGTCACAATGACAGCAACAATTATAAGAGGTCCATATTACACCTCTAACAGGAATGACATTAGTTACTTTTCCTGCCCAGGATAAATGGATTTCCAAGGGTCTATCATTAAAATCAACACAAACTCCTTAGTAATTCCCTTGCCAACTCCATTAGTTATTTTCACAGTGTTAAAATCTTTCAAATATTTAAAACCATGTCAATACATAGTTGTTTTAAAAGTCAAAACTTAAAAATATGAGTAACATTTTAGAAGAAACTAAAAGAAATATAAAAGATGGAAAGGATGGACTTGAAAAGAGTCTCTACACCTGCAATGCCATCAAGGCATTGACCAACCATCACCCTTTCTAATCAACTTCCATGTGCAAAAACTATTATCCTTCCTGCACATGCAATACCATCGACCAACCATCACCCAAATTTCTCAGAAACTTAAAGGAATCCAAAGTGTTAATAAAGAAAAATGAACATTACGATAACTCTTCCACCACTCAAAGTCCGAAAATTAGTTCCGGGTTTTGTACAAAGAAGAGTATAATTTAACCCACCAAAAGAGGTATACTTACTTATCCAGGCATTGACTGCAAGCAAAAGCATTCCATCACCCTTCAAGGAGCATGCAGTGTCTACAAACCAAAAAAAGAAGGAAAATAGGAAATAACAATTGCAGCAGGGAGAAGCTTACCCGACTTCTATCCTCTTCTTATGTGCACACCCACTCCTTTTTTTTTCCCCCTTTCTCTTCTTCTTCTTCTTCTCCCATCCTTCTTTCCCCCTTTATCTCTCTCCCTTTCAGCCTCCATCCATACATGCATCCCTTTGTTGCGCCTCTTCCCCTCCCTTCTTGTTTCGGCGCAGCACCCTCTCTCTGTTTGTTAATCGTGTGTGTGTGTGTGTTAATGCAAAGTGTCAGTTTACAGCAGAATTGGAACGACGGTTTCAATTGACTCTCAAATTACCGTTTTAATTAATTGTGCGGGAGTTAAAGGGTGCGTGTGTCTTAATTTGACCCCAAAAAAGGGGGGGTGTGTGTTTGATTGAGGGCGTCCGGTGCAGTTAATTATATTCAATTTTTTTTAGAAGCAGTTACCTATATTTTTAAATTCAAATTTTTAAATTGAAGATTAAACTTTCACTTAATTAAGAGTAAAAATGGTAAGAAAAAATCTACACTAAAAGGAGATATCCCCTTTATATATTGTTATAGATTTTATACCTTCCCTTCGGCAAGGTATATCATCAAATTGGAATGCACCTTTACGGTAATTATAAAACATTTTATGACATGGGAATCACTTTTTTTTCCCGAATGTAACAAAACAAAAATCCAAAATATTGATAAAATAAAGTATGAGTACCAAAAAAAAAATGAGTATAAAAGGCAAAAGAATAGTTCGATTCGCTATGTGATTATCAAAACAAAAACAAAAACATGAGTTGATTAGGCACAAGAAAGAAATAGTATAAAAGGACACTGAGGGTGTTTTTTTTTACCCTCTCCAGTCAAAGGCACTCAGCATCCACAATGGGGTGATTAAATGGGTGCTTGCCCGTCAAGAAGTGGTACCTAATAGGTATTTCCACTGTGGCTTAATTCCTAATGGCATCTAACCGGTATAAGTACTAGCATAGGTATCATCCCCCGTAGTTCAAATCTCACGCTCTCAAGTAGTGATGAATAAGTTTTTTATAATTCATTATTTATCATGCATAAAGTTTATCTCTGTTAGCATATTAATCAATTAACCTATTTAGACATAGGTGACATATCTTTAAATAGACTAATATGTCTGATTAAACTTTCAAAAAGACAAGATCACGCCTAAAAAAATTTATAATAAATAACATGTCAGACTTTAGGATAAAGATTACCTTCATTAGACACTCTTTATCTCTTTCCACTTTGATTTTTTGTTTATTTTTTTGGACAAGTTAAATCAATGACCATAAATGTGAATGCAATCAATCCAATGAGTATTTTACACTCACTGCAGTGACTTTGCAATCACTCCAAATTCTAGACCCAAACCTTAAATTTTTTAAAACAAATCAGAACTATTTAAACAAAAAGCCGAGAATTCTGCCCGCTCGTTATAGGAAAACTGAAATTAGTTTTGTTTTATTATCTAAAAATCTATCCGTTTGGGATTTCTGGTGACGTGGTCCAATGGCATTAGAGATGACTGACTGACCACCTCCATAGACCATAATAAACAAAACAAAGAGGTAGTCAGACTCAGGTACAGTACATGTACATTGGCATAGGATTAGAAGCGATGCTATGCTTGTCCGAATCCCGTCATTTCGCTTCTCCACTTCCTCTCAGTCAATCACACACGTATCTTCTCCTCTCTCATTCCTTACCACTTACACAACAATACTAATATATTATCCGATCTTATTTATAAGAGATAAAACTAAAATTTAATTTATTGAATAACTTATGTATTTAGTATATAATATTAAATTATATACGTGAGTTATTCGATGAATCAAATTTTAGCTTTTTCTCTTATAAATTGGACTATTTATTTATAGTAGTATTTATTTATCCCTCATCCCCACCCATCTTCCATCACTTCCAACTCACTCCCAAGTGAATTGCCCATTTAGTTAGTTACATTCATTCACTACTTCTTCCTGTTCCATACAATACATTGCTCTCTCTCTCTCTCTAATCTATTACATTTTCTGGGTGAGTTCCGTTTTCTTCAGTTTGTGGTGCTCTGGTTGTGTTGGTTGGTTTGTTGCGTAATGGATCTCTGCGCATTCGCATTTCCTGCCTACACTACTACTGTCACAGCTTCTGATCCTCGAAGACCAGTTCCTCTGCCTTCTCACTCTCAATTTCAATGGCTCGCCCACTCCCAACACCAACACAGGAGGAGGCTCAACCAGGTCAGAACATGCTTTTTTTAGTCACTTAAATAATAATAATTATTCACTCTCAATTCATTATCCCACTGCAATGAAATTAATACCTACCAATGCAGCAGCGGTGTTGCTTTTAGCTCAACTCTCGCCAATTGAATCTCTTTGCTTATTCTTTCTTTTTATTAATTAATTGATTGTTTTCTAGTCTCGAAATTTAGATGGGAGGACTTGTCTTTTGTACTGTTCTTAATTAATTAATGTGTATATGTATATTATATAGGTGAAGAAGAACAAGTGTGGTGGGGTTAGGGTTTATGCATCACTATCAGAGACAGAGAGTGGGGAATATTATTCCCATAGACCGCCAACTCCGCTGCTTGACACCATCAACTATCCAATTCATATGAAAAATCTCTCTACCAAGGTACACTACACTCACTAACTTAACAAGAAAAAAAAAATGTCATGATTTATATATATATATAGGCTTGGCTTGACGATATGATATGATTGATGCTGCAGGAGCTGAAACAACTCGCGGATGAACTGCGTTCTGATGTTATTTTCAGTGTTTCAAGAACTGGGGGTCATCTTGGTTCAAGCCTAGGTGTTGTTGAACTCACTGTTGCTCTCCACTGTGTCTTCAATACCCCTCAGGACAAGATCTTGTGGGATGTCGGTCACCAGGTTCGTTCGTTGCTTGCTTATCTATCTATTTATCTGTCTGTCTATCATTATCAACTTCTTTGCTGCTTAATTTACTTGTTTACTTTTCTTTAGGATCATTCACATGACACTTAAGTTCACACTTGTTCTAAATTATTAAAATCTTATATTATGATTTTGCAGTCTTACCCCCATAAAATACTCACGGGTAGAAAGGATAAGATGCATACCATGAGGCAGACAAATGGATTATCTGGTTTTACAAAACGCTCTGAGAGTGAATACGATTGTTTTGGAACTGGTCACAGCTCAACAACCATTTCTGCTGGACTTGGTAATTCAAGACACAATAATTTTTCAGGCCATAATAATTTTGACAATGAATTGCTTAAATGTGATGTTACATGAATAATAGAATTGGATGGTGCTATGAGTTATTCCTTCCGGTTTAACGATGAGATTTTGTGATTTGGATTTAACCTTGACAATAATTCTATTGAACCAACACAACAGGAATGGCTGTTGGGAGAGATCTGAAGGGAAGAAAGAGTGACGTAGTTGCTGTAATTGGTGATGGTGCCATGACAGCAGGGCAAGCATATGAAGCCATGAACAATGCTGGATATCTTGATTCCGATATGATTGTTATTCTAAATGACAATAGACAAGTTTCTCTACCGACTGCTACTCTTGATGGACCCGCACCACCTGTAGGAGCTTTAAGCAGTGCACTCAGTAGATTACAATCAAATAAACCTCTTAGAGAATTGAGAGAGGTTGCCAAGGTTAGTGATACAGTTCATTAGTTTTATCAAAGAGAGAATTCTTGAAGCTGATTCTTGACAAAATATGATATCTTTATAGGGATTAACAAAACAAATTGGAGGCCCTATGCATGAATTGGCCGCAAAAGTTGATGAGTATGCTCGTGGTATGATCAGTGGTTCGGGTTCAACACTTTTTGAAGAGCTTGGACTCTACTATATTGGTCCTGTTGATGGTCATAACATAGATGATCTTGTTGCCATTCTCAAAGAAGTCAAAAGTACTAAAACTACTGGTCCTGTATTGATCCATGTTATCACTGAGAAAGGCCGTGGATACCCTTATGCAGAGAAAGCAGCTGACAAGTACCATGGTAATGGAAGCTTATTCAATAATTTAAAAGTAAAATCTATTTGATTAATGACCTATATGCTTTGGCTTGCTATATTCCATACAGATATGTGAATTGGTTTGGTTTTGCAGGAGTTACTAAGTTTGACCCACCAACTGGAAAGCAATTCAAATCCAAGGCTGCCACACAGTCTTACACAACATATTTTGCAGAGGCTTTGATTGCAGAAGCCAAAGCTGACAAAGACATTGTGGCAATCCATGCTGCAATGGGAGGTGGAACTGGCATGAATCTCTTCCATCGCCGTTTCCCGACAAGATGCTTTGATGTGGGGATAGCAGAACAGCATGCCGTTACATTTGCTGCAGGCCTAGCTTGTGAAGGTCTTAAGCCTTTCTGTGCAATTTACTCTTCATTCATGCAGAGGGCCTATGATCAGGTAGGATAAGAACTTGTCTCCATACATATGAAAAAAATATGCTATATGAGTTCTAGTGTTCAGAACATGATTAGTGTATAGCACTATAACATTAACTTTGAAAACTGAAATCAGTGCTCCAAGTATTGTCCATACCACAGGTAGTGCATGATGTGGATTTGCAGAAGCTGCCTGTAAGATTTGCAATGGACAGAGCCGGATTAGTTGGAGCAGATGGTCCTACTCATTGTGGTTCTTTCGATGTCACTTTTATGGCATGCCTACCTAACATGGTGGTGATGGCTCCTTCTGATGAAGCAGAGCTTTGCCACATGGTTGCAACCGCAGCAGCCATTAACGATCGACCCAGTTGTTTCCGGTACCCAAGGGGAAATGGCATAGGTGTTGAACTTCCAACTGGGTTTAAAGGCATTCCTCTTGAGGTAAGAGTTAGGAATTAGGATTAATCTCCATACATATATATCCTTATGTAAAATTATTATAAATGGTTTTGCAATGGCTTGATATTTGTGTTCTGATATTTTAACAGATTGGGAAAGGTAGGATACTGATTGAAGGGGAACGAGTGGCCCTTTTGGGCTATGGAGCAGCTGTTCAGAACTGTTTGGCTGCGGCTTCCTTAGCGGAACGTCATGGCTTGCGCTTAACCGTTGCTGATGCACGTTTCTGCAAGCCATTGGATCGTTCATTGATTCGCAGCCTGGCAAAATCACACGAGGTTCTGATCACCGTAGAAGAAGGATCAATTGGAGGATTTGGTTCTCATGTTGCTCAGTTCATGGCCCTTGATGGCCTTCTAGATGGAAAATTGAAGGTATGAAACCAAACAAGATTTTTTGCAATTTGAACCAAAGTACTTATATTTCTTTACCACCAGAATTTATGCATCTTTGGAATTTTTATTACTAGTTGCTCAAAACTCATATTACATAACAATAATGCAGTGGAGGCCAATGGTTCTTCCTGACAGTTATATTGACCATGGATCACCTGCTGACCAATTGTCTATGGCTGGTCTCACACCATCTCACATAGCAGCTACAGTGTTCAACATACTTGGACAGACAAGAGAGGCACTAGAGGTCATGTCATAAGAAAAATACAATGGGGGTTCAATTTTCAACCCCCTCAATATACACAACACTATATGATTCACCTTGTGTAACATGAAGAAGTAATGTAATGATGTAAATTATTTAAGTGGATAATGCAGGTTGTCAAGTAATGATACTAAGTCACTAACTAGTTATCAAGAGGGGAAAAAAAAATCTTAACTTTTTCTGTGGCTGCAAAAGAAAAGCCTTTAGTCTATCGCTTGAAGAAAACATTGCTAATTTGCCGAGGATGTTAAGTTAGTTCATGAATCATGACAGAGTCAACACAGTCAAAGTAACATTAACATCTGCATTGCTCTGAGCCTGACAAACGCTTCCATTAGCTACAACATTTTTCTTGTTTGTCTTTTTCGGTAGAAATGTCCCTTCCATAGGCCAAATCATGAACGCCGTAAAATAAGTAAATAACCTTGAAATTGTATTAACTTAGTCTTCACGTTATCAATATTTTAAAATAATCCATGAATTGTAAAACATTAATTAAGTTCGTTCCTTCGTCTGGATCTGTTAACAAATGTATCATTGATATTCTTTATTTAGTTTCAAATGTATTTATGGTATTACTAACTTAATGTCATTAAAGTCTCTGCGAGTACCAATGAAGAGATGAAGTTTTGCAATTCTAGAGACCATTTTGAAATATTGATAATGTGAGGACTAAGTTGATATGATCTTATAATTTCAGGGAATAAATTGGGTATTTACTTCATAATATAGTGGAAAAACTGTAAAATCTCAAATTATCCTCATTGTGGAAGTTTCACATTTCTTTACGTGTGATCTTAATTGAAACTCTCTTCTTTTCCAAAGTCAATGATGATGGGAATATTATGAAGACGTGTCGAATTAAGAAGCTTATTTTGTTTTGCCCAATTCTCTATTCTTTTTCTTCCTTGTTCTAGAAATTGGACTACTTTTTATCCCTAACCTTTTTACAAAGGATAAAACTTACATCAAGTTTTTTAGGACAAGTTTAACCATTTCCTCTCACAAAAAGTTAGTTATTTTTTTATGAAAGGATATAAGAGCAGTTACACAATATACCTTTTAAAAAAATAACCAACTTTTTGTGAGAGAAAATGGTTGAACTTGACCTATAGAACTTGATATAAGTTTTATCCTTTTACAAATACCCTAAACTTGTTTGCAAAAATAATATTAATATTAAAAAAAGCTATATGTATCACATCATAAAGGAACCCACGCATGGCATAAGGTAAAAATAAAAAAGAATTCACTATTGTTTCCATGGCGCACTATGTATGGTAGGCAGCGCTCATTGTTCAGTTTGGTGCTAATCTACTACGCCATTTTCAAATTAGTAGGACGCACATGGCTAAAAGTTTGCATACGTAAATTAAGCATATAAATGCCACAAGCCATAAGATGCATCACAAGTGTCCCAATCCTTCAATGCTAACAACAACAAAAAAAGATACATATAATTTATAAATAAACAAATCAAGAGGTCAACCTCAACTAGTCTAAATGAAAGCGTAGTGGGAAATGTTTCAATTGCATCATTACGTTTCGGGTTCTTCCAATCTGAATGAAGAAAAATGACACATCGTCAATGAGCCAAACATGCCCCAGAATAGACAGCTGTCCCAATCCAAATATAAAATTAAACTTAATCAAATCAATTTCTTATCAACACAAAGAAATTCATTATGTACATACATATGAACGGGTTATTTAATTAATTTATGGCGCTATATGGCTCTTAAAGATTATCGGATTGGATGATTTTACAAGTATATCACCAAGGAGTAATAAATAAAAAAATCTCTAATGACTAGTTATATATTTACATTATTGTACATGCATTTGGGTTTTCATCACTAAACATCATCAAAGTTTCAGTCTTTATGCAACAATCATTTTCAAGCAAAAACGGGTGCACTATAACAAGGTTGTCCGATTCATGAGATTCATCGTTTGACTCCTCATCCTTGTTGGACATAATCTCCACTCTCTTCCCTGTCTTCTTTTTTAGCTTTTTCAATACTTTTTTTGGATCAATCCGACCCGTTACAACCACCCGGTGTTTATTCATGTCCGTAATGAACTTTTCTACTCCTAATACCAAAAGCAGAGTTACACGATTATTACTATATATAATTACAGGGTAAAAAGCATATATAATCATCAAGAGAGAGATGACATTATGAAGTACCTTTACATTTGGAAATGGCTTTGACGACGGTTCTCTCACAAGCGTTGCAATGCATTGAAACCTTGTACTCCACAACTATTACTTTGTTTTGTTCTACTTTTTTGTCCTTTCCCATTGAATTGAAACGTTGAAGCCTGAATGTGACACTGTCATGCAAATAAAAAATGGAAAGGATTTCAGAAATTATTGCGTTGTGGGGAAGGGTTATTTCGGTTGATTGCGTAGGAGCAGTTAGTTACATCGGTTAATTCCTGTTTCGAAATGGGTTTTTTATTTTTCTTCTCTTTTTTTGGTCCTTTCTTTTCAAGTACTACGTTTTTGGAAAAAGATAAAAATATCCACGTTTCTATTTTTAAATTGGATTTAATGTTAAATAATTAGTATATAAAAATAAAGAGAAAACTTAGGTACAATACCTTATATACTGTTGGTACTGTTCTCCCATAAATTAATAACACGTGGCAGGGAGTTTCCGTAACTTCTCTTTATTACTAACAAAAATCAAGTAAGCGTCGTTTGCAAAACCTCAGAGAACGATGACGAACACCATCATCGACCTATGCGATTCCACTAGTCAAATATCACTAAAAACAAAATCTGAAACTAAATTTCACGAGCTTATATCACCTGCAACCGAGAACTTTCTCCTTTTATCTCCAATGTAACATAATAGGATCCAAAAAATAGTATTACAAAATACATCCCAAACAAGCACCGAACATCATACCAGCTTCAGCACTTCAAGCTTGGCTCAATTAACTTCTCACACACCCAAATAAAAAATAAAAATAAAAATTATTTGAAAATATACCATTCATCAAGCACCCAAAAATAAGGAGATAGAAGATAAGAGGTTGCAAAATTGAAGGGGAGGGGCACCTTCCAATCAAATGCATGGACAAAACCCATAAAGTTATTATAAGCCTATCGAAGGCCAACAAGAAGCACGAAAGAGATTTTTTGAACAAAATCTGCCATGTGCTCCCCATGAAGGTGTCATCATCATTTGGCCTTGTCGTTTCGATGCATAGCAGACGTCGCCGTTGGTGGTGGGTCGTTTGGGAAAGTAGGCGGTGATTTGAAAGGGATAGTGGCAGTTTTGGACTCAGAGATGAGTGAAGATAGAAAATGGAAGCCACAGGAGTAGCATCCGATTGAGAGAGAGAGAGAGAAAATAGTACACGTGTTATCAATTTATTGGAGAACAGTACCAACTGCATATAAGGTACTGTACCTAAGTTTTCTCCTAAAAATAATTATAAATTGATTTCGAATTTTTGTCGAAAAAATATTGGTTTAGAATTGTAGCAACCTTGATATTCCCATTATCTTTTTTGTTTTTTGTTTTTTTTGACATATTGGTATTCCCATTATCTGAAAAGAAGAAAGAGATAAAATGAGGGAGAAAAAAGAGGAAGCTAGTGAGAGATGTAATGGATAATGAGATGAAAAAGTAAGAGAAAAACAACGAAAAAAGTATAAATTAAAAATGATATAAGATTTGAAAAATAGTTTGTATTTCACCACTATATATATTTTATTGATAGAAAACACCACTATATATTTTTGCAATTAAGCCGGATCTCGATATTATTAGTAGATTTGATAGTGTTTTTCAAGCAATACACTATGTCAAAAAATGCAAAGAATAAAGATAGCACATTATCTAGGAAGTGTTATCTATTTTATGATATTTGATAGTGCTTCCTTGATAAAGCATGCGAAGATTAAAGATAGCGCATTCCAAAAGAAGCGTTGTCACACTTGTTGAGAATGAATAACTATTATAGAAGTGTTAGCTACACACTCTTTCCAATACTCTCTCAATGATTGATTGAAATTCACAAGAGTCCCACTAATTTATGCGAGTCTCATTACCAAAGTGGTAGGACCCAAATGAATTTCAACCAATCATGAAGAAAGTGTTGAAAATAGTGTGTTAGAGTGTGTGTTGCTAGCACTTCTCTAATGCTTATTTGAGAATGCACTATCTAAAGTTATGCAGAGCATAAAAATCAATGGAAGTCATCGATCGACCATTAAACGAAACCCTAAAACAAACAAAACCTATCCGCTCTCCTTGTTCTAGTTTATCTCTCATCCTACCTCCTCTTCCCCTAGTTCGTTGTGGAGCTTTGTCACTGTGGCTTCTGTCTGTAGGCTCTCTCTCCCCCCTCTCATATTTTCTGTTATTTTTTTTAGATTTTGTGATAGATACTATGTATGTATAAATAAGCATATATATAGTGATGGTTTGTTTTCATTTCCCCCTTCTCTTGTATAGATACTCTGTATGTATCGATAAGTGTATGTTTGATGGTTTGTTCGCAATAGATAAGATTTTGGGATGTCTGAAAATGCAGGAAAAAATTAATGCTCGTGAGTGCGCCAGGAAGGTAGGAGATAGGTAGAAACGGTGGCAGACGACATGAGAGATGATGGGGTTGGGTTTTTGGGCAGCAAATGAAGATGGGAGGTTGCGGGGAGAGTGGTTACGAGAGAGATGGTGGTGGTGGTGGTGGGAAAGGGAAAGTGGATTAGTTTGAGGGGGTTTTTTAGGGGTAGGGGTATTTTAATCAGTTTAGGGGAAAGAGATGTGCTAAAATTTTTTAAAAAAAAAAGAGGGAGGGATTAATAACATTTACCTCCCTTGTATTATTGTTGATACTTTTAACGGGATTGGGCTGTTAATCTTTGTGGCGCACCTTGTGCCTCAAGATTAAGACAATTACCCGCATTCAATAAAATCTTTCTTTGACTATTAAAAAAAGGTGATTGGTCTAAAGTCATTTGTTACTTTTCTAATTGGTACCAAATAATTCGTATTATTCAACAGAGCTGTTTTCAAATTAATAAGAAAAACTTGATAATTAGCATAAAAAAAAAGGAAAAAAAAAAGAATAACTTGATAATCCCGACTGGTTTTCTTGGGTTATTAGGACTTCTTGACAGTTGACTTTGATATCAAACTGAATGGAGCCGGCAATTGTGAGGGGACATATTGATTGGACTCAACTCAAATGTTAGGGATGGTAGGTTCTTGTTGTGGTAATAATTTCCTGATTCATTTTCAATTTTCAACTAACTAGATTACAGATGGGATATAAGTGTAAGTAGCCCTTGTTGCTCATGATTTTCAACCTTTTTTCAGCTTCCTCATGATCCCTATAATGAAATTTATTTGCCAAATGTTGACAATGTACGACCGTAGAAAAAGGCTTTTAAAAAAAATGGGGCATTCCGAGAATCGAACTCGGGACCTCTCGCACCCAAAGCGAGAATCATACCACTAGACCAAATGCCCTTTATTTGATAAACATAAAGCAATTATATTAGAGGAGTGCTAGATGGTATGAAACGAAACCTACAAACCAGAAAAAATGTAACGTACAACTGCATAACCATACATCCGTAAGTCAAAAATAAATAAAATGTGGAGCAACATTCGTATGTTTCGTTTCGTACCGTCAAGCATTTTTCATTACTTTAACTATGCTATTTTATAAACATCGTAAAACCAAAAGTTCAATTCATGCTTCTAATAAGGGCGCATAAAATGGACTTTTTTTGCACATATATTTCACAAACTTCTTAAAGGTGGCATTTAGCATGGTGCCGTTGA
This sequence comes from Calophaca sinica, assembly GCA_037113605.1. Classification (NCBI taxonomy): domain Eukaryota; kingdom Viridiplantae; phylum Streptophyta; class Magnoliopsida; order Fabales; family Fabaceae; genus Calophaca; species Calophaca sinica. The sequence continues at coordinate 5,520,472 of CM073731.1, forward strand.
TGTTTTTGCCCTTCACGTTCCAATGCACAATAACCGTAGATTTAAGACTTTTTTAAAGCAATGAACAAAATTACATACGGGATAGCACTAAAACATAATCCAGTAGAAAAAATGTCATTATTATAAGCAAGAGAAATTTCATGTAATCCTAAATAGTGGGTCGGACGGAATAAGTCAGAGTTTTATTTTCATTTTGATCTTATTTTTATTATTTTCATGTTACTTTGATATTATTTTCATTTTTTAAGTACATTGTATTATCGTTGTTTATTTTGGATTTGCACACTATCTTCATGCGACCATAAATCAGCAATAGGAAATATACAGGAATTACACTGGTTGGATTGTGAATAAAATTAGTGAAATCTTAAATACCGGCCTGTTGGATTGTGAATAAAATTACTATACTGTTATGTGTACAGTAGAGGATACAATTCAACTCAAAGAAAGCAAACAAAAATATAGATTTGAACTTGATATTAATACACCCCACATCTGATATTAATAGATGATTTGAACAATCTCTGGGACTTAAATACCACTTGATACTCCCTCCGGTCCATATTATAAGAAACAAATGTGTCCTTTTTCTTGGTCCAAATTATAAGAAACAAACATCAATGTTAATTTTGGTAAATGAAACTCAATTTCATTAATGACTTCTCAATCTGTTTATATACAAGCACTAAGAGGATAAAATGATAGATAATTAACTAACAGCTGGTGCAACAGCTTTCTAACAAACTAACAGCTGTACAATTGAACTATTAACTAACAATTAGCTGGCTAAGAACTAATCTTAATTACAATAAAAGATTAAAATAAATTTAATCAGTATTTACATTTAACAGCCCCCCACAAGCTGAACTGTGGATGTCCATAAGGTTCAGCTTGGATAAGAGGTTCTTGAAAGGTGTAGGATGCAGAGCTTTTGTATATATGTCAGCAAGTTGAGCACTGGTTGGTATCGGCATCAAGTGAATAAAACCATCTTGGACTTTTTTCCTAACTAGATGACAATCTAGTTCAATATGCTTAGTCCTTTCATGAAATGTGGGATTTTGAGCAATGTATATGGCTGATTGATTATCACAGTAAAGTGACACTGGTCTAGAATGAGGCTGCTGCAGATCATTTAAAATATATATGAGCCATTGAATTTTAGATGTAGTGACTGCTAGTGCCCGATACTCAGCCTCTGAGGAGGATCTAGAGACAGTTCCTTGCTTATTTGATCTCCATGAGATAAGAGATGAGCCATAGAAGATGCAGAAACGAGTAATAGACCGGCGGGTGTCAGGACAGGCAGCCCAATCTGAGTCACTGAAGGCCTTCAATTGGAAATCAGATTTGGCAGAGAAAAATAATCCTTGCCCAGGTGAAGACTTGAGATACCTCAGTATGTGTAGGGCTGCATCTAAGTATGGCTGCAAAGGACTAGACATAATCTGGCTAAGTTTATGCACTGCAAAACAAATATCTAGTCTTGTATTTGTAAGATAGATGAGCCTGCCAGTTAATCTTCTGTAAACAGCAGGGTCAGCAATAGAAATACCATCAGTATTTGTAAGTTTAACACCAGGAAGCATAGGAGTAGAGGCTGATTTGCAGGCCAATAATCCAACATCTTCAATAAGTTCCAATGCATATTTCCTTTGGCAAAGAATAATTACTTTTGAGGATCTAGCTACTTCAAGTCCCAAAATGAATTTAAGAGAGCCAAGGTCTTTTATTTTGAACTGCTGATCAAGTAAGGATTTCACTGACTGAATTTCTTCAATGTCATTTCCAGTCAAAACAACATCATCAACATAGATGAGGAGGATAGCAATTTGGCCAGCAACATGTTTAACAAGCAAAGAATAATCGAATTTAGATTGAACATATCCAAGAGAAAGTAAGAATGAAATTAATTTGAAATTCCATTGCCTACTAGCTTGTTTCAATCCATAGAGAGATTTTTGGAGTTTACAAACTTGGTTGGTGTGAGCTGCTGTAAAACCAGGAGGAATGCACATGTAGACCTCTTCATGTAAGTCCCCATGAAGAAAGGCATTATTTGCATCAAGTTGATGTAAATGGCAATTGGATGCAGCTGCCAAAGCCAATACTAGCCGAACTGTAGTAAGTTTCACAACGAGAGAGAAGGTTTCAGAGAAATCAACACCCTCAAGTTGAGTGAAGCCTTTTGCCACTAATCTGGCTTTGTATCTCTCTATGGAACCATCAACTTTGAGTTTAATCCTGAAAACCCATTTACAACCAATGGGTTTCTTGCCAGGGGGTAGATCTGTGAGGATCCATGTGTGATTCTGTTCTAGAGCTGTGATTTCTTGGTTCATGGCTTCTTTCCAGCAATCATGCTTGACTGCTTGAGCATAGGTTTGAGGTTCAACAATACTAGATACATTTGAGACAAAAGATTTATAGGAGGAAGATAGTTGTTTATAAGAGATAAAATGAGATAAGGGATAAGAAGTACCTGAGAATTTATTGTCAATGGCAGCAGTAGAGACTATATTACAGTGGTAATCTTTGAGATAAGAAGGAGTAGTTTTAACTCTAGTTGAAACCCAAATTGGGACTGGTATAGTTGCAGAATTTTATGTACTTTTAGCAAGGTTAATTGATGAAGAAGAAAGTTTAAGAGAGTCTGGGGCTGGTACAGCTTCAGAATTTTCTGCATCTTGGTCAGAATGATTGGTGCTATTTGTGGTTAAAGGTAGAATAGGAAAGGTATGATCTAAGGCTAAGTCAGTAATGGTTGGTCTAGGCATTTGAGAGGAAGGTGTGTTAGTAAAATTGGAGTTGTTTGATGATAGAGAAGATGTAGCAAAGGGAAAATGTATTCATAAAAAAATACATGTCTAGAATAGAAAATTTCATGGTTGTGAAGGTCATATAGAAGGTAACCTTTAACACTAGAAGTAAATCCAATATGAACACAATTTCTAGCCCTTGGCTGAAATTTTGTTCTATGTGCTGTGTGAGTAGTAGCATAACATAAGGAACCAAAGACTCTAATGGAAAGACAAGTTTGGATCTTTGTGATGCAATAGAAAAAATGGAGATTTACCATGAATTTTGGAGGAAGGCAGAAGGTTAATGAGGTGGACAACATGTGCAACAGCAAAGTCCCAAAATTGAATAGGTAAGTGAGAGGAAAACATGAAGGATCTAGCTACATTTAGGATATGTTGATGTTTCCGCTCAACTATCCCATTTTGTTGGGGGGTTTTAGTGCATGACAATTGATGAATAATACCATTTGTTTTATAAAATTGTGGCATATTAAACTCCATACCATTATCACATCGTATGGTTTTAATATTTAAACCAAATTGGGTATGCATAAATGCAACAAAGTGCATAATATGATCCCTAGTTTTAGATTTGGTTTTTATCAATTTTATCCATGTGTGTCTAGAATTATCATCCACAATGGTGAGAAAATATTTATTGCCATGTACTGAAGGGGTACAATAAGGTCCCCAAATATCAACATGAATTAAATCAAGAGGAGAAAAAACAATAGAAGTGCTATGAGAAAAGGGAAGTTTCTTTAGCAAAATGACAAACATCACAATTGTATTGACCAGTGTTACAATGTTGTTTTTGAATAAGAGAATAGCATTCATTGGAAGGGTGACCTAACCTGTGGTGCCAAAGGTCAATATCTATGGCTGATGTAGTGTGATTAATACAATGAAAATGGGAAACAGAACTACTAACAATATGTTCATCAACAACCAAAGAATATAGTCTTCCATTTTGCTTAGCATTGCCAATCATCCTCATAGTACGAATGTCTTGTATGATACATACTGAGTAAGTAAATAAGACCTGACAACATAGGGTTTTGGTAAGCTTTGCTACTGAAATGATATTCTTAGAAAAGTTAGGTACAAAAAGAACATCATATAGGATCAAATCAGAAGATACACGAATGGTACCCCTGTGTAATGCAAATGTAACATTACCATTTGGAAAGGAAACATAAATCGGTTTTATAGCCTTGTAACTAGAAAGTAATTGGATGGAAGATGCGATGTGGTCTGTAGCTCCAGAATCAACAAGCCAATGAGAAAGAGAATTGCCTGTATCAGCATTGGCAAAAGCAGAAGCCAAATGGTGGGCACTGACTAAGTTTGCAGCAGCAGTAGTAGTGGCTGTTGGAGGAGTCGATGGTAGGAGAGAAAGTAGACCATTGGTTTGTTCCTTGGTAAGACTCATCAAGGGAGAATTATCTTGAGAAATTGAGGAGCCAGCATGCTCAATATTGACATAGTTCACAACTTTCTTTGTCTTATATCCAGGGGGATAACCATGTTTAAGAAAACAGGTATTGTTCTCAGGTGGAACACGGAGGAGGAGCTCGAGAGAAGGTTGATGGAGATAGCTCCGCCGATCCTGGAATCCGTCGTGGTGGTGCCGCCGGTGTGGGTACCTGCGAAGCTACTCCAATACCAAAGTCAGGTCTCATTCAATATAGTGTAGTCTTATTAGGGTTTTAGAGTTACCTTATCCTTGTGGGCGGACGTCCTTATATAGCCACTCAAATGGGCCTATAAGTGAGCCTCTTATTTGGGCGTGGAGAGGTGATTAACCTAGCGAAGGCCGACCGACCGAAGTGAGTATAAAGACCTCCTGTTCGGTCGGCCATGTGCTTATCTCCCAACCATTAGTCTGAGTCCTTCGGCCCCCGACCGGTCAATCCGGTACAGTACACAGTCCTTCGAGCACTGAGCCTGCAAGGCAAAAGCGCTCCACCAAGTCCTTCTGCCTTTGGCCGGTCAATCCAGTTCGGTACACAGTCCTTCGAGCACCGAGCCTGCAAGGCGAAAGCGCTCCACCAAGTCCTTCTGCCTTTGGCCTGTCAATCAGGTCCGATACACAGTCCTTCAAGCGCCGAGCCTGCAAGGTGAAAGCGCTCTACCAAATCCTTCTGCCTTCCGTCGGTCAATCTGATCCGGTACACACTCCTTCGAGTGCCGAGCCTGCAAGGCAAAAGCTGTTAGTAGAATCAGTCAGGGTTAACCCCATCCACCGGCCTTCCTTTAATGCCCAGAAGATCAATTTTCACTCTGACCCTTATTTTCCTGTCTTGTCTCATCTGTGAACAAATAGTCGTAATTGTGTAATAATGATGATTGTTTAACAACTAATGAAAAAGCTTAAAATGCATTAGTGCCTTGTCTTTGTTTTGACCTAAATTGGGTTTACTCGGCCGTCCGAGATAATATAATATTTTCCTACATTGAAGAAATCACATGAACAAATAATAACTTCACTTTTTTTTTCCTATGTATCCTGAGGTTTCCTGCATCTTCCATTTCAATCATTTTCATTTTAATCAGGTAATCATAACCATGTGAAAATAAGTGGATAATAATTCCTTTCAAATAGTCCTCGGCCATATGCTTCTTTGCATAGCATTTTTCAGAACCATGTTTCTCTGGTATGGTCAGTTGAGCCGAAAAGCTTGCAATACATAAACCGGGGGGGGGGCTATTGTTCCGGATACACCAAAAAGTCCAACATTTCTTGGGAATCAAGGCCAATGGGAGTTTATAAACACCCACATGCCTTAACCCACCGATGCGTTTTTTAATGACAAAACCATGAGGTCCCATATCACATGTGGCCCAAAGTGTACAATACCTCATAAACGATGTTGCGGACTTGAGGTCGGAACAGGTATCCACAGTGTGGTTGGTGCGATTGCAAAAGGTGCATAATCGACCAGGTTTCTGTGGAAAGAATTTTCCTCTGCCACGGCCTTGAGAAGGAAGATTTGTAGCAGGAGATGAGTTGGATTGCACAGCAAGAACAGAGGCATCAGGAGATGGAAGGATTCCAGGATTTAACTGCTGTTCATATTGAACAACCATTGAATACACTTTTGATAAAGCAGGCAGGGGATCCATGATCAAAATCTGAGACTTAACATTTGCAAAGTTTTCGCTCAAGCCTTGAAGAAAACAAATAACGCAATCGTTTTCTCGATATTTCTGAACTGTCTTCGATGATTCACAACAACAAACTGTAGAGGATTGGCAAGCGGGAATCGAACAAAGTTACATAGCTCATCCCATAAAATTTTCATTTTAGTGAAATAAGATGTAACTGTCATCGTGGATTGTTTGAGAGATAACAAATCCTAATGAATTTGAGAGATGTGAACATGATCACCTTGTGAGAAATGATTCTTCAATTCCTTCCATACATCATAAGCTTCTGTGATCCAAAGGATGCTGGTAGAAATTTCCGTGGAAACCGATCGATTAATCCAAGAAAGGACGAGTCAGTTGCAACGCCAACAGAGTTGATAGGTAGGATCACTTTCCGCAGGCTTTCGAAGCGAACCATTAACGAACACAAACTTGTTTTTCATTTCAAGAGCCATAGTCATGGCTTGAACCCAATTGTGGTAATTTGGACCTTCCAAGACAGGAGATACAAGAGTGAGAGAGGGATTCTTGTTAGGGTGGACGTAATAGGGGCTAAGAGATTCTTGATTTGAAGGAATCAGAGAAAAAGAGGAATTAGGTTTAGATTTGGGATCTGGAACGGTTTCGGAAGAAGATTGATCCGAATCAGAGCCAGAAGAAGCCATTGTAATTTACGAAATCAAAGAGAAAATCGATGAAGATCGATGAAAAATTGATGGAGAATCAAGAAGAAATTGAGAACCAAAGAATCGCGAATTGCAATGGAAGAAGAAAAGAAAGGTGAATCAGAGAACGGTGAAAAGAACGCGGAAGCAGTGTTTTGCGAATGATACATGATAATTTTGGTAAATGAAACTCAATTTCATTAATGACTTATCAATCTGTTTATATACAATCACTAAGAGGATAAAAGGATAGATAACTAACTAATAGCTGGTGCAACGGCTTTCTAAAAACTAACAATTGTACAATTGAACTATTAACTAACAATTACCTGGCTAAGAACTAATCTTAATTACAATAAAAGATTAAAATAAATTTAACCAGTATTTACATTTAACAATCAATTTTGTAATGCATTAATTGCTAATTTCTATTTTTATCCCTTTATTTAATGTGATATTTATATTAACGAGATATATCTACTTCCTATGCATTAATTATATACCATTCATAGAATGAATAGTTTTGGAAGAAAACTCCACTTTTAGAAGCATTAATTAGAAAAAAAACAAATTTCAATACAATTCCTTGGTCTGTATGAATTATAGTTTTGTTTCTTATAATATGGACCGGATGTAGTATTACTCACTCCGTCCCTAAGCAGAAGCCCCTTTTTTCAAAAAAAAAAATGGTCTATTTTTTATAAGTCCCTTTCTAAATTACTAGATGCATTAATTTTTTTTTTATAGTAATATTTCTAATTAATTTACATTGTTTTTTGTAATCAATAATAAATGAAATGACTGTTTCTCTCTCTTAAATCAATAATAGAATAGTAATTTTGAAAAAATAATACACATGATAGACAAATTAAATAAGTTAATTATTTTTCTTAATATGTGTTTTGATGAAGAGACTTATATTTAGGGACGAATAGAGTAATACAACCACAAAAAAAGAACCGTGATTCTACGCAAAAGATCACTTATTAATGGAACGCAGAAAAGTCATGAACGACCTATGAACTGCGAGAACGACCTATACCTGTTTTTGCACACGACTTAAGATCTGCAGATCACCGCCGGAGGAGGAGGGAGTTTCCGGGGATTCCTTGTCACAGGTCTCGGTAGCATAGTAAGACAATAAATTCGTCACCTTTTCAAACCAGTATCCGTTTGTGTTTCACTTGAGGAGATATTCCGTTAAAATTGGGGAGTACAGTGTAAATATGAAAAAAATATTATGCAAGTTCCAAATTTTTAAAAAACCGGAAGGAATTGCCACTAAGCGGTTGCTTTGCATCGGACCATGATGGGCAAAAACATCAACGGCACCATGCTAAAAGCCACCCTTCTTAAAATCACACATTGAAAAAGATGCATGAAAAGAAAGCCAAGCTAAAGAACGGAAAGGAAGAGGGTGAGAGAGAGAGAGAGAGATTATATATATGCAATGGCTACTCGAGTCTAACGTTATACATGCAAGTCAGTCTTTACTTCTACTATAAAGATATCCAACGAAGATAACAAAATAGAGATTAAAACTTCTATATGCGAAGGGAATGCACCCCTATATAGTACTAGTTGATAGACTCTCACTTCCTTTAGTAACAACAGTTAGCCCAGTGCAACTGGGATTCGGATGGATCATAACCAAGGCCACGAATGCAACCAATAACCGACCGGCACAACCACATCCCTTCAAGGGGTAGCCGGCGGATCAATACCAAAATGTTACACCCTGCTGTCATATCAACTGCACTGACACGGACACTATAGTTTCATCTAATTACAAAAAGCTGAGTGAGTTCCCAAAAATGCCATCAGGTTAGCAAATTTTGCTCCCAGGATAAACAAAGGTATTCAGTCGCCCAAGGCTTCTTCCTCAGCAAGTTTCATCTTAGGCCCTAATAATGCAGGTGGTAGCGCACCTGGATCAAGTTCCCAGAAGCCTCTCAGATTGCCATGCTCTTCTGTCAGTTTGAAAGCTGGGATTTGGTGAGAGAACCTCAGCAACTCATTTCTTGGTATTCTCAGGTTGATCGATGATCCTTCGTTTGATTTGCCCCCGAAGACAGAACTAAAATCACTAACATGCTCCAAAAGTAAAACCTCTATAAACAAATCAGTTTCTTCAAGAACTTCCACTATGTCGTACTCCCAATTTTTCAGATCAGAACACTTGATTTTATTCAACCATTTTCTATATAGAGCCCAAACTTCACCTTTCCTCGGATAGATGGCGTAATTCCTACCAACAGCGTCAGCTTGTACTTGATGTGAAATAGAAGACGTGTCGCTATATACACTGACAAATTCAACTGATCTGTTAACTTTAAATTTGCCGCAGGAAATAAGCATATCTTCGTCTTCCCATTTAGCAGTATTCTCTGGTAGCCAGCAGCAAGTAAGCCACGAAACATGCAATTCAAAATCAGGGCTAATCTGAATCTTATTTATCTGACCATAGTATTTTGGCAATCCATCCTCATCGCTGTAAAATGCCCAAATCTGACCAATCTGAAACTTATCAAGGGACCTCCCAGCATCAAAGTTGAAGAATTGAGCATCTGGAATTTCAAAAGCTTCTGGGATCGAAGCTGGAGAAGCACACAAATCATCAATATCATCAACAGAATCCTTGATCTCAGTCAAATTGCTTCTTTCAACATTAACCTTGGGAATGGATACAATTCCGTCAGGTGTCATCAGGGGCTTTGATCTTTCTGAAGATCTTGCATTTTCACTGCCAGATAAACTATGATCAATCTTCACATCCAAATTTTCAGGAACAGAAATCTCTTCAAGATTCATCGGTAAAGATGCAGGATCAAGTTCCAAATATCCTACATGAACACCTACTCCTTCCTGACCAGTCATCTTGAAAGATGGAACCCTGTGAGAGAATCTAAATAATTCCCGTGATGGAATTTTAAATGACTGGTTATCTTCTTTTGTAATTTGAAAGAAGAGACTTACAAAACCTTTCAACTTACCCAAGTATGCCACATATACACCCTCACCTTCGACATAATCTGACAAGATTTCAACAAACTCAAATTCACACTGCTTATGTGATTCCGCATCCATGTACCATTTGATATCCCAATTTCTAAAAAGAGCCCAGGTTTCTTCCTTTCTAGGATACACTTGAAAAGTATTACGGCTAATCCTTTCACACACAACCAGATGAGAAAACATCTGATGATCTTCAATTATGTCAGTGTTAGCAAGTTTATATTTCCCACAAGCAACAGGCAAATCCTCATTTACCCAGTTGATTTCATCATTATCATCTGGATGTGGTTCGAGCCATGTTGTCTGCAACTTAAATCCAGGAGAGAGAACTTTTCTGATTAAAGCATAGAATCTAGGCATGCCATCTGTTGTATCATAGATAGCCCAAATCTGCCCAGCCGCAAAACATTCCTTTTTCCTGTCCTTGTCAAAGTCACTGAGCTCTGCATCAGGATAGACATAAGCATTTGGATGATTTGTTGTGTTGGAGGTTGAATCTGGAGAATAATGCTCTGCAGTTTCATCCATATGCTTTGACCCTCCCACTGCTTCTTTTCCACTAACCCTCTTAGTTTCCTTCTTTCTAT